>OY757917.1:104202345-104287345 GCA_963585895.1 Sepioteuthis lessoniana | reverse complement strand
TCCGGAGAAATAGATCCACAACCTCACAAATACTGACCATCCGTAGAATCCTGGAAGGCGTTCGGGCAAAAAACTTACAGGCGACATTACTATTTGTCGACTTTACCAAGGCCTTCGATTCCATACACAGAGGGAAGATGGAGCAAATCCTACTAGCTTACGGCCTACCAAAAGAAACCGTAGCAGCGATAATGATTCTCTACAGAAACACCAAAGTAAAAGTACGTTCACCAGATGGAGACACGAAATACTTCGACATTGTTGCAGGAGTACTACAAGGAGACACACTAGCCCCGTACCTCTTTATCATCTGTCTAGACTATGTGCTTAGGACTTCGATCGACAAAATCAGAGAAAATGGCTTTGAGCTGACTAAGAGAAGAAGCAAAAGGTACCCCGCAAAAACAATCACGGACGCCGACTACGCTGATGACTTGGCGTTACTAGCGAATACGCCTAATCAAGCAGAGACACTACTACATAGTCTGGAACGAGCTGCAGCTGGCATTGGCCTACATGTCAATGCAAACAAAACCGAATATATGTGTTACAACCAAACAGGCAACATTGCCACACTAGACGGAGCCTCTCTGAAACTAGTCGACAAATTCACCTACCTAGGAAGCAGCGTCTCATCAACCGAGAAGGACATCGACACACGACTGACGAAGGCATGGACAGCTATCGATAGGCTCTCGATCATATGGAAGTCGGACCTAACAGATAAAATGAAACGCAGTTTCTTCCAGGCAGCGGTTGTGTCGATACTGCTATATGGATGCACCACATGGACGCTTACGAAGCGGCTGGAGAGGAGGCTGGACGGAAATTACACAAGAATGTTGAGAGCAGTATTAAACAAGTCCTGGCGACAACACCCCACGAGACTCCAACTATACGGACACTTGCCCCCCATCACAAAAACTATACAAGTTCGACGAACCAGACACGCGGGACACTGCTGGAGAAGCCAGGACGAGCTCATAAGCGATGTACTCCTGTGGACCCCCACTCATGGATGTGCAAGTGTGGGACGACCAGCACGAACCTACATACAGCAGCTATGTGAGGACACGGGTTGTAATCCTGAAGACCTGCCGGAGGCGATGAGTGATAGGGAGAAATGGCGAGAGACGGTCAGGGATATCCGCGCAGACGGCGCGACATGATGATGATGATGATGACATATTCTCAACACTGCGCTTTATTCCCTAAAAAAAAACCGACCGTCCACCATTGGTTTAAGATCTACCTTCATATGACTTTCTATGATGATTGCTATTGATATCAAACTCGTGATTAAACGGGTCCACCCGTGATAATTTCTTCTCACAGGTTTCGTATCAAAAATGGTGCTTGATGTTATAACGGTAGAAGACGTATAAACCTCAAAAGTATTAAAGATATGGTCCTTACAACTCCGTTACTTAGTTTCATTTAGTTGACACCATCATCAGGCTGAAATGTGGGGAAAATGGCGAATTATGCGCCTATGTAGCGTGAAGTATAGTCATGTTATATGTTGTTAATGCACATGATATTCACATAGAGAATATATATATATATATATATAATCATCGTGTTGCTAACATGGATTGCCTAATTCTCTCTCTCTCTCTCTCTCTCTCTCTTTCTCTCTCTCTCTCTCTCGCCATCCGTCTCTATCATCCATCGCTTCCAGTAAATCTTGTAGGCTACATCCTGTGTCTGCACAGAGCAGCTATAGATAAGTTCTGGCTGGTCGTCCTACACTTGTGCGTCAATGTGAAGGGGTCCATAGAAGAACGTCGCTTATGAGTTCATCTTTGCTCCTCCAGCTGTATCGAGTATGCCTAACTTATCTAAGTTGGATAGCCCTCGAGATGGGTGGCAGGTGGCCGTATAGCTGCTGTTTTGTAAGATGCTCCTGCCAGGATTTGATTAATATAGCTCCTAGCAACCTTTTGCAATTGCCGCCAAGCTATTTCTCTATGCGGTAAGTCAGCTTCTATATGGTGCATCCATACAGTAGTATGGACACAACCGCTGCTTGGAAAAATATTATATTTCATCGGATAGGTCTGACTTACATATGACCGATAACCTATTGATAGCTGTCCCTGCCTTGTTTTGGTTTCTTTGTTTAATGGCATATCAACCTTTATAGGTTATTTAATGCCAATGCTATTCTCCTAGAAGAACAGTAGTGATACTATTTAACCCATAGCTGGGAGGATAAGTGGGCTTCATACTTTTCCCAAAGGTAATTTGCCCGAAAGTGAACTTAATAGCGTGACTGGGGTACGAACTCGCTTACTACGATTCCGCAGTCCATCGCTTTAACCATTACACAATGAGGACACACCCCTGCCCTTGCCTTAGCTTATTGTGATTTGATGTCACTTTCCATATGTGAGACGCAGTTTCCAAGGTAGGTGATAACTGAAAGGGAAGCATTCCTTCAATACAGTAGAGAACAAACTTTACAATATATATATATATATATATATATATATATATATATATATATATATATATATGATTGCTTCAACTTTACAAGTATTACCCATGATTTATGCCAGAGTTGTAAAGTTTGTTCCCAAGTGAATTTTAGAAATGCCTCCCTTTCACTTCCACTATCGAAAAGTTTTGGCTGCCCTTTGCTTTATCAATTCTCTCCCCCCCCCCTCTCTCTCTCTCTTTGCTGATTCCTCTAGATAGATATTAAACGAAATATAACATGACCACACCCTGACTGGTACTGTTTCAAAGATTCTCTGGCCTACTCATCTTGTAATAATAGTTTGACCTTTCAGACAATCAAATACCTCTTCTTGTCCAGAAATATCACAATGAGCAAACTAGGCCAACCTAATTTCTCATATAACTTTTGCACTGATATGTGCCTTTGTTACGAGACAATGGATTCTATATTTCCTATGTCACTGGCTATGTTATTTTCTGTATTAGTGTAATCGGATGTGTGTATATGGCTAAACTTCTGGTATATAATTATATCTATCTACGCGATCCGTCATATTATGATGGGATAAATAACCAAATATATCAGAACTTTGATTCCCTCGAATAAACTTTCTTAATTACAGACATCCATAGCTTCAGAGGCATATACAAATATTAACACAAAAACACAACCATATATATATATATATATATATATATATATATATATATATATATATATATACTTACTCTTGCACAAAAACAGACTCACATTTATATATAGAACGTAAGATTATGAGTGGTGGGTATATTGTCTTACTATACTTTTTATTTGTCAAATATACGAGGTGCATACGATAAGTTTCCAGAGCTTTTTCGTGTGGGCATTTAAAATTGTCGTAGACTCTTGAAAATTTAGTATGTTATTGCTATACATCTTATGAGATGACCGACCAATTTTTATTATTTCATCTTCAAAGGAACTGCTACAGCCGCAATTAGAATACACCCTACTAAAGCCTGATTCTCACAGTCGGTGAATTTCAAAAATGCAATCTGACACTTTACAAGAACGAAATGCAATAAAATTCTGTTTTAAACTTGGAAAAAATGCCACAGAAACGTATAGAATGCTTCAGACTACTTTTCGACCATCCTGCATGAATCGAGCATCAGTTTTTGAGGGGCATAAGAGATTCAAGTAGGGCAGGAAGTCTGTGAGGGATGATTAGAAGTGTGGGAGAAGCAAGGAAGTCAATTCATCAGAGTTGATTGGCCAAAGGGTTAGGGTTAGGGTTACTATGTTGAGGTTTTAAGGGAGTTCAGGAAGAGATTCTGTTGGAAGAGGCCAGCCCTCTTTAAATCGGACCAGAGGCATTTCCACCAGGACAATACACCAGTCCACAACTCCATCCTTGTCACCGACTATTTGACCAAGATCGGCATCAACACAGTTCTTCACCCTCCATATGGTCCAGACCGTGCACCCTGTGACTTTTTGCTATTCCCTAAGCTCATAGACTGTCGTTATGAGACAATTGAGGAGATGAAAAAGGCTCTGACGAAGGTCATTTATATGCTCACACAAGAGGACTTCGATGGGGCCTTCCAGAAGTTGTTTGAACGGTACAAGAAGTGCATTGCAGCCGGAGGAGACTACTTCAAAGGGGACTAGAGTTTCATGTATGTACTATCAATAAAAGTGCCCATACGAAAAAAAGTCTGGAAACTTAACGTATGCACCTCGTATTTTGATATTACTCGGCATTTTTGTGTATGGAGTACTGTGAATATTTCACGGAAATATATGTATATATATTGTAGAGTGGGTAAATTATTCGCTAGTTTTTGGACCCTGGGCTCAATTCCAGGTCAAGTCATACCAAACATCAAAAATGGTACTTGATACCTTCTTGTTTAAAAATCAGCATTATAAGTTATAGATCAAGGGTAATTAGAGTAATCCAGGTAAAGGAGTAGTGCCTCCCCTACACATCGCTGTAGTAGCTTTGAAAAAGGAGCCTTCGGATCGCCCTCGACTATTGACGGCTAACTTACTTACGTATATATATATATATATATATATATATATATATATATATATATATATTTAAAATATCCAGTCCGTGTTCAAGGACAGTAGGTGTGGATTCTGACGAGACGGAGAGTATAGTAATAATCTCCGCCGAAATAAATTTATTATGACGACTTAACCGAGTTTGAGTCTCCATCAAATTGTACTATATATATATATATATATATATGTATGTATACTTGCATACTTGTATGCATGTGTGTGTATGTATCTAATCCCTCCGCAACAGGATGTATGGGACACAACCCGACTTCAGTTCAGTGTTTTCCTTTACCTAGATGGGTTGTCCATCTAAGTCACAGGAACCCAGTCTTTCCGACTATTCTCCCATGATTGTGAACAGAACAGATGGTTTAATACTATTTTAAAGGGTCAAATGAAAATCAGATAGCCTCGTCGAGAATGTGGACTCAAGTTACCGATTTGATTTCTTACAAAGGAAACCCTTACGCACCCGCACATACACACACAGAAATATATATATATATATATATATATATATATATTGTTTCAGAGAAAATGAAATAATAATCATGTTTGTATTTTTTAGTTTACTATTTTGACTTGTGTCAACGTAATCAAGTTCTACCTTTCCTCATATCTGCGCTTTCAAATCTAGATTTTTTTTTCTTTCATTTTCTACTCTAAAAGATAAATACTTTTACGGCAAAGAAAACAGGGTTGATTATACAACAGACATGGAATATTTTAAATATTTTTTGTAAATATTCTTCACCTTGTCTGTTCGCTATACATTGAACATCATAAAAGAAACATTTTCATTGGCCAGGAATTAATCAAAAATTTACGCAATCTTAAACTGGAAAAGATAGAAAAAATCGACAGAATCAACTTGTCCTATTTAATGACACTTCTATAAATATACACACACACATATATATATATATATATATATAGATATATATATATATATATATATCCGATTCCTATGCCAAAGGTAGTATGCTACACACGATCAATTTTAATACGGAATTTAAACCATTCGGAATTCAGTTTTCCTTCTCCTAGACCGGATGCCATAACCAGGTTAATAAGTACTGTCTGTCCGACTATTTACCCATAGCTAGACGGATAATAGTTAGATTCATATAATTATCGAGTGGATTAACGCTATATTAAATAAGAACTGAATCGTCCAAGATTTTAACTCAGGTCGCCACCTCCATTTTCTACAACGATAACCATTAAAAATATCATATATATATATATATATATATATGTATGTGTGTGTGTGTGTGTGTGTGTGTGTGTGTGTGTGTGTGTGTGTGTGTGTGTGTGTATATAATTGGGAAAAAAACTCTACAGACTGTCATTTGGTTATTAGAGATTTTATTGTATTGTAGTAAGAGGCCTATTGCAATGCGATATAATAATTATTAGACTCAAATAATTATTCTTTCGCATTGCAATCGCCCTCTAAATTAATACGATACAATAAAATAAAATAATTTGTGCAATGCTTTATGAAAATTACAAAATACTATTGTAGATTTATTTCAGCTGGTCACTCTATATGAAGAACCAACCTCTTCATATAGCTATTATATAATACAGAATAAATACAAATATTATTTCAATGGATTCAGTCTATTGAAAGAATATTTGTATAATTTAAAGAAGTTTGTTCCTCATATGATGTGACCAGCTGGAATAAATTAAAAATAGCCAAATGAGGGCTTTTTGATGTTTTTTTTTAGTTTATTGGGTTTTATGGCGTATCAACCATTGTAGGTTATTTAACGCCAAATCCATTTTTATATATATAATCTGTTCTATTTAAAACAATTCAGTTTAGCATAAGTACACATTTTAATTGTCAAAAACGTCTCTATTTAAAACTATTCAAGCAGTTATATGTAACAATTCAATTAAGTGTAAATACAGTTTCAATGTCAAAAAGCAGTTCTATTTCAAATAATTCAGTTAAGCATAAGCACGCAGTTTAATTGTAAGTACGGTTTAATTGTCAATAACATTTCTATTTCAAGCTATTCAGTTTACTCAAACTATTCACTTTAGCATAATTATGCTGTTAGTTCTATTTAACCCATAGTTAGGGCCTTATCAGGTGCTACCACTCCGGGCCAGAGTGGACCTTGGAGCGATGGCAATGAAGGGGTACTCCGCATTCCCCAAAGCTCTAGCACTGCTGGAACCTCACCATCAGATTGTTTAGTCTCATATCAGGACACTCGTTGGCGGGAGTGGGGGGATCTTACCCATCTGCAGAGAAGCAATCGGTGTATTCTACAGCCCCAGCCGACTAGGCAAGGCCTTTTTGAGTTTTTCTTCGTATTTCATGAATTTGCTCAGTATGAAATTTATAGATTGATGTATTAATTATCATACATTGAGCACTCCTGGAGATTTATAAGAATCCTCTTATATATTCCCAAATTAATCATTCCTAACGAATCTTCTTTTGATACAATATATATATATATATATATATATATATATATATATATATATATATATATATATATATTGCTCATTATAGTATATGTGAATATGTAAATGTTAATAAGAAAGACGGTACATCATAGCGTGACTTTCATTATCGCAATACACTCAAACGTAAAGATTTGCCAGTAAACTGGGGCTGTTGGAAACATCAACTGCTTCTCTGAATAGGAGAAAGACCCATCAATGAGTTTCCTGCATATAACACTAAACAATCTGATGTTGAGGTTTCAGTAATGCTGGAGCTTTAGGGGTAACGGAGTATCCTTTTATTGCCATTACTATCAGGTCCACTCTGGCCCCTAGTGGTTGCACCCAATGGAGTCCAATCTATGGGTCAAATAGAACTAAACTGTGTATATATGTTAAACTGAAATGTTTGAAATAGAACTGTTTTGACATTTAACAGTTTGTAAACAAAAACTATACTCACAATAAAAAAAATTGTTTGAAATTAAAATTCGGCGTTAAAAGACCCGAAAAGTGTTGATACGCCATAAAACATAAAAAACAACCATATCTCCTAAATAATAAAAGAACGTAAAATCTAATTTAAGACTACGTAGTTTGCTCTCACTCCCTTGGTCATTTTTTTCAATTTCTAGTATTCTCAATCTAACGGATATAACTATCAAATAATAATTAGAAGTCCTCATTTCTTCAATAGGACTGCTCTGACAAAGGGCACGAAGCATTTTCGCGGCTCTTTCAATACACACACACACACACACACACGTATATATATATATGTATATATATATATATATACGAGGATCATTAAATAAGTTCCCAGACTTTTTTTCGATGGGCACTTTTATTGATAGTATACACATGAAACTCTAGTCCCCTTCAAAGTAAACTCCTCTGACTGCAATACACTTGTTGTTCCGTTCCAACAACTTCTGGGAGGTCCCATCGAAGTCCTCTTGTGTGAGCGTGTCAATGACCTTCGTCACAGCCTCTTTCATCTTCTCAATTGTCTTATAACGACAGCCTCTGAGCTTAGGGAATAACCAAAAGTCCCAGGGAGCAAGGTCTCGACTATAGTGGCGGTGATGAACTGTCTTGATGTCCATCTTGGTCAAATAGTCTGTGACAAGGATGGAGTTGTGGACTGTTGCATTGTCCTGGTGGAAATGCCACTGACACGATTTGAAGTGTACTGGCCTCTTCCCTGGGAATCTCTTTCTGAACTCCCTTAAAACCTCAACATAGTAACCCTAAACCTAACCTTTTTGTCAATCAACTCTGGTATATTGACTTCCTTACACCTCCCACTGCTCTCATCATCCCTCACAGACTCCCTGCCTTCCTTGAATGTCTTATGCCACTCAAAAACTGATGCTCGATTCATGCAAGATGGTCGAAAAGTAGTCTGAAGCATTCCATACGTTTCTGTGGCATTTTTCCAAGTTTAAAACAGAATTTAATTGCATATGGTTCTTCTGAAGTGTCCTCAAGTCCAGATAGTATTTTTGAAATTCACCAGCTGTGAGAATCAGGCTTTAGTAGGGTGTATTCCAATTGCTGCTGTAGCTGTTCATTTGAAGCTGAAATCATAAAAATTGGTCAGTCATCTCATAAAATGTATAGCAATAATTTACTGAATCGTCAAGATTCTACGACAATATTAAATGTCTGTACAAAAATAATCTGGAAACATATTGAATGCCCCCACACACACACATATATATATATATATATATAATATGTTTGTATGTATGTATGTGTGTGTGCGTGTGTGTGTGTGCAAATGATTTATACATTAAAAAAATCACGTATTTGAGGATAAATATTGACGACTTCAAATTGAAATCTTAATGTCTTGTATTGGAAAACAAGAAAACTCATTTTCTTTAAATCACACACAACGTATATAATGCAAATACGTACCCGTGCACACCGCTCTACATAAATTTTATTCATGAATTAATCATTGTTTTTGCATTATCTATTGACTTTCCTCAAAATTAATCATCGGTGTTGCATATTGCACATGTGTCAAAGACACCATTTGGATATATTCTTTGCATGGAATCAGCATTCAGTAACATTAACAAAAAATAGGGAAAAATTCAGAGAGTAACACACACACACAAACACACACACAGACACACACACACACACACACACACACACAAACACACACACACGCATACACACACACAAACTCACACACACACATATATATATAAATATATATATATAAACGAACACTGCTGCTGTTGCTGCTACTTTTATACCTTATAATTCCTTAGCTGACGTGGTACGCTTGTTGGTCGAGTGATCTGATACTAAGTCTAACGTAATGTTGGGCGGGTTTTGATCCCAGCTTCAAGTGTCCTACGTGTCTAGCCACACTGAAGAGTTGTAATACAACGAAACAGTCTTTCTGTGGATGACAATATATATATATATATATATATTCGAACTATATTTCTGTCTTGACAGAAATGATTGCGGGTGAATAGACGGTTCAATACCTTTCTCCAGGGTATTAGTTCGGAAGTGAATATAATAACATGACTACAGTTTGAACTCGATTACTACGATGACTCACTCCAGCAGAAGAGCCATTTCACAACGAGTACTCCAACGTACAAGAATGCTGGGCAATATTAGGATATTTCAACAATAAGATAAATTTAAACCAGTTAAACTCATTGTTCTTAGTTTCAAGTTGAGGTTGTATCATCACATCTGATATATATATATATATATATATATATATATATATATATACCTAAAGCATTTAATAGGTTTCCAGACTTTTTGTGTACAGGCATTTAAAATTGTCGTAGACTTTTGACAATTCAGTATGTTATTGCTATACATCTTATGAGATGACTGACCAATTTTTATAATTTCAGCTTCAAATGAACAGCTACAGCAGCAATTGGAATACACTAATTGATTGTCATAGCTGGTGAATTTCAAAAATGCAATCTGGACGTGAGGACATTTCAGAAGAACCATATGCAATTAAATTCTGTTTTTAACTTGGAAAAAATACCACGGAAACGTATGGAATGCTTCAGACAACTTTTCTACCATCTTGCATGAATCGAGCATCAGTTTTTGAGTGGAAGGCAGGGAGTATGTGAGTGATGATGAGAGGTGTGGGAGAAGTACGGAAGTCAATACACCAGAGTTGATTGGCCAAACGATTAGGGTTAGGGTTACTATGTTGAGGTTTTAAGGGAGTTCAGGAAGAGATTTGGTCGGAAGAGGCCAACATTCTTCAAATCGAGTCAGTGGCATTTCAACCAGGACAATATACCAGTCCACAACTCCATCCTTGTCACAGACTATTTGACCAACATGGGCATCAACATAGTTCTTCACTCTCCCTATAGTCCAGACCTAGCTCCCTGTGACTTTTAGTTATTCCCTAAGCTCAGAGGCTGTCGTTATGAGACAATTGAAAAGATGAAAGAGGCTGTGACGAAGGTCATTGACAGGCTCACACAAGATGACTTCCATGGGGCCTTCCAGAAGTTGTTTGAACGGCACAACAAGTGCATTGCAGCGGGAGGAGATTACTTCGAAGGGAACTAGAGTTTCATGCGTGTACTATCAATAAAAGTGCCCACTCGAAAAAAGTCTGGAAACTTATTTAATGATCCTCGTATATATACGATTGGAAGAAAAACTCAACAGACCTAACATTTACCAATTATAAATTTATTTCAGCTGGCCTCTCGATAAGTTGTCCAGTAAGCTTGGGCTGTACAATACAACAACAGCACCTCTGCGGAGAGGTAAGTTTACCCCACGACGAGTGTTCTGGATATGACACTAAACAATTTGATGATGAGGTTCCAGAAATGCTGGGGCTTTGGGGAATGCGAAGCACCCTTTCATTGACATTGCTCCCATGCCCACTCTGGCCGGAATGGTTGCACTCGATAGGGCCCTATGAATGGATTAAAAAGAACTAAACTGCATACTTATGCTAAACTGAATTATTTGAATTAGAAGTGTTTGACTAAATTCAATAGCTTGAAATAGAAATGATTTTGACAATTAAACTGTATACTTGTGCTAAACTGCATTGTTTGAAATGAAACTGTTTTGACATTGAAACTTTACTAAAGCTAAACTGAATTGTTAGATATCGTACTGTTTTGGCATTTGACTGTGTTAGCGCGATCTGTACTTGTACAAAACTGAATTAGTTGAATTAGAACTGTATGAATAAACTGAATTGCTTGAAATAGAAATGTTTTTGACATTTGAACTATGTACACGAGCTGATCTGATTTTTTTTTAAATTGAGTTGATTATTTGGGTAAAAATGAATGAGGTGTTGGATAAACCCACAGGAGTTGATATGCCATAAAACACAAACAACCAACCACTTGATAAAAACAGCTGATTTTTTCAGATAGCCGTCACATAATGGAGAGGAACTTAAAAATTCATTCTTAAACAAATCAAAAGGACATTGGCCAGGGTTAAATCCGAATGTGATGTCTATGTCAGGTGTCAAGTTTCATTATTTATCTTCAAGAATCTTTTTATTGAGATTGATAGGACACTTAGAAGCTGGTTTCATTTCACTTACTTGATCTATTTCATTTCTAGAAAATATCTGTTTATTTATTTTTTCTTCATTAAGGAAAATTCGACGATAAATAAGTGCTATTACTAATATCATATTTTTCTTTAGTTAAAAGATCTTAAGGGTTTCGTTTGATTTCTATTAAAGGTTTAAAATTAGTTTTCTTTAATGTATCACTATTTATATATTTTTTTCTGAATATTGCCATTCTAATTACCGTTAAAATCAATGTTATCATTATAATAATTAATCATAGATATTTACACCATTAATAATAACAGTAACATCAAAAACTATAACATAATAACCGAATACAGCAAATTAGTACAGAAGGAATATAAGACTAGACACGACTGGGTGGACAAGGTGGTCCACTGGGATATGTGCAAGAAATTTAAATTTGACCATGCCAACAAATGGTATATGCACAACCCAGCCCCTGAACTGGAGTATGACAAACACAAACTCCTATGGGACTTTGACATACAAACGGATCCCCAAATCTCGGCCAGAAGACCAGACCTTAAAGTAATCAACAAAAAAAAAAGAAAAGAAAACTTGCAAAATTGTCGACTTTGCAGAATAAAACTGAAAGAAAGTGAAAAAAGGATTAGTACCAAGAACTTGCTAGGAATTTAAAAAAACTATGGAACATGCAGGTGACGATTAACCGATCGTGATTCGTGCATTCGGTACAGTAACTAAAGGACTATTAAAGGGACTGGAGGACTTGGAAGTTGAAGAACGAGTGGAGACCATCCAAACAACAGCATTGTTGAGAACGGCAGAATACGGCGAAGAGTCCTGGAGACTTGAAGTGACTTGCAGTCACTCAAACTCCAGTGAAAGACCATCAGCTAACGCTGATGTAAAAAAACTCTCAAGGAGTAAATAATAAAATTTAAATACTATTATAAATTCCGCTGATTAATTCTTTTGACCATTATTAAACCAAGTCAATTCTCATCACTCGTTGTTTCAAGTGTCCAATTAAGCTCGTATCGACACATCTAAAGCCTATATATATATATATATATATATATATATATATATATATGTCTACAAGTTTCCAAAATTTAGGATAATACAGATCAAGTATTATTCATTTTACGAAAATTTCTCAACTTTAGATCAAATTTGTTAATAAGGAAAAGTTTAAATTTAACGCTCTGCTTCTTTTTTCAATTGGCTTTATACATTTCAAAAAGTTATTATCTATCACATGTTTTTTATTAACATCTCAACACACCACTTCCAACCACATCACAGGTTTTACTAATTGTTGAGATATAATTAAAATCGCTTCTAGCATAAACAATCTTCCACTGAAATTTGTCTTACTGATAATGTTGCTGTGATCAACCGGAATTTGGGCGATTTTTGGTGTGTGGCATTTTGGATATTGGATGGGTTAACAGATAGAATTTTTATCCAAGAAATAGTGGTTTAACTCAGGCCAATATATATTTATAAAAAATCAACTGATTTCCCAACTAACAAAAGAGTTAATTTTTGTGAAAAATACGCCAGATTAGCTCAAATCTTCCTATCTGTATTCTTACATTGACTAATGGGCGTTTGCACGCTCTTTTTAAAATTGCTTTGAGATTTCGCCGATGACAATATTTGACTTGCCATGCAAAATTTAAATGATCAAAACCCAAAATTGTTCCAGAAATATTCCCCCCAAGATGGTTGAAAACACATTTTTAAACCAATTAGAATCATTGATAAATCTTCAACATTTTTATCTAATTTTGAGCCTTCGTCAATTTTATTAATAATCAATGAAAGGCATAAAATTTGAGGAAAATTATAAATTCATTCTGTTATTCCACTCAAAACTATCGACTTTATTTCTTTTGAGAGAAAAGCTGACATTCTGTTCCTTTAAGGATATCATTTGATTTTAACGACGCTTAATTATTTTAAATTGAAAGAAAATGTTTTGTTGAAATACATGCTATGACAACTATTTCCCTGTTGGTATTTTTTAGCTGCATCCACTAACATATTTGCTTATAAATATACTTTCTCTCCTACATAGTGAGGAACTCATTCTAAGATATTTTACACACTCAAAATATATTAGATTTAGGCAATGCAAACTTCTATATTGAATGCATGAATTTTTCTTGTTTGTAATGTAAATATAAAAAAACATTTATGCGCTAACGAATATTTTCTTTTCCTACGAGAAAAGGCTTTGTAACTTTTATTTTTCAACAAACATTTCACTCATATTAAAGAAATAAAATCTGTGAGATTTCTAGATCAATGTTTTATTCTATCATTTACCTACTTTGCAGTTACATGTAGATTTATCATCATCATCATCATCATATCGTGCTGGCAGCACGGATATCCCTGACCCTCTCTCGCCACTCCTCCCTATCGTTCATCGCCCTAGGTAGGACTTCAGGACAACAACCTGTATCCTCACATAGCTGCTGAATGTACGTTCGTGCTGGTCGTCCTGCTTTTGCGTGGCCATGTGTGGGGATCCATTAGAGTACATCTCTTATGAGTTCATCTCTGCTTCTCCAGCAATGTCCTGCATGTCTGGTTCGTCTAACTTGAATAGTTTTCGTGATAGGGGGCAGGTGGCCGTACAGTTGGTGTCTTGTGGGATGTTGCTGCCAGGACTTGTTCAGGATTGCACGCAGCATTCTTGTGTAATTACCATCTAGTTTCTTCTCGAGCCGTTTTGTTAGCGTCCATGTAGTGCATCCATATAGCAGTATCGATGTGACCGCTGCCTGGAAGAAACTGCGTTTCATTTTATCGGTTAGGTCTGATTTCCATATAGTCGATAGCCTATTGATAGCTGTCCATGCTTTCGTTAACCTCGTTTCGATGTCCTTTTCTGTTGATTCGACGCTGCTTCCTAGGTACGTGAATTTGTCTACTAGTTTAAGAGGGGTTCCTTCTAGAGTGGAGATGTCCCCCGTTTGGTTATAGTACATATATTCCGTTTTGTGTGCATTAACATGGAGGCCTATGCTTGCTGCTGCTCGTTCCAAACTATGCAGAAGTGTTTCGGCTTGGTCAGGTGTATTTGCCAGTATCGCCATGTCATCGGCGTAGTCGGCGTCGGTAATTGTTGTTGCGGGGTATCTTCTGCTTCTTTTCTTCGTCAGTTCGAAGCCATTCTCTTTGATTTTGTCAATTGATGTTCTAAGTACGTAGTCTAGACAAATGATAAAGAGGTACGGAGCTAGCGTGTCCCCTTGTAGTACTCCTGCTACAATGTCGAAGTATTTGGTGTCTCCATCTGGTGATCGTACTTTTACTTTAGTGTTTCTATAGAGAATCGTTATTGCCGCAACGGTTTCTTTAGGTATGCCGTACGCTAGTAGGATTTGTTCCATCTTTCCTCTGTGAATGGAGTCGAAAGCCTTGGTAAAGTCGACAAATATTAATGTCGCTTGTAGGTTCTTTGCCCGTACACCTTCAAGGATTCTGCGGATGGTTAATATTTGTGAGGTCGTGGATCTATTTCTTCGGAAGCCATTTTGGTTTTTTCTAAGTATGTTGTCGATTTTGGGTTCTATTCGGTTTCGTAGTAGGGCATTGTAGATTTTGGCAGCTATGGATGTAAGTGTTATGCCTCGGTAGTTTTTGGCTAATCCTAGGTCCCCCTTTTTAGGGAAGGGGAGTATGCATCCCTTCATCCATCTATCTATCGGATTTTGATTGTATACTGCGTTGCAGTGTCGGAGCAGTATGTCGTCGAATTGTCTGGTCTTCCATACTTCCGGGGGAATTTCGTCCAGCCCTGCAGCTTTCCTATTTTTAATTTTTCTGAGAACCGAGTCGAGTTCTTCTTGTGTGAACGGTCCAAGTTTAATGTCTAATTGTTTGCTAATTATTCTGTTGATTGGTTCATGTGTTATTTTTGGTGGGTTTCCAAGTAAGTTTTCGAAGTGCTGTTTCCACAGTTTTATTCTTTCTTGTTGGTTTGCTGCTTTAAGTTTTGGTTTGGCTGCGTTCTTTCTTCTGCTCACTTCGTTTATTGTTTGCCAGGCAATTCTAGATTGTCTATCTTCCACTGAGTCTCTAATCTTATCTATCTGATTTTGAATGTATTCTGTCTGTTCCTTTATATATATGCCTGCTAATTGATATTGTGCCGTTTTTAGTTTTAAGGCATTTGTGTTTGTTGGGTTTTTTCGATAGTTTTTGGAGGCTGTTTTCACTAGTGCACGTTTTTCTCTCACCGCTAAAGTTTCCCATGGGACTCTATATTTAGTTTTAATTTTTTTTGGAATGTATTTTGCTGCTGCCTCGAGGTGTGCATTGACGAAATTTTCGTATTCGTCGTTTGGTGTACTTTTTTCCGTCTTTTCTTGTAGTGTTTCGAATCTGTTTCTTAATTCTAATACGTATTTATCTCTGACATCTTTGTTGTTTAATAGGGCCCAGTCATAGTGTTTGGTGGTCGCTGTTCGTTTGGCGTTTTTTCGTAGGCTTAACCGTATTTTCGCCGTGACTATTCGGTGATCGGTGGACACACCCTCAAAAGAGGAGTATGCCTCGCAGTTCAATGCACTATTCTTCCATTTCTTGTTTATAAGGACGTAGTCTATCTGTGCTTTAGTATTGTTTGCGTACGTGTATGTCCATAGTTTGCCCTCTCTTTTTTGGTAGTTTGTATTGAGGCATGCTAATCTATTTTCTATCATGAAATCTGTTAGATGTTGCCCATTTCTATTCGACGTGTTGTGGAGGCTGTATTTGTTGTTTCGGTTTTTCCCGATTTGTGCATTCATGTCTCCGCCAATGACTAACATGTTGTGTTTCGGGATGCTACGCACTAATGAGGATAACTCATCGTAGAAGGTGACTATTTCATTTTCTTCACTAACATTGGTGGGGCTGTAGCATGAGACGATTGTTGCTCTGGGGTTTCCGTTAAATGTAGCTGCCATCATTCTAGGTTGTATTTTCTCAACGCTATTAAGCGTTTTTAGTGCTCTAGGTCCTATAAGCAATCCTACCCCTCCTACTGCGGCGTTGACAGAGTTTTTCCATGCGGATACAGTGGCGAGCGACCAGCCATTGCCAGTTTCGTGATATTTGATATCTTCTGTGTGCGTGTGCGTATGAGTGTTTCAGAACAGCCAATATACATGAATATTTTACACTGACACTCATCAACTATCACACTCTCTCTCTCTCTCTCTCTCTCACACACACACACACACATGATATATATATATATATATATATATATATATATTATACTTACATATGAATACATATATATATATATGTGTGTGTGTGTGTGTGTGTTACATCATATCAGGGAGTGATTGGCCTACGTGGGTTAAGATTGTTTTAGAGTAGGAAAGAAATAAAAGAATGACGTGATCAGTCTGAGAAATCTTAAGGAAGGCTAAACCAAGAAATAGTTAAATAAATGAATAAATAAAATCCTCCATCAGCACACACACACACACACACACACAGATGAAATAAATTACTCAAATTTCAGACAATTGGCTACCAGTAGTCGAAGTGGTTGTTTAAAATCACTCTGAAGATTTGGTTAAATTAAATCTGAGTATTTTTGAATGGATGGTGCCCCGAAACGAGGGTTAAATAATAATAATTTGAATCTGACGTAAAAAAGACGGATCGGTGTCAAATTGAAGTGGTATTGTTAGAAATAAGTTATGTGAACACCGAAAAGACAGAGTGGTGATTTCAAAGAGGACTCGTTGAAGTTCAGGTAGATTCAAACGAAAGCAAAAAAGGGAATAATCGTGATTAATGACTTTTTAGTTACTTTTCTTGGTTATATGGACAATATCACGTTTCTCTGTAGACTGAGTGTATTCTTATGCCAAAGTTGATAGAGTGGTGTGTGTAGCCTGCCAATTCGAAAGATGTTGATGACAGTTTAACATGATGAACAAAATACCTTTCCTCTTTTTCGTTAAAAGGTATCTGCTTACTTTTCCGGATATCATTGACGACAACGACAACGCAACAAGGAAAACAGTTAGACATCTATGGCAGTCTCTGTGATTCAAACAGATAGAAGAAAACATTGGAAGGTCATGTTATCAAGAGCCAGGTTGTATATTGGTCTGTTTCACACTCTTCTCTCTGTATAGCCCTCACTGACACAGCCATCCACTATTGACCATCCGATATACGTACCAATGGAGCGCAAAGTTTCACACCGAACATTCCTCATTTCTCACTCTGGCCCATATATTCTTTTGGTAACCTGTGACAACGTTATATATATATTATCATCCTCATCAACATCATTAAGTCATGCTGCTTGCACGGATGTCTCTGATTCTTCTCTCTCCATCTGCCCCTTTCATCAATTGTTCCCGACAGGTCTATTAGATTACATCATGTGTCTGCACAAGGCGAATGTAAAAAAGTTATTTTTGGTCGGCCAACGCTGGTTTGTCCTTGAAAGGGGGTCCATGAGAGAATGTCCTTGCTTCTCCAACGGTGTTCCCCGTCTTTTCGTCTTATTTGGATGGTTTTAAAGATAGGAGGTAAGTGGCCGTACAGATGTTTTTCTTGGGTTGTTTATCTCAGGAATTGTTCTATATAGGTCGTAGCATTCTTGTGCAGTTTCGTCTCTTGCTTTTTCTCTATAGTCAGCATCCATATGGTGCATCCATACAGTAGTATTGTTACAAACACCTCATGGAAGAAAATCTGTTTTATTCTATCGGGCAGATTAGTCTTCCATATGATTGATACCCTATCGATGGCAGTCAACGCCTTCAATACGCGCATATATATATATTCAAGCAAGTTTTGTTAAAGACGATGGAACACTGTTTGGTATTTATTTTTAATTTTATTTTTCAAGACTTCTTGTTGCTTTTCTAGTATCGGGATCTAGATGGTAAAGGATGGTAAAAGTAGTAAGAGTCTTGAAAAAATAAAATTAGATATAATAAACAGTGTTCATCATCTTTAAGAAAACTTGCTTGAATAATAACTTACTGCCTAAATGTATACACTTCAATATATATATTCATTAAAAATAAACACAAACTGGTCGGGCTCTTTACCAAGAAAATTTAAATGTTCACTTTTGAGAGGTTTGGTTGGTTTAATGGCATATCAACCTTTGTAGGGTATTTAATGCCAAAGACACTCTCCTAGAAGAACAGTAGTGGTACTAATTAACCCATAGTTGGGAGGATAAGGGGGTTCATGCCTTTCCCAAGGGTATTTGCCCGAAAGTGAACGTAATAGTTCGACTGGAGTACGAACTCGCTTACTACAATTCCGCAGTCCAGCGCTTTAACCATTACACCACGAGGACATCCACCAGTTCACTTTTGAATAGTTTTTATTGTCCTGGTGGAATAACTCCGAACTCCGGTTTAATTGAACCAAATAATACTTATAATATATATATATATATATATATATATATATATATATATATATATATATATATATATATATATATATATATATATATATATATATATATATATATATATATATATATATATATATATATATATATATATATATATATGGTGGGGTGGAGACTTGGAGTAGGTTTTTTTTTTCGCTCAGCTCGAAGAGATTCTTTCTTGCCAATTTCATCCAAAGTAATAAAAATTCTCCCAGAACGATTCATTTCATGAGATTCAACGTCCTGATGTAAACCATTATAAATTATGATTTAACTTTATAACTTTTGTAGATTTCTTTCATTTTCGCGACCGAAAATGTTGACTAATATGATAAACCCTACTGACACTGTTTATAATAATATGACGCAAAGAAAAAATAACGAGACTATTTAATTCTCGCCCATGAAAATCAGCCATAAAGATAACGAACAGGATTCTTCTAATAACAAGACTTAAACAAATACATTATAAATTCTTACTCTAAATATTTTTATATATAACATCCATGGGAGAAATTTAATTACATGTGATCAGGTCTGAAAGTTTCTAGAAACATCAATGTTCTGGACATACCTGTGCGTGCTTGTGCGGTCCTCTGTGTAAATGTGTGTGTGTGTGTGTGTGTACGTGCGTGTGTGTGTGTGTGGTCTGTTCTATTGACACAGGCAGGTAACATTAAAGATTCGAGTTGTTACTGAGAAAGACGCTTAACTTTGGTCAAAGGCATTTGTTTTGAAACATACAACAGGTAAAGAGAAAATATTGTTCTTGCTTCGTCGTATAGGCAGTAGTAAGTTATCAGTCGTGCCGACCAACGAAGGTACAGATGGAATATATTTGCAAAAAATATTGCCGGATGCCAAAACTCTTCTCACATCTTGAGATATTGTAAATCATCATCCAACCGTAAATCAATTTAAAAATCAATTCAATATTGTCATGTTTATTAAAGATATGACCCTGAGTACCAATGATGAACTAGAATCAATATATATATATATATATATATATATATATATATGTCCACACCCATGCATACACATGTATATTGATAAAGAGAGAGAAGAGAACTCTATGCAACATAGTATGTTCATATTTATCTCATAATCTTTTCCTAAAACCTATTCCTACCTTCAATCAGTGTATTTTTATAATCTGTTCGTGATTAGATTTGCGTCGACTTATTCGATATGGATTTACTTTTCACTCAGAAAAGGAGGCAATAAATTATTTTCCTTTTAGAATTCTAATGAGCTTTTGGAGCCACAGACTTTAATTAGCTTCATTTTACAATTGCAGTTACCGTTCAGAAGTATACAATTAGTGTGTCTTTCTTTTCTTTTACTCTAAGATCTAACATCTTTTTTTTAATTTTCTTATATATAATTCAATGTTAGTTTGAATTATAATGAAACTCCACACGTTTTAGAGCGACATAATGATCATTTTTAAAACTTACCTCGTTTTTAATAAAGGTTTCATATTCAACGCTTCGTTGTGTTTAAATGATTAGCAAGGTCACTTCGCAGATCAGTTACTTCTAAATATTCATTTATGTTCTTCCTGGGTATACATACTTACACTCCAAGCAGTGCCTTCTTTGCAGGGATGAGTATATTGCTTAGCGCTTCAGGTGATTCAAAAGGGGAATTTCGAGAGGATGAAGCATTTTTTGTGAAAGCCGCGTATCAATCTCGATTCGTAAGTGTTCCCCCAATCCACTGTAAAAGGACTTCATGTCAAATCCGACTTAGTAGGAAGTCCTATAAATATTATGAGTTCTATATTTGTGTTTTTGTACCTGATATAATATGTTTATTAAATAACAATAAACAGTTCACATTTTTTAGCTAAACTTAACTTTTGTTTTTAAAACTGTTAATACTATCAGTCTAATTATGGTTTTGATTATCTTTCATACGTTTCAAATTTCTATGACTCAGATTGTCAAACAACCTAGGGCTATTTCATGCCAAGAGGCTAGTGAATCGCGTTCATTGTACGTTTATATTTACATTTTTTTGTGTATTTGATTCTTAAATTCTTTTTTTTTTTCTGTACTAGGTCCCATGAAATGCAAATAATTCTAAAACAGGTGTAATTCACCCTTAGATCAGATCCAAAAATGTATTGCCACCCCGGTCAAAGTGGACCCAGGAGCAAGGACAATGAATGGATACTGCATACTCTCATCTCCAGAATAGGAATTCCACCACTAGATGTAGTTAGTTAAGTGTCATACCCAGAATTCACCTTGGCGGGTCTAGTCAAGGGCTACAGTCAGCATATTATTAGCTTCACTGACAGCGTCGTCGAATTTCTAGTCACAAGATTGTAATACTCATAAAATTCATCATCATCATCATCATCATCATCATCAAATCCCGCTGACAGCACGGATTTCCCTGAATATCTCTCCATCTGTCCCTATTATCCATCGCTTCCGGCAGGTCTTCCAAATTACATCCTGTGTCTGCACAGAGCCAAAGTAAATAAGTTCTGGCTGGTCAACCAGCACTGACGCGTCTATATAGTGGGTTTTTTTTCACTGACAAATTCTTACACGGCTCAGTTGATTTCGGTCTAAGACCAGATGGATAGAAATTGATTTGGAAATATTTTTTCCACCTCGCTTCAAAACTTTTAGAGACACTCACTGGGGAAGGTGTTGGGGCTAACATGCTGAACTTATATATCGTTGATAAAGAATTCAAGTCACGGTATTGCATAAATTTTCATACTAATACCCTTGGGAAAGGTATGAACCATTTTCTTCCACTCCAGCTATGAGGTTAAATAGTACCACAAATACTCTTCGGCAAGGATGGTTTGGGCATTAGATAAACCCACAAAGGTTGATATGCTATTAAACAACCAAAGCAAACAAGAAATCCCTGTGGTGTGATGGCTAAAGTGCTTGTCTGCGGCCTCGATGTAAACGAGTTCCACTTCCAATCGAACACTTACGTTCACTTTCACATTACCCAATATATATATATATATATATATATATATATATATATATATGTATATATATATATATAAGTAAATTTAGCAACCGTAGTAGAGATTCACTTTTCATTAGATACTATAGCGAGATGTAGGGTAAGCCACTATTTCTTTCCCTGGATTGCTCCCCTTTACCTGTGATCCATGCCTCATAATTCTGTGTTAAACAAGCCGGCATCAAGTACCATTTTTAATCTTTGGTATTACTAGACCTGGGATTGAACACCGGTATCCCGGGCCATTGGAGAAGGTATCAAACTCCATAATCACCAAACCATGAGTAAAATAGTATCACTGCTATTCTTCTAGAAGAATAGCTAAGACAATAAATGACCCCATAAGGTTGATATGCCCTTAGCAACAATAAAACCAAAGTACACAAATACTAACTTGGTATGAATTAAAATCACTAACTTTCTCGATGTCTGGAAACCGTTCTTTTTCTTTCTTTTTTTTATTTAAAGAAATATCGTTTAATTATCGGATTTTAATTTTAAAAAAATGTTCAGTTCTCTTAATTGCCCAGTCGGCTGGGATTGTATAATACACTGACCGCACCTCTGCAGAGTCCCCCCTCCACTCAATGAGTGTATGACACTAAACAGTCTGATGGTGAGGTCCCAGTAATGCTGGGGCCTTGAGGAATACGAAGCACCCCTTCATTGCCATTGTTTAGCATAAGCCCGCAGTTTAAATGTAAGTACGGTTTAATTGTCAAAAACATTTCTATTTCAAGCAATTCAGTCTAATCAAACAATTCAGTTTAGCATAAGTATGACGTTATATCTATTTAAAATAGATATAACCTCATACTTATACTAAACTAAATTTAAAATAGATATAACGTCATACTTATGCTAAACTGAATTGTTTGATTGAACTGAATTGCTTGAAATAGAAATGTTTTTGACAATTAAACTGAATTATTTGAAATTGAACAGTTTTTTGACATTGAAACTGTGCTTACACTAAACTGAATTGTTATAAATAACTGCTTGAATAAACTGAATAGTTTGAAATAGAAATGTTTTTGACAAACTGCGTATTCATGCTAAACTGAATTGTTTGAAATAGTACTAATTATTTACATAAAAATGGATTTGGCGTTAAATAACCTAAAACGGTTGATATGCCATAAAACCAAATCAAACCAAACCAAACCAAATCAGTTCTTTTAAATAATAAAAGATGAAATTCATTTTAAAAGAAGTTTGCTTTCAAAATCTTCAATTTCTTCATTTGTTTCATATCATATTATTGTATGCAAAAACAAATAAAGTTTATATAAACAATGTAGACAATTGACCTTTAGGCATAAAATAACACCTGAAGGTTTGACATGCCGTTAAAGTCCTAAATCAATCCATCAAAATATGTATACAATTGACCTTTAAGCATAAAATAACACCAGAAGGGTTGACATGCCGTTAAAGTCATTAATCAATCAATCAAATCAGCAAATCTTATAATTCTGACAATTTTCAACATGTTAAAATCGGGGATAGTATAAACTGTTTCAGTCAATATATTTCCACAAGTTCCATTATAATACAAGTGTGGTTCAAAGGTTTTCTAATATTTTGGTGCAGTTTGAACTTATAAAGTATAAGTTCCCTAATAAGATTATGGCATGTTCAACTGTGAAGATTTCAAATCATACTCAAAGTCAACCATTGTGGATATTTATCATGGCTTGAACAGCTTCTGTCATGTGATGTTGGTACAAGCAGTAAAGTAGCTCGTACCAACATACTGCAAAACAATTAGCTCAACTTAGTATATATAAACATGTTTGATTAAATAGGACAGACACTTCGTTGCTTACTCATATGCAGATTCATGCAGAACACAACGACAAAATGAAGACGAGCGAAGACTTCTTTAAAAAATATACCTATCACTTTATTTGAAAGGTTTGTGTGTGAGAGGGAGTTGGAGATCGAACAGAACTGCGATATATTGACCCCCACTCTTATGGCCATCAGCTTTGTGTCTTTCTTGTTCTCCAGGACTGCTCAACCGGAGGCCTGGGGGCCCACTCTGCTGGATGCGGGCTTTCTCTACTGCATCTTGTCACCAACGGATCTCCAAACTCACTGGGGGTCCCGAGGGCCCCATTTGCCGGGTGGTGGCTTTCTCTACCACATCTTGTCTCTAACTCATCTGATATCCAACTAATTGACTTCCTGTCTTCACCGAGTTATATAATAGTTCAATCGCCCACTCAATCTTTAGAATGGCATGTTTGATCGTCATCAAGCGGAAATAACTGTCATGCAGTTCACAGGTCACTCTCTTACGGTGCATCAGTCTATGAGTGTACCATGGGATTTTACCTTGTCCCATATTGTCAGCCAAGCCCGCCTACGCGATTTCTTCTCATAACTGCCATCGGAATGTGTCACTTCCTTCCGGTGCATCATTTTGGAATGGCATGTTTGGCCGGGTCGAAGGTCAATATACAACAACTTTGCTTCTTCCTATTTTAAATTGGTTGGTTGTCTTGGTTTCATGGCATATCAGGATTTGTAGGTTATTTAACGCTAAATCAATTTTCATACAAATAATCCGTTCAATTTCAAACAATTCAATTTTGCATCAGTACACATTTTGATTATCAAAATCATTTCTATTTCAAGCTATTCAGTTTAGTCAAATAGATATAATTCAAACAGTTTAGTTTAGAATAAGTACGGCTTTTGTCCACACACTGTTAAATCTCAAAACAGTTCGATTTCAAGCAATTCAGTTTAGCGTAATTACAGTTTCAATGTCAAAACAGTTCTATTTCAAACAGTTAAGTTTTGTATGAGGACGCAGTTTAAATATCAAAACAATAACGAGTCGACGATCCAGAGAGTTGTTAGCATCTGTTTTAACGCAACTAAAGGGAGTTCTTGCGTAAATATTTGACAATGGATGAAACTTGGATCCACCACTTCACTCAAATGGGCTCTCAGCTGAGTTGACAGCTGCAGGTGAAAGCGGCCCAAAGCGACCAAAGACGCAAGTATTTACCTTGAAATAGCAAATTAATAGCGAATATAATATAGCATTACTGGGGTGTTTGAAAGAAGAAATCGCCAAAGAAAAGTCACAAATCACAAAGAAAAATGTGCTCGTTTACCAAGACTATGCACCATGTCACAAGTCGATTGTAAAGATGGCAAAACTTCAGGAATTGCACTTCAAATTACTTCCGTACCAACCCAATTCTCCAGATCCTCACAGACAACTTGCAGTTGCAGAACTCAAAAGAATGTTTTAGGGAAAGAGATTTGGCTCCAATGAAAAAGTGAAACTGAGGTGTATTTCAAGGCCAAAGACAAATCATTCTAAAAAAAGGCATTAAGTTGTTAGAGAAGCATTGGAATCAATTCATCACCCTAGAAGTAAACTTTGTTGATGAATAAAGTTGAATTTTGCTTAAAAGTTGTTTTATTAGTTAGGCCAAGGACTTATAGAGTGATGTATTAAAGAGTAGGTGGAAGCACAAGTTAAAGAAGAATTTATTGAAAGGAAAAACCTTTCTGGGGGTGGAATTGGCGGAAAAATGTTAAAGGTGTTTCAGAAAGTGGCTGCTTTATTCGAAATTGATCTTGTTTAACGAAGGTTTGTTAATCTTTATATAAAGAATCTCAAGAATTTGTAGTTTTTGTTTTTCTTTCTATAATATGGTGATGTTTTCAGAGATAATTGTTCTGTATTTGAAGGTTGGGCACGAATATGTTTTTAGATGTTCAGATATGGAACTAGTGTCAAATGGGCCAAATGTTAGATATGTTGGTACTTATTTTATTAAAGAAGCCTTCCGCTAGACAATTAAACTGCTATACTACATTGATTAAACAGAAGTAACTTGTCGAAAAAGAGAAGTAATTAGAGATGACAAGTTTAGTTGTATTGAATTTTGGATAATATATAATTAGTTTTATCTTATTGTTTGAGTCAATCAGGACATGTTTACCAACGCCTCCGCTCGGGCAGGATAAGACACAAGGTCAATTTTAAAGCGGAGTTTAACAGGTTTGAAATCAGAGTTTTCCTTCTCCTAGACTAGTTGCCTCACCAAGGCTGAAGAACCTAGTCTGCCCTACTATTTATCCATAGTTGGAGGGAGAATAATTGGATTCATACCTTTCCCAAGGGTATTAGTGCTATGTGAAATGCAATTAGTCTCGGCCAGGATTTGAACTCGTGTCGCCGTGTCCATTTCCTACGACGATAACCATTACACCACATGTTATTACTAATTAGATCTTTTAGAGCTATTTTATCAAGTTCATGGTGTTTGTGCATCTGGTAATGAAACAGTTTAATGTGCTTTCTTTTTTTCAATGTTGTTTGTTTTTAATTTCATTGCAATTAGAGTTGTAATCGTGCGATTTATTTGTTCGTCGAAAATGTGGCCTGGGAAGATAGTTTGCTTAATGTTTTTAACTTCAGAGTAGAAGATTGGTTTGGTTTTATGGCATATCAATCATTGTCGGTTATTCAATACCAAATCCATATATATATATATATATGTATATATTGTCATCCCCAGACAGACTGTTTCGTTCTATCAGAAATCTTCTGTGTGGCTAGACACGTAGGATGCTTGAAGCTGGGATCGAAACCCATCCAACTTTACGTTAGACTTAGTATCAGACCGCTCGGCCAACAAGCGTACCACGTTAGCTAAAGGAATTATAAGGTCTTTATGTAGCAACAGCCGCAGCAGCGTCCGTTTGTTTATATATTTATATCTTATCGGGTGCCAGAGTACTCAATTCTTTCGAAGAGATTTGCATTATGCGAGCGGCGGCAGAAAATTCCTTCGCCAGATTGCTCAACCCCCACTGGGGAGCGTATATATTGTCATCCACAGACAGTCTGTTTCGTTCTATCAGAACTCTTCAGTGTGGCTAGACACGTAGGACCCTTGAAGCCGGGATATATATATATATATATATATATATATATATATATATATATATATATATATTAAAAAACATTTTTAAAAACATTCGTGCCCAACAACACAATTACGGACAATTCTCACCGAAAACACAACAATATTAGAACATCAAAATAACAAACAAAAACTACAGATGCTCGAAGCACTACATATAAGAAACATGCAACCCAAACTTAATAGAAATAATTTTCAAACCAGTGCTAATGTACTTAAATGTCTTTAGCTACTAACAATATTCATAGAACAATTTTAAAAGTACATACAAAAGTTACACCACTTTTGTGATACATCATCCACTGATGATGGCCCAAAGTCGAGCAGAAAGTACTAGGGAAATAAACAATTATGGAAAATATATCAATCAATTCCCGCCGAATACTTTAAAATCAATACCACAATATGAAAGGATCAACAAGAAAATATGTAAACAGAAAAAAATCTATTATATTCAACAAAATTTGTATTAATGAATAAATACTGCCAATATATATATATATATATATATATATATATATATATATATATATATTTTCTCTTTCAAATAATACAAGTCAAAACAATTATATTTCAAACAATTCAGTTAAACATAAGTACATAGTTTCAATTTTAAAAACAGTTCTATTTCAAACAATTGAGTTTAGCAAAAATACGGTTTAAAAGTCAAACAGTTCTATTTGACCTATGGATAGGACTCTATCAGGTGTTACCTCGCTGACCTGGGAGCGATGGCAATAAATAGGTACTCTGTATTCCCCAAAGCTCCAGCATTACTGGAGCCTCGACATAAAATTGCTTAGTGTCATATCTAGGATATTCGTTGGGGAATTTTTTCCCCTTCTGCAGAGAAGCAGCCTGTGTATTCTGTAGCCCCTACTGACTGGGCCACAGGACACTCGTTGAACGAGTTTTACCACTCTGCAGAGATGCAGTCAGTGTATTCTGCAGCCCTAGTCAACCGAGCCAGTAGAAAATTGTTTTAGAGGAGGAAATGAATCCGGAAAAATGTGACACCTTTTTAATTAATTCCATCGAGATGTCTAACGGTCTGATAAAATGCAAATATCTTTAAACAGATCTATTTGACCCATCAATAGACGTTGTGTACCTGGTTTATGTGTACCTGAAAGAAACAGCAATGAAAGGGTACATCACACTGATTAGACTTCCAGAGCCGGAGCATCATTATATGAAGTATCTTAGTAACATTTCGAGGTCACCCAGTATTGAGAGATCTTATCGCTCTGACGACGATACAGTCGGCGTATTCTATGCTTCACTGGCAAAGTAACTTCTCCATAAAGAATTAGGGGGAACTGAGTTCGATCTCCTGTGACGCTATTCGGTACCAGAATGGAAAAGGCAAGAACTACTTTTATTCCCCTAGGTATGGGTTAAACAGTACCAATGATTTTCTTCTACAAGGATGGTTTTGGCATTAAATAAACCAGGAAGGTTGATATGTCATTAAACAAAGAAACCAACTAACAAACATACAATGTAAAGCTTCGTTTTTTTTTTCTTTATACAGAATCTAAAAATGAAAATATACCGTGGTTTAAAATTCTTGTAAAATTGTATATACTTTGGTTCATAAGTCGATTAAGGGATGTCTTTGTATGGAACGGCCAAAGGGATGATCTGTCACTCAAGCTGAAATTATTTGAGCGAGTCAAGTAATTCACTTTATCTACACACCTGGACGAACATGCCAAAGGCGTGTAATTTATTATGCAATGTCTTGGGATTGAGTGGCAGACTGTTGTAATTAACTTTTGCGTTGATTATTAGCCAGAGGCTTCTCTGCTCTCATTCGCTCGTCATCCAAAGTTTAATTCGATTTAACCTTATTTCGATTGCATTTATACAAGGAAGCAATGGTTCTATAGTGCATTTACCAAAATGCACTTGGTGTTGGCCTTGCGTTCGATGAAAACAGTGAGTGATATACACGAGTAAAAGCAGATGCATAAACAGTGGAATAAAGAAAGGCTCATCTTCATCAAAAAAATATCTAAAAAAAAGACAATGTGTTTTAATCTACTCGTGTGAGGAAGAGTCTCAGTGGTGAAGAGGCTACCGTGCAAGATTGCTTTGTAAAGAAGTTTGAACTCCAGTCCTGCTAACAAGTTCCCGTACTGACTATTACCATTACGGCAATGTAGGAACGCCTCAATTCCCCCAGTTACAGATTAAATAGTACCACTACTGTCCTTCTACAAGGATGGTTTTGGCATACAATTATCTGTAACGCTGCAGGTGCCAACACGGCACCAAATAAACACTACTTAACCCCACGGTACCAAGTCAAAGGTTTTGATATAGCACAATACAAAAACCATTCAGTTTCACGACACGAAAGTTTATTTCGACCGGCAACATTTGCCGAAGTCGACGAAAAGAGAGAGAGAGTTAAAGGAATGCGTTATAGACAGAGACTATCTACTATGCGAGACAAAACGGACAACCACAGACTTAGTCATTTCTTTTTTACCAAACCACCCAACCAAGGGGCCTCTTCGTCATCTGTCTCACCCTGACTCCGACTCGACTGCTTTTGGTCCAAGTGACTACCGTAGCGTCATCGAATCTCTCTTTTATGTAAAAATTATTCCTTAATTACACGTAATCGCTAAATTTTTCAGTGACACCTCATTGGGAAATAACTGTTGATATCTATTTAACTATCTGTCTTAATATATTTTGCTTACAGTTGATTCTAAAAGAAATTTATTGCGCTTATTTTGACATGATTGCTATGTGTACGCAAAAAAAAAAGGTCAACGCAAGTGCTGACCTTTCCAAATAGAAAACCTGCTAGTACGAACTTTAGTTACGAAAGTTTAGCTAGAAAACAATTTATAACTAAAATAACTGACTAAAGTCCCTAGTTATTTTACAAACCTTCAAATATTTATATGCCATTGTCAAAAGAAACCCTATTAGGGTTAGTTAAATATTTTCTAAATGTTTGGTAAGTGCTAGTCAGCAACTTATATATCCCGTTATTGAAGCAGTTCAAGCCGTGTGACGTACTCGCAGGAGTTGGTAGTTTGGTAGTAGTTGGTGCGCTGACATGTTAAGCATTGCTTTACTCCCTGTGTGATTTGAAAGCCGTACATATAAATATGTAACGTAGTCTAATTCGTGAAATTATGCTTTATGGGATCAAACTGGGCCATAACGCCACGGAAGCAACCAAACCCCTTTAGTATTCAAAAGATGAATGCCTAGTTGATAGTTGTTCAGAATCAAATAATCTATTGATCGTGTACTACAAACTTGAGGGCTCTTATAGTGTAATCCAACGACAGACTAAACTAAGACTTGTCAATACCTACAGTGTTGATTATTTACAATTCTTACCTTGAAAATATAATAAGAAGTCTCGATATCATAAGTAAGTTCAAATGTCCATAGTTACAACCCTCCGAGTGAAGGCACAGTCGGCTAGGATAATAGAATACACTGACTACATCTCTGGAGAGATGTAATCCTCCCTACGAGCGTCCTAGAGAGGACATTAAACAAACTGATGACGAGCCTTAGAGATTTGAGGAATGTGGTGCATTCCTTCATTTTCATTGCTCCTAAGTTCACTCTGACCCGGAGTGGTAGCACCTGATAGGATCCTATCTATGTGTCAAATAGAACAAACTATGCAAACGAATATCTGATGCTGAATTGTGACTGTTATATAAAAATACCTGAAACCATTTAACTGTGTGCCAAAAAATAAGAGTTCCGAATCGTTTAAGAATGTTATGTACAAAAAATGTTTACAAATCATATATCTCTAATTTTTATTCATATACAGGTTTTGGCATTGAATAACCTACAATGGTTGATATGCCATAAATCCTAACCCAACCCAACCCAACCCAACCGAACCAACCTGCGATTGACGAGCGTTTGTGAGGAAACGTATAATGTTAGTGAATAAATGCAATTTATTTTATTAGAAAAGTCATGGAAAGGGTGGGTGTGTATTTCATATAGTTTTCAAAGTTCTGATAGAAATATTCAGTAGAATATGAGACATGTGTTATTTAAGTTTACTAGATAAGAAAAACCAAAGATGTAAAAAGAGTTTTGAATAAAGGATTGGCTCATTTTGTAAAATAAAGAAATATAAGTGTACCCTTCTTGGTGAATGGCACCGGAGCTCATGTAAAACAAAAGAGCGAGTTTTTGTGCCAAAAAGAGAATTCCAGAACCTTTGAAATTTGAATCAATCAGCGCCTTAATTTTGAATGCGACATTTCTTTGATACAATATGATTTGCTACGCAAAATTTTGAAAAATCTAAACTAAAATTATTCAAGAAATATTTTTCCTCCTAGATTATTAAAAATACATTTTTAACCATTTAAATCACAGATGAATTTATCCATATTTTTATATAAGTTGAAACCAATTTAAATCTCATAAATAAAGATATAAAATAGACTAACCCTCAATATGCATCAGAAAATTTTCTAATACTGCTAAAACTTTGTCATTATTGAGTTAATTTCATTTACCTTCCACCATTGGGTGGGGGTGCCCTCGTTGTGTAATGGTTAAAGCGATGGTCTGCCGAACCATAGTAAGCGAATTCGTACTCCAGTCTCGTTATTACGTTCACTTTCAGGCAAATACCCCTGGGAAACGTATGAACCCACTTGTCCTCCTAGCTATGGATTAAATAGTACCACTACTGTTCTTCTAGGAGAATAGCTTCGGCATTAAATAACCCACAAAGGTTGATATGCCATTAAACAAAGAACCCAAACCAAACCTTCCAACATTCATTTCCTTCTGAGCGTATTTAATTGCAATATCACTTTATTTGTTCTACAATCGAAAATATATCTTTTTATTTACTTTTCCATTACATACTTGTACTATTATAACATTCCTTGCAGCTGATTATTAAGCTTAGCATTATATATATATATATATATATATATATATATATATATATACACTTGTGTGTGTGTGTGTGTGTGTGTGTGTGTGTTGCAAATGAGGAACATGACATTACGATGGAGAGGATTAATGTGTAGCAGGAAGAAAGAGATGATTTAGAGTCAAAAGTATCTGGTTTCATTTGTGATTTTTGATCGTTTGAAAGTGGAAATAATTTTAGTGGGCAGACAGGAAAATGGGAAAAAACATGGAGGGGAGAGGGGATTTCATCGAAGACATCGACTATAATGTGATGTAACAGACATTACATATAAAGGGATGTCTAGGTGGGAACAGAGCGAAAAGCGAGAAAAACAAAGTGATAAGGAAAGTATCCTCAATAGTATGGTGGTCCAGAGTGGAGAAAATGTTCCTTTTTTTCTCCGTTTTCTGTTTTGATATTGTTTTCGTGTAGTATGATCTTCGCCAGGTATGGTGAAATCTGATAAAATCTTGGGCATTGTTTTATATGTTTTGTTTTGGAAATGACTCGTGATTCTAAGATTCTGCGGGATTTTTGTAATATATGGGTTTGATTACAGTTGCTTGGGGAAAATTGAAGGTGTGTTTGAGCTCTAACAGGTGGGAGAAAAGGCCGTTTCGATCGTCATTTCTTTTGATTGATCGATTTTGTTCGTAGATTATTTTTTCGAGGTTGCGTTGGGTTTCGCGGATGTAATGTTTGTTACAATCTTTGCATGGGATGGAGTATATGCATGCGTGAGAAGTAGTTTTGCTGTTGGTTGGTTTTGAGATATTTGTGAGGTTTTTAATGGTTTGTGATGTGTTTTATTTGATTGGTATTCTTAATTTGGTTAGTTTGTCGTAGAGTGCTTTGTTATGTGTGTTAGTGGATAAAGAGATCGGTCAATGGGTGATGGAAATAGTGGAGTTGTCTTTCTTAGGTTTATTTGAGAAAGTTCTTAAAGATGCAATAAAAAAATCGCGCCTATATATATATATATATATATATATATATGTATATATATCACGGGTTTCGTGATTCGGTATCATTTTCTGATTAGGTGCCCGGGATACGGAGAATGGAGGATGAGGAACTATTCAAAGATACGTAAAGAACGAAGAAAGCCAGCCTTCACGTGATGCCCAGTGTCCATTTCTTCTTGCTTCCACGGCCACAGGGACTGAATGGAGAGAGAGGCAAACAACGATGTATTTTTCGCAAAAGCTAGTTATTGTTGTTTGTTTGTTTGTTTGGTTGGTTGGTTGGTTTTTCCTTCCCAGCCGATGATTAGTCATTACCGACACCACATAATAAATACACCGGAAAATATTAATAGTGAAATGTCCAAACAAAAATATCCTGAAGACAACACTCCACAAAACAGCAGCTATACAGCCACCTACCACTCATCACGAAAACTATCCAAGTTAAGCAAACTAGACATGCAGAACACTGGTGGAGAAGTAAAGATGAACTCATTAGCAATGTACTCTTGTCGACCCCTTCATATGAACGAGCAAAGGTGGGACGACCAGCAAGAACCTATATACAACAGCTCTGTACTGGAAGACCTGCCGGGAGCGATGGACGATAGAGACGGGTGGCAAGAGAGGGCCAAGGAGATTCGTGCTAGCAGCGTGACATGAGATTAACTAAATTTTGATTATTTGCAGATATTTTCCAATTTTATTTATAAAATTAAATGAAGAAAGAATTTCTTTTTTCTTTTAGCACAAAAGATTACACGAATATTTTTTTCTTAAATACGCATAAACTTATATTTTGGAGACTAGACAAAACAATCATTCATTGTAAACAAAAATACATAGAAATTGTACTGATAATATTACTTGATAAAAAAAATCACTCATCAAATTGATGTGATATAAAACATCATATTGCATCAATGGTTTTACAAGCAGAGCAAGTGTCTCTCTGTAGTTCAGTGTTCTCTACCCAAATAATTTCATTATAATATCATTAAGGGTTCCCTTATCTATTCCTGATGCTGTTTGATGCTCTTTATTGATAGATAGATTTAAGCATGTTCTGCTGAAGATATTTTTAGGATCTTTTAGTGAAGATGTTCAAATCTTATAATTTTCCGAGGTAGAGAAGAAATTTACACGTTCATTTCAAGATTTTCTATCGGAAAATAATATACAAATTTATAACTACGTTGGCCATATTACAACAATACAATCTCGTCACCTTACATATCATTTCCCATATATAAGTGCCATAAAACAATATCTGATAATTCAGCATAACAAAGACACTGACAGACACAAATCCTCCGATAATACAAAATCATTAATACAAAAAGCAATAAGCATAAAAATTTAAAAAAATAAAATTGACAAAATAGCATTCAATACAGGTATTAACATATTAATAACATTCAATAACTAATACAAGCACTCCTCGAAATAGCATGAGTCAACTATATATTATTAAGAAAAACATTCCGAATAAATCTCACATCAACAAGCAATCAAATATGAAGATAACCAGAAAAATGATCAAAAGTGCATGGGCTAGTATGGGACTCTTTCTTCCCCACCTCGATAAGACTTTAGGAAATTAAGAAGACTTGAATGTCTTAACTTAAGAATTAATTTTTTATTTATTGCGGATTTTTGTCCTCATCTTGGTAATTTTTTTTTGTGTGTGTGTGTTGTTTCTTCTTTCACTCCGTTTCGGCCAAATTTCAACTCTGGCCTTCTTCAGGTGATTTACCGTGACCGAAGGGGCCCGTGGCGCAGCGGATAGAGGCGTTGAGTCTCTACGGTTCCAGGTGAGCATTGTCAGAAGATACTATTTACCAGCCCCTCCGCTCGGGCAGGATATGACACAAGGTCAATTTTTAAGCGGAGTTTAACAGGTTTGAATTCAGAGTTTTTCCTTCTCCTAGACTAGTTGCCTAACCAAGGCTGAAGAACCTAGTCTGTCCTGCTGGAGGGAGAATAATTGGATTCATACCTTTCCCAAGGGTATTAGTGCTATGTGAAATGTAATCAGTATCGTCCAGGATTTGAAGTCGTATCGCCGTGTTCATTTCCTACGGCGATAACGACTACACTACGGGCACAAAACGTGGTACGATAGACAACAACTACGGAAAGCAGTAATTACAAGACTCAGCATTCCTATCCGAGGTCGCGGTAAATCACCTGAAGAAGGCCAGAGGTGAAATTTGGCCGAAACGCAGTGAAAGAAGAAACAACACAAAAAAACTAACAAGATGAGGGCAAAAAGTCCGCAATAAATAAAAAATTAATTCTCAGATTAAGAAGCCTCATCTCAAAATGATTCCAATTAAAAGACAGTCTTAACTTAAATATCCTAAAAATAAAATACTCTAGGGTCTTCAATAGAACATGCTTAAAAAATGACTTGCTGCCATAGTACATTTTATATATATATATATATATATATATATATATATATATATATATATAATGCTAAAAGAGTTTACATTGCTCAAATGCACTCATGATCTATTCATGGTGAAACCGTTATCGTCATAAAAATTGGATTCTGACACCTGAACAAGGTTGACTGTATTTCAAAAAGTACTGTTGCGAAAGGTGTTTATATAACTATTCTACTTCCATCTATTGGTAAATCGTAGTTCAGACAGGACTCTTTAATCTTGGTATGACAACCCAAAACTCTAATTTCAAAGCAGACATGGAGAGGGATCAGCTCTCAGCTTTGTCATACTATTCCTGCTCAATAAACGATAAATAACTCACGCCCAAACAACTGAACAAGATTATATGATAAAAGCCTTACACCAATAAACACTGAAGATCGTTCAACAAAATATTTTTGTTATTCTATAATGTTGATAGTTTTGATTACAATTTTTATGATGTATTAAATATATCACGAAGAAACGGTAATGAAATCAGATAAATTATCATTTTGAATCATTTATTTACTACTTATTACAAATGAAAAGGAACACGAACTCATATAAATTTCTATAAAATTATTTGTTTAGAAAAGTAAAACAATAGAAAAATATATAACATATTTACATATATTTACATATTAAAAATAATTTATATTTGAATATCACTGATGAGTTCCATCTTCTGTCGACTTTCTGAAAGTTTTATTTTGACATCTGACATGAACGTTTGTGAAAGTGTTGGCACTAATGTAGGCTAGATAAAATTATTATTTATTTAGAATGTTTAAAAGTAAAAATCTCAATATTAGATAACGGAATTACCATTAGGAATACGTACACATACATTCACACACATAAATACGCACACACATAAACACACATACAGACATACCTCCCTTATATATATATATATATATATATATATATATATATATATATATATATAGAGAGAGAGAGAGAGAGAGAGAGGGAGAGAGAGAGAATTTTCTCTTTTAAACTTGTTTGATTTAATAGGACACACTTAGTTTCCGTTTTAAAATTACCCGTATTCAATAGGGTCTTGCATAAATATATGTTAAGAAACAAGTAACCAAAAATATAAATACGAACGTACAATGAACGCAGTTCCCTTACCTTTTGTCTTACAATAATCCTTTACGGGATAAAGTGCCGTTAAAATCATTCAATTATCCAATCAATCCTAGAGATGTGTTGAATCAAAATCGTGTTTTTGAAATGTTTTGAACCGTGATATATCCGATTAAATGAGTTATTTGAATAGTCCTTTCGTACAAATCATTATGTTTTAGAGCTTTTTTTCTGAATTTTCTAGATGTGAAATATCCTTATCATGCATTAATATACTCGACCTTTCGTTCTTAACTTGATTATAAGAGAAATATCGTTTCGGTCATGATGTATTTCCGTCTTTTTCAGGTGTCTGTCGTATTCGGTAATATTATCGGAATTTCAAACTGAATCCTTCATTCAGTAAACTTAGTAAGGCTATAAGCATTTCACTGAATGTTCTGAGATGATATCTTCTACCAACTAATTATTCCTAATCAGTCTAAACTTGCAATCGATCATGTCCTTTTCTTCAACAACTGATTTTTTTACCACAATCATTGATGAGGTCTTGACTAACTTAAAAAAATTTATATTAGATTCTGGTTTTGATTTTTTTTTAGAAATTAAACATCTGAATAATGGAGTTAGCTCTCCATTAATGACACTAAGGATTTGTTCAATTTTTAGTTAGGGATTTTCTGGAATATCTCCGTAAAATTGTTTGCTTCTGAATCACACACAATTATGAAGCACTCAAGACGCTCGACTGTGTACGGTCCTTCACTTTCTATTAACTAGTCATGGATCTCTTTACACTATCTGTGACCGGCTAATTTGGGATCCTCCTCTTTTTCTCCAGTCTTCGTTCGTCTTTTTGATGAATCGGTTATTGGGTATGTAATGACCCAAACCCTACACAAACGGGTTGGATGGTCAATTTTCTAGCGGATTACGCCTGATTTGAATTCAGAGTTTTATTTGGGGGGGTCCTAGATTTGTTGTCTTACTAAGGCTAAATTACCCAGTCTGCTTTATGTACTTATAGCTCAGGCAAGAAGTGATGGATCTATGTCTTTACCCAGGGCATTAGTGCAAAGTGAAACACAAACAACTAATTAGTCTTATTAATGGAAGTAACAATGAATATATTAATCATTACTCTTCGCCACAGGCAGGATGTGACTCAAGGTCAAATTTTGAACAGACGAGAGCTGGTTTGAATTCATAGTTTTCCTTTTCCAAGACTGATTATCTTAACAAGAATAATGAACTTAATTTTCCCTCCTATTTAAACGTAGCTGGGACAGAACAGATGGATCCATGCCTGTCCAAAAAGCATTAGGCCAAAGTGAGACACAAAAATCTTCGTCAAGAACTTGAACTATTGACGCTGATTACAACGATAACCATTATAATTTGATTTGTGGTTCTGGCTTATTGGCCTAGTGGTTCGAATGTTCGCCAGTAGACCGAGGTTCAATCCAAGGTCGAGTCACACCAAAGATTCAAAAAATGGTTCTTGATGCCGCCTTGCTTAACACTCATGATTATAAGGTACGTATCAAGATTAAAATGGAGCAATCCAGGAAACGGAGTAGCGCCCTCCCCTACACTTCGGTGTAGTAGCTATTAAAACGGGAACCTTCCAATCGCCCTCGAATATGGTCGCCAACCTTACTTCTTACTTATTATAATCTCATTAGATGCCTCTAAAGAACGGAAGTACTGACTACAATTGATGGATGACACGTGGAAATTTGTGGTTTACTCCTGACTTCATCTTTTGATAAATAGTTGTTCCATTTTGATGTCCTGGATTTAATATAAGCATTTAATATAAAGTGTATCTAATTTCATCTTTTAAGTCGCTTTAAAACACAACTTTTCACAGCTATTGAGTATTCTGCAATTACAAAACTTATTTTACTATTAAAAGAAAACATATTACTGTGCCATACTTTTCTCTGCAGATTAAAGGACGATATTTCAGTTCCTCGTCTTAAAGATTGAACTGTTTATACATATATTTTACCGAACCCAATTTCTTCGAGATGAGGATGGCGTTGTACCTGTCAACGGAGCGAAAGTGGTTAAAACTTGAGCGTAGTAGCTTATGATTACTGTAACTTTTCAGTTTCTAGAGATTTTTTAAAAATCTATGTCAGTTAAACTTAAAAGAGATTTTGTGATTAAATATTTTTGTTTTTAGACCATTATTTGTTTTAACTAGTCATTGAAGCTATGTATGTATTTAACCTACTCATCCAGCGCACTTTGGTTTCTTTGTTTAATGGCATATCAACATTTATAGGTTATTTAACGCCAAAGCTATTCTCCTAGAAGAACAGTAGTGGTACTATTTTACCCATAGATGGGAGGATAAGGGGGTCCATACCTTTCCCAAGGGTATTTGCCCGAAAGTGAACGTAATAGCGCGACTGGAGTACGAACTAGCTTACTACGATTCTGCAATCCATCGCTTTAACCATTACACAACGAGTATAGGATGAGACAGAAAATCATTTTTAAGCGGAGTAGAGCTGGTTTGAATTCAATGTGTTCCGTTCTCCGGACTGGTTGCCGAATCAAAATCAAACCTAAAATAAACAGGCTGCTGCCCCTCTATTTATCTATAGCTGGATAAGAAGATATGAATCGACGAATTTCCTCGTCCAGAATTTGAACCCAGATCACCGATTCTATTTCTTTTGATGGTTAATGTTATAGCCACTATTCACAGGTGCGATCTAACAACTGCCCAACACGGGGTCTTTCGTCCGCTTTGTTCCCACCATGGACCGAATCGCCTGTCCTTTCTCAATATAGTTAGTTCAAGTTCTCTCGGGGTCAGGATTTGTGCAGACACCTGATCGATACACAGGAGAGAAGACCATTGATACCACTCTCAAATCGTCCACCCGAACAAGCCTCCAAGTAGCTGAATTACAGGAGTAGGCCAACCCCCCCCGGCATAAATGTTACGCCATTCGCAGATATAATGAAATTATCCATGCTTGAGAACATTTGGTTTGGTTACTTTGTTTAATGGCATATTAACATTCGTGGCTTATTTAATACAAACGTCATCCTTATAGAAAAACAGTAGTGGTACTACTTAATCCATAGTTGGCAGTAGATAAGAGGGTTCATGCCTTTCCTAAGGGTATCAATGCGAAACCTAACATAATGTTGCATTCCAGAGCCTTAGTCACTACCCCAATGTTCGTGAAACTGATCATTTCTTCAAATTTGATCTGGCCAATGAAAACCTCTCTTGCAAAATAGTATTCTATTCCAATATATATTCTTCGATTTTCTGGCATTGAGGATAAAGACAAAGGTTCCTTCATTTCTGTTTATTTTACTCACATGAAATTAATGAGTTTTATTTGGCACAGCAGGATTTTTCTCTGCAAAACATAAATCAGAAACCACCCTGTCGATGTGGCGAGATTAGAATACGTTGACTATATGCCTTGTAGGGTAAGACACCCCTAAAAGCTGGGTTCTATGAGTATAACACTAAACTGCATCTGGTGGTAGGTGAGGCTTCGGTACTGAGGATAAGAGAGTGTGGATTACCCGTACAATACCATTATTCACAGTTCTACTCAAACCCAGAGTTGTAGTTAGGGGCCCATCTATTAGACAAAATGATCTGTTCAAAAATCTTTTGTATTCGTGTGCAAAAAAGTCCCGACGGCGCAAAAAATGTCATTTTAATCTCACAATGAACAAGAGTAGATATGCAGCTAGGTGTGAAATAATCCAAGACGAGCTGACATGCCGCAAAAATCAATCAATCAATCAATCTAACTCATTCTAACAGTATCTTTGTCGTAATTTCTTACCTGATCAAAGGCACATCTGACGTGAGTGATGACCACGAGGTATTCGTTTGTTCTGATGTAAAATCGAATATCAAATACGTATTTACCAAATCCCTTTGCAACGAGTATGATGTAACACAATGTCAGATTTTTCCTTCTCCTAAACAGGTTACCATAGCAAAATAAGGAAGCATCGTCTTCCCTACTATTTAGCCATAGTTTGAAGGAAAGTAGCTGGATTCATACAATTACCTAGTGCATTACTGTTATGTGACATGCGAACAGTCTAGCCCAGATTTTCAACTATTATTTCGACGATAACCATTGCACTAAAAGCGCCTCCTCATTTAATTTTATATATCTGATAAAAGGCAGTTTGGATGTTGTGGTTATTACCATAGGAAATGAAGAAAGCGGTTAACAACCTTTACTTCCTTTTATTTTATTCTTTTTTGAGAATTCAGCAATGTAAACACGCGAATAATTCATGAATACAAGACAGTAGTTTATATAGAATAGTGCACCAGGTTACGTATTGATATAACACATATTCACCTTACTAAGCAAACCCGTTGGCTATTTTTAAAGACCCTCCATACCACCAGAGGTTTTCACTGACGTTTGTCGTACTGCGTAAGGATGGATGTAATTTTTGTTTTGGCTGATTTGTCAGTGAAAAGTTTGCATGTATTTTCATAGCTCACTTGTCTTACAGGAGCAGAACGCTAACATGAAGCCAAGCCTCGGTTTGAAGTTAATTAAAAGAAATCGTAGAAAGTGAAACGTGCCTGCTGACCAACAGCCGACACCGGCGGGATATGAAAGAGCAGGTCCTTGGTCCCGTATCTTATAACCGTTGAACTTAATGAGAGATTCTTCCGTTCTAACCACATTGAAAAGTACAGATACACTCAGCAGTCCCATGTTGATAAAATACACACTCAGAGATTGTTTAACTTGTATTTATCAAGGGAAGGTGTTTTAAGGGAGTGCGGGGAGATTTTCTAGATAAATTAGAACAGGGATTCTCAAAGTGGCCCTGAGAATAAATAAGAATGTTTCCAGTGTCAATAAAAGCATAGGGTTCCACAGTAGATGAAGATACTAGTTTGCATCTAAAAATTCCCTTATAACAGGAGAACAAAAATCTTTTGATTATGTAGAAGAACTACAAGATTTACAAAATTAAAACAATTTTTTAAAATTCTATAATTGTAATCTTGAATGCCAAATCTACAGCAACTAGTTTTGTTTTTGCTTTTTTTAATCTAAACAAACAAAAATTATACTAACAAACGACGCAGCCTCTATTTAGAAATTCTACCATAATATTTTAAGTGCTATTTTCTGTTAAACGTTTACTAAAGGTGTAAATGGGATCTTGTGTTGTCCTCTATCCTTTCACCAAATCTCTTGTATCAAAGAAAATATATCATAGTCACTAGGATTTCTTTATAACTTATTGAAACAAAGTTATTTTCTTCATCTTTTATCGGTTATTTTGCCCAGTCAGCTGGGGGTGTAGAATACACTGACTTCTTCTCTGCAGAGGGGTAAGACCTCCCCCCAACGAGTGTCCTGGATATGACACTAAACAATCTGATTGTGAGATTTCAGTAATGCTGGAGCTTTGGGGAATGCAGAATGCCCATTCATTGCCATCGCTCCCAGGTCCACTCTGGCCCCGAGTGGTAGCGCCTGATAAGAGTCCTATCTATGAGTTAAATAGAAGTAAACCGTGATTTATAGACTATACTGTTTTTTTTTTGCATTTAAACAGCGTATTTATGCTAAACTGAATTGCTCAAAATAGAACTGTTTTGACATCTAAACTGTGTACCTATGCTAAACTGAATTATCTAACAGAAAACTGCTTTGACATTAATTCTGTGTATTGCCCAGTCGGTTGGAGCTGTAGAATACACCAACTGCACCTCTGTAGAGGGGTAAGACTCTGATACTAAATGATCTGATGCCGGAGCTTTCGGGAATATGAAGCACCCCTTTATTGCCATTGCTTCCTGGTCCAATTGGCCCGGAATGGTAGCCCCCGGTAGGGCTCTATCTATGGGTTAAATAGAACTAACGGTATACTTATGCTAAACTGAATTGTTTGACTAAATTGAATAGTTTGAAATGGAAATGTTTTTGACAATTAAACTGTACTTACATTTAAACTGCCTGCTTATTCTAAACTGAATTATTTGAAAGGGAACTGTTTTTTTACCTATAAACTGTACTTATACTAAACTGATTTGTTTGATATAGAACTGTTTTGTGTGTAAACAAAATCTGTACTTATACTAAACTGAATCAGCTGAATTAAAAATGTTTGACTCAACTGAATAGCTTGAAAAAGAAACGTTTTTGACAATTAAACTGTGTACTCATGCTAAACTGAATTGTTTGAAATAGAACTGATTATTTGCTTTAAAATAGATTTGGCGTTAAATAACCTACAAAGTTTGATATGCCAAAAATCAACCAACCAACCATTTTACCGGTTATTGACGAGTTAATTTCAGATTTTAAAAAACGGCTCACAGACACCTGTCTCAGCAGAGAAGACCAACGTGCTCTTAAACCAATTTTTAAAATAGTTTTCTCAGATTTGGATGAAGTAAAAATAAAAGAACCAAAAACTATGTCAAAATCCGCAAAAATGTTCATTCTTTTCGAATAAGTTGTATGGCTACCCTTATATGGTACTCTTTATATCATGTCCGGGATAATATAACATAGTTATTCACGAACCCTACATAAAGCACTGTTGAAACCTGCCACTCCGGATCCTTCAAGTATGTCCAAACCTCCTCGTCGGGGTTAAAGGTAGCACAGGTCGGTCCAATACTAAAAATAATGGCTGATTAGATGAAATTGTCACTTATGGTGAGACTTTTATAAACAGTCTATTCAAAATATACGGGTCACTTAAATGAACTTACGATCTTTCTCTAACCGAAAAGATCCCCATCCTTTCATCATCGTTAATAACTCATATTGTCATCATGGTGTAATGGTTAAAGCGATGGACTACGGTAAGCGAGTCCGTACTCCAATCACGCTATTGCATTCACTTTCGGGCAAATACACTTGGGAACGGTATGAACCCCCATATCCTCCCAGCTATGGGTTAAATAGTACCTTAACTGTTCTTCTTGGAGAATGACTTTGGCATTAAATAACATACAAAGGTTGATATGGCATTAAACAAAGAAACCAAATTAAACTAACCCTATAGATAATTTTTAGAGCAAATAGGGTAAGGAATCTTCTATCAGTAATGAGATGTATTTCTCATCAACATTTTGAACATAGTCACCGTTTAAAGCAACAAATTTTTCCAAACATTACATTCACATTTTCATTCCGTCAACGGAGGTTTCTTCTTTATTTTTTATTGAACTGCGTACAACATCAATTTGGATATCACATAAAGATCTTGACATTTGAAAGACATTTTTTTTTAATTTCAAGAAGCACCAGAAGTCTGTTAATTCGTAACTTCTCCGGCTCTGTGCAACAAGTGTCATTATTTGGCTTCTCAATGTCTGTGCCCTCGTATTTTCTCATCATGTACACACGTATTGCTTCCCTTGCACTTGGCGTGTCGAATACACTGACGGATGTTCGAGTTCAAATCCTGAGCAAAACTATTTCCGTTTTATTTAGCATTAATGCCCAAAGTAAAAGATATGAATCTATCTCTTGTCTTGCCCAGATATAAGTAAATAACTTGATTTGTTTTTGTTTGGCTTTGTTTTGTGGTTATTTTTGTTGTTTTTTTCTTTAACGGCATATCAACCCCATATGAGTCATTTCAAGTTGGAATTAGTTCAATTTTCAAGCATTTGATAATAATCATACCCTTTTATATTTTAAACTTTCCAGTGAAATCGTTTTAAAACCACATATTTTATTTATCTGTAACTGGGGTCCAGAAATGTTTTAGCCCGAGGGCTACAAAGCGCAGCCCAGGTAGGGGTCCGTCGCCACGATCTTAAAAAGACAAAAACAGCTAAATCCATTAGTTAACACACATAATTAATTAAAGAAATATCTGCAATCTCAAAAATATGTAAGGATTTAACAGTTGCGAACGCAGTATTCTAGCATTTAGAGAAACACTGTTCCTCGCGGTATTGTTGAATAGTCACAACCAACTATACATACACATATGCATATGCAGCCAGAAACATATTCAACACAATAAAGACGAGCGGACACGGTTCTTTAGAAAAATATACCTCTCACTTTATTTGAAAGGGTTCGAAAGGGTTACTAAAGGTTTTACTGTGTGAGAGGTGAGTAGGAGACTGAACAGAACTGCAACATATTGACCCCCACTCTTATGGCTATAACAGTATTTCTTTCCCGTTCTCCTGGGCTGCTTATCTGGGGGCCTGGGGGCCCAGCCTCTGCTGGGCCATGATTCGCATTCCAGCATCTTCTCTCAAACTGATCTGAAATTCCTGTCGCCGGGGTTATATAATAATTTGACGCGCACTTAATTCCTGCGAGTGTCACAATTGGCACTCAATTCAACCCCTTGACAGTCAAGGTCACCCCCTGATGTCTTCGACCGGATGAACCTGTTATTTACACAGGTGCATTTCTTCTTTTGACAGCTTGGCCGGGGTCAATATGTAACAGTATGTAATGACAAATATGCTCACAACTTGTTGGATGGAGGTGATAGGGTTAGGGTATTCTCCAGATGGAAGCAAGTGATTCTTAAAGTTTCAGTTTCTTTGTTTAATGAAATATCAACCTTTGCAGGTTATCTAATGCCATAGCCATCCTTGTTGATAGACAATAGTGATACTCTTTAGCCCATAGCTGGAAGAATAAAAGGGTTCATGCCTTTCCCAAGTGTATTAGAACGAAAGTGAGCGTAATACCTTGACTGGAATTCAAATTCACTCACAACGATGTCGTAGATAAACACATCAGTCTCTACGCAACGGAGACTCAATTTAATTCTTCACGGAGAAGTCACTCCGTCAGTAAAGCCTAGAAAATACGCCGACTGTATCCCTGCAAAGAAGTAAGAGCTCTATGATATCACAATCCAGAATATAAAAAAAAAAAAATTGGAGGTGCCCGTGGTGCAATGGTTAACATCGTAGGAAATGGACACGGCGACACGAGTCCAAATCCTGGACGAGATTGATTGCATTTAACATAGCACTAATACCCTTGGGAAAGGTATGAATCCAATTATTCTCCCTCAAGCTATAGGTAAATAGTAGGACAGACTTGGTTCTTCAGCCTTGCTGAAGTAACTAGTCTAGGAGAAGGAAAACTCTGAATTGAAACCTGTTAAACTCTTCTTAAAGATTTGACCTTGTGTAATATCCTGCCCGAGCGGAGGGGTTGGTAAATAGGATCCAGAATATCAACCGCTATGTAATGGGAGCTTAAATTCTTAAAGAAATTATAATGTTGCAAGAAATGTAGAATTTAAATATTCTAAAATCTGAAAATTAGCAAGCTCTTGTTGTATACAAGGAAAATCAAGTAACAATTCTTATATATAAAAACATAATTTGCTTCTTTTCTTTTCCTTTTGTTCTGAAATGTACAAAAAAATGGAGAGGGTCGAAGATGGCTGAGTTTGCATACACACAGGAGCAAGATATGATATTTCCATGAACTGCTTCTTCGTTTTCCTTTCGCGAGATTGGTACAAGGCCAATGCAAACGTTTAATCATCTCCGCTACTATACGGTTTTCGATTCTACGGCCTTCACAAGGTACCCAATTTCTTTCGTCTGTGATCATACCTGCTTTCGACTTCATTAAATCTGTTTCATCACGCTTCTCTGCTTTCGTGCGTTTGGCATTATCTCGAATTAATTAATCATCTGACGTTCTCGTCGCTTAAGTGGGTCTTGTATCACTCAAGCTTTTCTTTGCCAGCGCTCAGTGCAGCATGGCGTGTAATAACTCTTATGTGGGGTCTTTCGTTCTCCCTCGGTCAAAAATCTTCAGTGGTTCATATTTACCAGCCCCTCCGCTCGGGCAGGATATGACACAAGGTCAATTTTTAAGCAGAGTTTAACAGGTTTCAATTCAGAGTTTTCCTTCTCCTACACTAGTTGCCTCATCAAGGCTGAAGAACCCAATCTGCCCTACTATTTACCCACAGCTGGAGGGAGAATAATTGGATTCATACCTTTCCCAAGGGTATTAGTGCTATGTGAAATGCAATCAGTCAGGTCCAGGATTTGAACTCGCATTGCCGTGTCGATTTTCTACGATGATAACCATTACACCACGAGCACCTCCAAATCTTCAGTGGTTACATAATTTTCCGGATCCCACCCAATCCTCGTGGTCACACTTCCTTCCAGCATGCTTCCCATGCAATTCACCTGTCATTTCCGCCGTATTTTGTTTACCTAAAGAAATAAGTGAGCATCCTGTTTTGTCACTTATGTAATTTACGCTGTCTGTCAAAGTAAATATACAACATTCTCACTGCAGCTGCAATTGTTGCATATTAACATCTGACAAGTAATGGAATTTTTTAGATTTCAAAATAGGATGTGCACTTTTGTCTTAAGATAAACGAGGGACAGTGGAAATACCAGACAAATTGCATAGGAAGAGCGCGGCGGAAGTTTTCAACCCCAAGCGGTCAGTCACCAGTCAACAGAGTGAGAGCAAGCAGGGACACTAGATGTCACGCCATTTTGGGCTCTAGTCTGGCAGATGACCGCGGGTTGAGAGGTGCCCCTGTATCAGTATCCCGTGAAAGAAGTATTATGTAACCATTGAAGATGGAACAAAGACGATTTAGTGCTTCAACTTGGCCCTGTACCAATCTTCTGAATGAAGTACGAAGTAGAAACGAAGGTAATTCGATGATTTAAACCGATCCTGTGCCAACATCATGAAGGCAGAGCGAAGAAGTAAGGCTCTCTGAAGATATATCTCAACCCAGCGTTTGCCTCGGAGTACTTGACTTTCTCTCTCTCTCTCCCCTTCAAGCAACAATTTCACTAATTTTTGTTATAAACCGAAGAGAGGAAATATTTTTTATATATAAGTGTTAACCTTTGCTCCTGCCGGTATATAACGTTTATTGTTGATTTGGAATTGTTATAATACATAATGGTAATTCTTCAATCAAAAAGCAAAGATAGAATTTTGAAAGTTTGGTGTAAAGCTGCTGCTGCTGCTCGCGATGATAAACCTCAGATCTAAAATTATTATTTGTCTGAACACAGTCATATTTTATCAAGCATTTTTAGAGTGAATAATAGAAAAACTGATATCTTTAGTCATTCTAAGACAACCAGCCCTAGAGAAGGAAAACTGAATTTAGCCTAGCTGTGTATTCCGCTCAAAAAATGACGGTCTATCTTAACCCTCGCTGATATTTATCAAATATATTCAACCACAACCGTAAATTATTTCCATTCGTCCATGAATTTCTATAGAGCGCAACTTGCTAATGCCAAAAATGATCTATGGTTGCAGTTATTACCATAACGTAGAAATATTAAGCTGCGTTAAGACAATAATATTAAGGCAATTTAAACAGGATTTATATCCAACCGAATTCATCAGAGAGCTCAAAGTCATGTGGCCTGTAAACTATTTTTTACTTCAAACTGCAAAACAATTCTTGTGACAAATATTTTCCTAAAACCTGGTCACTTCTTTCTTGTCCCTTTTTAGAGAAGTGTTGAATATACTTGAAAATTTCCGTCACTATCACTTCATAATTTAAAGCTAAAATCAAATATTATTTCCTTTTAAAATATTCTTAATAAGAACGTTAGTAAAATCTACACCAACTTATTCCAAAGATCAATTCGATTTTAAAAGTGATTGATATAAAAAAAATTAACTCTCACACACCTGAACATGGGGAATTTCTTTTGTCATAACCTGAGAAGTGGTACATTAGACAAATCTTATAAGCGTAGAGAGTGTACCCGATATGACAGACTATATACACACAAATGGAGGTGCCCGTGTTGTAATGGTTATCGTCTTAGGAAATGGACACGGTGACATGAGTTCAAACACTGGACGAGGCTGATTGTATTTCACATAGCACTAATACCCTTGGGAAAGGTATGAATCCAATAATTCTCCCTCCAGCTATGGGTAAATAGTAGGGCACATTAGGTTCTTCAGCCTTGTTGAGGCAACTAGTCTAGGAGAAGGAAAACTCTGATTTCAAACCTGTTAAACTCCGCTTAAAAATTGACCTTGTGTCATATCCTGCCCGAGCGGAGGGGCTGGTTAATATGATGTGATATACTCACAAATGGAAACTCACAAAAAATATTTTAGAGCAGATTGTTAGATAAACAAGAATTTCTGCAATTTCTTTAAATATGATAAAAATTTGATTCTTGCTTTATTATTTTACAATAAAAAAAATGGAATTTCTGCGAGCAATATTGAACAAGTCCTGGAGGCAACGCCCCACAAAGCAGCAGCTATACGGCCACCAACCGCCCTTCATGAAAACTATTAAAGTGAGACGAACCAAATATGCAGTACACTGCTGGAGAAGTAGGTACGAGCTCATAAGGGATGTACCCCTATGGACCCCTTCACATGGCCGAGCAAAAATAGGGCTACCAGCTCGAACCTACATACAGCAGTTCTGTGTGGATACAGGGTGTAGCCCTGAAGACCTGCCGGAAGGGATTAACGATAGGGAGGGGTGGCGAGAGTGCTTCTGACACGCCACGATGATAATGATGATGATGAACAATGATCTTAAGGATAGTTTTAAAAACGGAAATTTGTACATAATGTTCTAATTCACATCTCACTTTCTATCATATTCCCATTCATTTTGATGAAAAAAAAAATACCCGCCAATCAGCTATATTGCTTATTCGAATAATAGATGCTGGAAATCATATCCCCCTCTCTTATATCACTTTTGGTATCGTTGTACCACTTCCCCTGCACGTGATAAATCTTTTGAGCTCTTGAGTTTGAGATTCCCAGAATACATGTTGAAACACGCTTCTACTTCCGCAATTAACAATGGTAGGAGACCTGACTTATCAATCAAACCTTGTTTATTGCCACATGTCACGCATCAAGTATTTCTCTACTACCTAAAGCAAAGAGTTTCAATGATAAAAAAATTGCTTGAAAACATCCTTTTTTTTTCATAATCAACAGCGTACAACGAGTAGGTTTACTAGTTTCTTTTGTTTCGCTTTTTGTTTTGTTTTCTTTATGATTATATTTTCGTTTGGCGCCATTCTTTATCATGCAGTTTTCCTTCTTATAAAAAAATCAATTCACTCGATCTAAAAGAATATCTCGATCAGCCTTACCTTCATTTAACACAGCTTTTGAAACAAGCTCATTGTATAAACATAGATTACTGTTCATTTTGTACAGTCATTCTTTGTAAAACAGTTCCGATTGGTCCATTTTTTATCTTGTTATTTCCAAAATGTTTTTAGTTAAAACATGAACATTTTTTTTTCAGATGAAATCCAATAATACATCAGTTTCTCTTTGAATTCCCCACAAGGAAGTTATTTTTTTAACATTCTATTCTCTTTATTTCTCTTCTTTTTGTTTATAGTTTTCTTTCTTCGCTCTATCGTTCCGTATTTTCAGCTCTTTGTTTTCTTCCTTTTTTTCATTTCTTTCTTTTAATTTTTCTTTTTGTCATTTATTTTCTTCTCAATAGTTCTTTCTTTCTTCCTTCCTTTTTTTCATTTCTTTCTTTTCATCTTTCTTTTTATCATTTATTTTCTTCTCAATTGTTCTTTCTTTCTTTCTTCCTTTTTTTCATTTCTTTCTTTTCATCTTTCTTTGTGTCATTTATTTTCTTCTCAATAGTTCTTTCTTTCATCCTTTTTGTTTTCATTTCTTTCTTTTAATTTTTCTTTGTGTCATTTATTTTCTTTTCAATTGTTCTTTCTTTCTTTCTTCCTTTTTTTTTTCATTTCTTTCTTTTCATCTTTCTTTTTTTCATTTATTTTCCTCTCAATTGTTTTTTCTTTCTTTCTTCTTTTCTTTTCATTTCTTTCTTTTCATTTTTCTTTGTGTCATTTATTTTTTTCTCAATAGTTCTTTCTTTCTTCCTGTTTTTCATTTCTTTCTTTTCATCTTTCTTTTTGTCATTTATTTTCTTCTCAATCGTTCTTTCTTTCTTCCTTTTTTTCATTTCTTTCTTTTCGTCTTTCTTTTTGTCATTTATTTTCTTCTCAATCGTTCTTTCTTTCTTCCTTTTTTTCATTTCTTTCTTTTCATCTTTCTTTTTGTCATTTATTTTCTTCTCAATCGTTCTTTCTTTCTTCCTTTTTTTCATTTCTTTCTTTTCGTCTTTCTTTTTGTCATTTATTTTCTTCTCAATCGTTCTTTCTTTCTTCCTTTTTTTCATTTCTTTCTTTTCGTCTTTCTTTTTGTCATTTATTTTCTTCTCAATCGTTCTTTCTTTCCTCCTTTCTTCTTGTCTTTTCATTTCTTTCTTTTCGTCTTTCTTTTTATCTTTCTTTTTGTCATTTATTTTCTTCTCAATAGTTCTTTCTTTCTTTCTTCTTTTTTTCATTTCTTTCTTTTCACCTTTCATTTTGTCCTTTTTTTTCCGTTCTTTCCATTTATTTCATTTCCTTTAATATTTCTTTTTGTCTTTTCTTTTTCTTTCATTCTTTCTTTCATTTTTTTTCTATTTTTTTTATTCTTTTTTATCTAGTTTCTTTCTTTCTGTATGATTAGCTTTTTATTTTTTCTTTCTTTCGATGCATTTCGTTATTAATTTTTGCTTGCTTTCTTTATTTCTTTTTTTTTATTTTTTATTTCATTTAAATCTTTTTGACATTTTTTCATTTCTTTCTTTTTTCTCTTGATATTTCTTTCTTCTCCCTTTTTTCTTTTTGTTTTTATCTTTTTTTATTTATTTATTTTTCTGTTTATTTTTATTTGCTTTTTACTTTACTTTAATTTTTCCTTTCTTTCGTTATTTCTATCATCCGTTTCTTTCTTTCTCCTATTTTTTCTTTCCATCATTTGCTCTTTGCTTACTTTCGTTTTCTTGCTCGTTTTTCTTTTCTTTTTTAAGCTTTCTTTTCTGGTATTGTTTGTTCATTCTGCACGGCTTTCTTTTTATTTCTTTTCTTTTGATATGTTTTTTCGTGTTTATTTTTACTTTTTTCCTTTCTCCATTTTCTATTTTCTTTCTTTGCTTATTTTAGTCTTTTTCTTTTCTTGTTAGTATGTTTTATTTTCTTTCTTTCTTTTTTTCTTTAAGCACAACTTTTTCTTTCTTTCATTGTGCCTTCCCTTGTGTTTGGTGAATCAATTTTTGCTTGCTTTTTTTACCTTTCTTTTTTTTTCCTTGCTTTTGTCATATCTATTTTTATCATTTCTTTTTCTTTCTTTCTTTTTTCCACCTTGTACGCTTACTTTATCTTGCTTGCTTGTCTCTTTTTTTACTTTCTTTTTTTCTTTCGTTCTTTTTTTAATTTTCTTTTATTTTGAAATTTCTTTCTTCATGGCTATATGTATTTTTCTTTTCTTTATGTATTTCATTTTTTTTTTTTTTAGTTTTTTTGCTTGCTTTCTTTCAATCTTTATTTTCTTTCTTTATTTATTTATTTATTTATTTCATTCTTTCTTTCTTTATTTCTTTCTTTCTTTCTTTCATCCTTTCATCATTCTTATCTTTATATCTATTTTTCTTTTTTCTTTTTTTTCTTCCTTTTTTTCTTTTTTCTTCCTTGTGTGCTTACTTTCTTGATACATGTTCCGTTTTCCTTTCTTCCATCAATTTTTTTTCATTTTTCCTCTCTTTTTTCCCTTTATCCATTAATTTATTTATTCATTTTTTCTTTTTTTTTTTTCTTTCTCTTTCTTTCTCTTTCTTTCTATTCCGTTTATCTTTTCTTTCGGCTCTTTTATCCTCTTTCTTTCTTTCAGGTTTTCTTTCTCTTTTTTCTTTTTCTTTTTCTTTTTCTTTTACTTTTTTAAAGCATATCATTTTTTAAATTTTTTTTTTCTCTTAATTCCTGATTTTCTTTTTCTTGTTTGCTTGCATTCCTTCGTTCTTTTGTTGTTGTTGTTGTTGTTGTTATTTTATCTTTTCTTACTTTTTTTTCTCACTTGTCTTTCTTTCTGATTTTCCCCTTTTTTTTCTTTCTTTCTGATTCTTCTTTTAAAAAAAACACACTCTCTCTTTCCTATCTAGCAGCAATACTGAACATACAAAAAGAATCCTAGTCAACTGTTTCCGCATGGCGCTGTTTGTTAATAATAAAAGGCTCCACATCTCGTTTTATGAAACGTTTTCTTTATCGGGCCCAATAGAGAAAGGCGCTATACGGACGACTCATTGAATTTAAGAATAGTCTTACAGCTGCTGACTAATTATTTGGCACATACAATTTTGGCAGGCATATTCGCATTTTTTTATATGATAAAGAATCAAGAGACCCTTCTGGAATAATGAAGTCTGTTTGGGTAGCTTAATTCATTCAACGGCATATCAACTCTTTATAGGTTATTTAATACAAAATTTGAGTTATTTTTAAATATTTAAATGTAATCATAACTCATTTTTATCACTAAATTGTATCTTTTGGAGATATGAAAAGTGTGGATTACCCGTTACTTGTCATTAATGATTCACTCCTACACGGAATATCGTTACCTGTTAGGGTCCCAGCAACAAGTTAAATAGATACGTGGTGCATTCAATAAGTTTCCAGACTTTTTTGTACTGGCATTTGAAATTGTTGTAGACTCTTGACAATTCAGTATGTTATGGCAATACATCTTATGAGATGACTGACCAATTTTTATGATTTCAATTTCAAATAAACGGCTACAGCAGCAATTGGAATACACGCTACTAAAGCCTGATTGTCAAAGCTGGTGAATTTCAAAACTGCAATCTGGACGTGAGGACACTTTAGAAGAAAGATATGCAATGCAATTCTGTTTTAAACTTGGAAAAATGATGCCACAGAAACGTATGAAATGCTTCAGACTGTTTTGGAGCACCTTGCATGAATCGGGCATCAGTTTTTGAGTGGTATAAAACATTCAAGGAAGCCAGGGTGTCTGTGAGGGATAATGAGAGGTGTGGAAGGAGTAAGGAAGTCAATACACCAGAGTTGATTGGCCAAAGGGTTAGGGTTAGGGCTACTATGTTGAGTTTTTAAGGGAGTTCAGGAAGAGATTCCGTCGGAAGAGGCCAGCACTCTTCAAATCGGGTCTGTGGCATTTCGACGAGGACAATACACCAGTCCACAACTCCATCCTTGTCACAGACTATTTGACCAAGATGTGCATCAAGACAGTTCCCCACCGTCCCTATAGTCCAGACCTTGCTCCCTGTGGCTTTTAGTTATTCCCTAAGCTCAGAGGCTGTCGTTATGAGATAATTGAGGAGATGAAAGAGGCTGTGACGAAGGTCATTAACATGCTCACACAAGAGGACTTCCATGGGGCCTTTCAGAAGTTGTTGGAACGGTACAACAAGTGCATTGCAGCCGGAGGAGATTACTTCGAAGGGAACTAGAGTTTCATGTGTGTACTATCAATAAATGGCCCATACGAAAAAAAGTCGGGAAACTTATTTAATGATCCTCGTATGTTGAAAAACAAAAAAAGATGGTACATCAAGGCAGTGTATTCTCTGTCACGCTGTTCAATATAAAAATTAATAATATTGTGAAAAACATAAATTGCGGAACAAACTGTGCGTTGTATGGGGATGACTTTCTGATCTGCTACAAGGCAAGAAACATTAATCATATAGAAAGACAACTTCAAATATGTCTTGATAAGCTCCACAAATTGACCACGTAGAATGGATTAAAATTTTCAAAAGAAAAAACGAAAAGCATCCACTTCTGCAACTAACGTAAGCTCCACGTAGATCCAGTACTGAAAATTGACCACACTGAAATACCAATTGTTGAACACTACAAATATCGAGGAATCATTTTTGACCGCAAACTCTCCTTCATTCCACATATCAAATACTCGAGAACAAAATGCAACAAAACCATACAATTACTTAGAACTATCATCATCATCATATCGTGCTGGCAGCACGGATATCCCTGACCCTCTCTCGCCACTCCTCCCTATCGTTCATCGCCCTAGGCAGGTCTTCAGGACAACAACCTGTATCCTCACATAGCTGCTGAATGTACGTTCGTGCTGGTCGTCCTGCTTTTGCGCGGCCGTGTGTGGGGATCAATAAGAGTACATCTCTTATGAGTTCATCACTGCTTCTCCAGCAATGTCCTGCATGTCTGGTTCGCCTAACTTGAATAGTTTTCGTGATAGGGGGCAGGTGGCCGTAGAGTTGGTGTCTTGTGGGGTGTTGCTGCCAGGACTTGTTCAGGATTGCACACAGCATTCTTGTGTAATTGCCATCTAGTTTCTTCTCCAGCCGTTTTTTTAGCGTCCGTGTAGTGCATCCATATAGCAGTATCTATGTGACCGCTGCCTGGAAGAAACTGCGTTTCATTTTATCGGTTAGGTCTGATTTCCATATAGTCGATAGCCTATTGATAGCTGTCCATGCTTTCGTTAACCTCGTTTCGATGTCCTTTTCGGTTGATTCGACGCTGCTTCCTAGGTACGTGAATTTGTCTACTAGTTTAAGAGGGGTTCCTTCTAGAGTGGAGATGTCCCCCGTTTGGTTATAGCACATATATTCCGTTTTGTGTGCATTAACATGGAGGCCTATGCTTGCTGCTGCTCGTTCCAAACTATGCAGAAGTGTTTCGGCTTGGTCAGGTGTATTTGCCAGTATCGCTATGTCATCGACGTAGTCGGCGTCGGTAATTGTTGTTGCGGGGTATCTTCTGCTTCTTTTCTTCGTCAGTTCGAAGCCATTCTCTTTGATTTTGTCAATCGATGTTCTAAGTACGTAGTCTAGACAAATGATAAAGAGATACGGAGCCAGCGTGTCTCCTTGTAGTACTCCTGCTACTATGTCGAAGTATTCTGTGTCTCCATCTGGTGATCGTACTTTTACTTTAGTGTTTCTATAGAGAATCGTTATTGCCGCTACGGTTTCTTTAGGTATGCCGTACGCTAGTAGGATTTGTTCCATCTTTCCTCTGTGAATGGAGTCGAAAGCCTTGGTAAAGTCGACAAATATTAATGTCGCTTGTAGGTTCTTTGCCCGTACACCTTCAAGGATTCTGCGGATGGTTAATATTTGTGAGGTCGTAGATCTATTTCTTCGGAAGCCATTTTGGTTTTTTCTAAGTATGTTGTCGATTTTGGGTTCTATTCGGTTTCGTAGTAGGGCATTGTAGATTTTGGCAGCTATGGATGTAAGTGTTATGCCTCGGTAGTTTTTGGCTAATCCGAGGTCCACCTTTTTAGGGAAGGGGAGTATGCATCCCTTCGTCCATCTATCTATCGGATTTTGATTGTATACTGCGTTGCAGTGTCGGAGCAGTATGTCGTCGAATTGTCTGGTCTTCCATACTTCCGGGGGAATTTCGTCCAGTCCTGCAGCTTTCCTATTTTTAATTTTTCTGAGAACCGAGTCGAGTTCTTCTTGTGTGAACGGTCCAAGTTTAATGTCTAATTGTTTGCTAATTATTCTGGTGATTGGTTCAGGCGTTATTTTTGGTGGGTTTCCAAGTAAGTTTTCGAAGTGTTGTTTCCACAGTTTTATTCTTTCTTGTTGGTTTGCTGCTTTAAGTTTTGCTTTGGCTGTGTTCTTTCTTCTGCTCACTTCGTTTATTGTTTGCCAGGCAATTCTAGATTGTCTATCTTCCACCGAGTCTCTAATCTTATCTCACACACTAACTGAGGAGGAAGCGAAGAAATATTATTAATATTTTTTCGCTCATTAATCAGATCAAGACTTGATTATGGCTGCTTTATATATGGGGCAGTCAGAAAGACATACTTGAAAGAACTGAACACTATACACCACCAAGGACTTAGACTAGCCCTTGGAGCATATAGCACTTCTATTGAAAGCCTATACACAGAAGCAGATGAACCATCTCTTACGTGAAAAACGGCTCTCCAAAACTCTACAAAGCTGAAATCTTGCCCATATAACCCAGCTTATGACTGCACCTTCAACCCGAAATACAAGCAACATTTTGAAAGAAAAGAAAAAACAATAAAGCTTTTTGGCATTCGGATGAAGCCGACCCTACAAGAATCAAAAATACAATTAAATAATATACATGAAAGCACTTTTCCACAAACACCACCCTGGATCATTACAACTCCCAAAGTGATTCTCGAACTGAATGAACATTCCAAAACTATAGAGGAATTTGACTTATGGAGAGGAATTTGACTTATGGAGAGGAATTTCACAATATTCTTCAACACCACCCCGATCACCTCTATGCCTTTACGGATGGATCCAAGGACAATGGTAGGGCAGCGTACGCGGCTGTTTTGAACAAAACAGTTCTTAAGAAAGTTCTTAAGGGAAACGCTCTATTTTCACAGCAGAAGCCCTTGCAATAGACCTAGGGCTCAACATCATCTCGAAGAGTAAGCATAAGAAATTTATAATATTTTCAGACTCACTCTCTGTTTTGCTATTATTAAGAAATAAAAAATTCAGAACCCTCTTATCATTAAACTGTTGAGTAGATTAGACTCAATGTCAAATAGAAAAGAAATAATTATAAGCTGGACCCCAAACCACATTGGAGTGAGAGGGAATGAAAGAGTAGACTCGGCAACCAAATCGGCCTTAGATCTGCCGCCCGATAAATGCAGGATCCCATATACTGACCTGAAACCAACAATTAATACATTCCTTCACACAAAATGGCAACAACAATGGAGCAATACCATCCACAATAAACTCTTCCAAATTCAGCCCACCTTGGGAGAGTGGAGACCAGCATCGAGAAAATCAAGAAGAGGACAAGTTGTTATATCCCGATTGCGCATTGGTCATACAAGGCTTACTCACTCTTTCATTTTGAAATAGGGACCACAATCACAGTGTTCGACATGCCAGACAACTTGCACGGTTAAATACATTCTTATAGAATGCAGAACTTTCACTGTTATCAGAAAGCGATTTTTCAAAGTAAATAACTTAACCGATCTGTTCGAGAACATCAAAATAGATGACATTCTGTCCTTCTTGAGAGAGACAGAGTTGTACCAAAAAATATGACAACTTAAAACTGGTTAATCTTGTGCAAACAAATGAAATAGTGCTAATAGAAAATTTTACCTACCTTAATATTCGTTTTGAAATCTGTGGTTGAATATGTATGTATATATAGACAGAATTTGGCGTTAAATGACCTACAAGGGTTGTTATGCCATAAAACCCAAACAACCAAGCAACATCGTATGTTGAAAAATTATTCGTATTCGTGTACGATAAAAAAAAAAACTCTCCGGAAGCTACATAAAAATGTACAAATCAATGCACCGTGAACGCGATTTCTTATATTCGAGGCATAAGGTAACCCTTGATGAGTTGACAAACCGTTAAAATCAATCAATCTATTTTGACGTTCCATCTCACTTTTTAATTGTCTTTAAGAATTGTTTTATAAAGTTATATGGCTCAAAGTATTCTTATCAAATACAAGTATTTGCACATAGTTACAAGTTTCAAGTATTCTTATCTAATACAAATAATTCATACATAATTGCATAATTTCAAATAACTATTCCGATTTTTATTGATAATAATAATTCATTTTTAACATTTATATGGTTTTATGTAGTCTTTTATAATATTGATAATTTGCATACGATTATATGTTTTTAAGTAACTGTACTTGTTCAAGAATAATTCACGTGTTTGTACACTGTTTTATGGTTTTAGATATTCCTACTTGATAACAATGATCCTAAACTAGATTAATTTGACCCATAAATGAGACTCTGACAAGAACTACCACTCCAGTCCTTGTCCAACTAAGAATAATATCAGTAAAGGAATAAACCAAACTTCAAAAAATTTCCTTACTGGATCCTCATCATCGGATCTAGTTTATTGTCATACCTGATAAACAGCAGAAGACAATGTTCAAATCTCGAAAACGATTTATTATGATCTTTTTTTTTATCTCTGTTAGTGTATATGTGTATGTTTTCTTAAACCTGATTTTGAGCAACTCAGGCGGCTTTTAACCTTTGATGATAGAAACCTCTCTGGAATAAACGTATGGAAGTTAAAGAGTGTTAATATATAGTCACATCCTATTTATACAAAACCAATTCAGTGAAATGGAATATCCAGTCATCTTTGAGAATAATTTTCATATTTCTCAATTAGATTGGTTTAAGCCTTGACAGTTTATTCTTAAGAATATATAAATTTGATATATGAAAATAATCTGTTTGTATTTCACTTACAAATAAGGTTTTCTTTGAAACGCATTTTTTTTTAAATTTGAAGATTGCTTAATGTCGTAACAAAAAGACAAAAAGGCTAGGGTTTTATCGAGAAAAATTAATTAGCAAAATTTTGAAGAACTCCATTTGTACATATACTTTGTTGAGGCACTTTTTGTATTTATTTATTTCATTTGTTCTAAGAACGAAGCGATTTAATCACGTCTCGTCTCAAGTGACGCTGATGCCTACACTTCAGTAAGGACTCGCTTCAATTCTTTGAGATTTAATGGATAATAATTTCTGCGGAATTCACCGAATATTTTTATTGGATTTACATCTGGGCTATTTGCAGACCAGTCAAAAACAGGTAACCTCTTCTCCTTGAGCCATTCTTTTGTAGATTTCGCAGTATAGGGTGGAACAATGTCAAAATGGAAGATGAATTCATTGTCACCAAAACTTGTACTTAATTTATGGGATAAGAAAACCTCAACCGATTGAAGGAATTTTACGGTTATTTCATGCATTTGGCATTGTATTTGTTATATAACTTTCTCCAGACGTGGGGTTTATGATCATCAAAAGAAAACACAATTTTAGTGACCTGTTTCATTATCAACAGACCAATTTTGATGATATCTAGTCAATATTGAACGATTTTGTTTAAGTTTAAATCTGAATAGTGACATCGAATTCGGTATCCTGCTGGCATATCCGAGTTGTTGTAATCTTTGAAGTGTTGAAGATCAAGAAATAGTCACACTAGCATCATTTAAGGCTTTGGAAATTTCACCTCAATTGGAAAATAGGAAATAATGATCCTATTCAGCTGCCGTTCATCTTTGGCTGCTGTATTTGGGTTTAGAACAGCTGCTTGACCATTTTGAGCATTTTTGTTTTGTTATCTTCGAGATAACAGACTAGAAGCATTTCACCTGGACTTCAATCTCTGTATGAGTTTCGCTAGCTTCCGACAACACCTGATGGCTTTCCCGGCCTGACATATCCTTAACTCTCGACATTCATGATTCTGGGTGATAATAGACTATTCATTTGAAAATGTGGACATTCATTTGATATATATATATAACCTGAGCCTCAGGGTCTCTTCTTTTATCGTACGAAAAGGGTAGCTATTTTCACCCACCTTTCGTCGAATGTGATGCGATCTAAGCATTTTCTATCCCATCTAAATTTTACTCTAAGCTATTGCTTAAAAAATAAGTCATATCGTAATCGGAAAAGTTTTCCTTCAGCTGCGTCGTCCAGATCACCATTCTATTCATTACTAGAATCACTAGAAACAAAAAGAGCTTTTCCTCGGGAATGTTAAGCACGTAAGCTGCAATTACTTTCGGAAATTGAATCTTCTCACGGCAACATCTTACATAATCAGACGGCCTGCCTTACCTGCAGATACAACATTAACATCCACATTCAGGCTGTGTTTAATTAGTAGAGAGACTCCAACGATGAGAAGATAGCCAAATGCAAATGCTGAAATGACGACATAGTCAACCTCCAACACCTCACTATCCTTCTCGCAAATGATGTGAGACTCCTGAACCTTGGCAACGCAGTGATTCTTGAGTTTATTAAGCACTAAAAAAGAGGAGCCTCGATCTTTCATACCCCACACATTCATGATGGCAAGGTTACGAGCAATACAGACTCAACTTACTTATTCAGTCTCCAACACAGACCAGATGTAACTCGGTCGTATTCAATATCGAGTGGATAAGTCAGTTTTAGGGCCCTGTTAAAAGAGGGATGTACATAAAATGGGACCGCCCCAGAGCCAAATTGATTCTGTTTTTCGATAGATGGTCCCAATCAACCAGTATTACGAACGAGCCGGGCTTCTCTTCCGCATTATAAATGCCCCACAGTTCAGTGGCACGGCCTGTCGCCGACCGAAAGAAGGTGATCACCATCTGGAATGTTTTGGAGTCTTCGATCTTTTTTTCCTTCTACCGCCTTAAAGTTCAACAAGGGTTTGAAGGTTCTTTTCTGTTGGTGGAAGAGGTCTACTGAGATGGTTACTGAGTCTATCTCATAGATCTGCACACCCTCATCAAACCAGGGTTTCATTTTGCTTCTTTGGGGGGGGGTTAAGTTTCTCCTTAAGAAAAGAGGTGGAGAGCGACATTTGGTGAGATTCAGCAGACTGGGTTGTGCTTTTTTTTCGACATTTGTTGAGTTTGCATCCTGTTTTACGGGATTATGTTTTGGAGGGAGCTTGGGGTGGGCCTCAATTGTGATTACGAATATTTGTTTCCCCCCAATATATATATATATATATATATATACACGAGTATATATATATATATACGAGTATATATATATATATATATATATATATATATATACGAGTATATATATATATATATATATGACATAAAACAGTTTTACAGAGACTATGAGAATGGAATTATTCAGAAGTATATTATATTGAAAGTTTGCCATAATTCTATATGAGTGCTCGATGTATACCTATTCAAATGTGAACGACTATGGGTATCAAAATATATACAAAAAGAACGTAAGATTTGAGTCGATGACCTCTCGAAACAAATTTATAATGGCACATAAGCAGTTCTTTGAGTTTTCTTTCAATTTATTTAAGGATATATATATATATATATATATATATATATATATATATATATATATATATATATTTGTGTGTGTGTGTGTGTGTTCTTCAATCCAGTAAATCTGGAGTAAGAAAGAATTGCGTCAGGACAAATAAGTTATTTAAATTTCGAATATTGAAATATTCCTGGTAAAGAGCTCAATGTAAATAAATTCATAGAGCAAATAATATTTCAAGAAAAAAACAATATTCGGTCACCTTAGGATAATAAATTGATTTCCGTCCTGTAAAGAGCATTGATATGAATCAAAGACTCTAAAATAATTTTGACAGGACTTCATCAGATCCAACAAGAATTTTTTTTTAATGTCCTCTTTTTTTTTAATTTTCTTGCTGGATCTGATGAAGTCCTGTTAAAATTCTTTTGGAGTTTTTGATTCATATCAATGCTCTTAACAGGATGGAAATAAATTTATTATCCTAATGTGACCGAAATTTTATTTTCTTGCAATAAATTATATATATATATATATATATATATATATATATATATATATATATCATTATAAAGATATTAAATTTCGTATACGTGTAACTCGAATCGGAGGAGTAGATTTTAACAGTTGATATTACCCTACCTAAAGAGTATAAAACACTTTTCATAGCTTTCCCTGTGACGGCAATACAATATACTTTATTTTCTATTACACAATAACGTCCTTTTCAAACAATTGATCCTTCTATACGGACAGTATATGACGCAAAGTCAAATTTTAAGCTGCTTTGAATTCAGAGTTTTTATTCTCCTCGACCAACAACCTAAACAAGGCTAAAGAATTAAGTTTGCACTACTTTCTGTCAATAACTTAGGAGGAAACAGTTGGATTCATACCCTTCCTATGGGCATTAGAGCGAAAGAAAAAAAAAGAAGCTTTACCCAGGATTCGAACTTTGTTCGCACATTCCATTTCCAATGATGATAACATTTAAGCTAAGTACGACTCTACTGAACCATTTTTAGTTGAAACAACAATCAAAAGCACAAAAATTTGCATAAAGTCAATTTCAGTAATTCAGTAAAAAATATACCGATACCACATAAAGAGGAATATGAATTGAAATTCGTAAAAAAGTTGGAGTTGTGCAAATACAGTAAGTTAATAAACAGGAAGGTGATAAAAAAAAGATTAAAGTATTCAACAGAGTGAATTATAACGCAATAAAAAAAAAACTGTTCATGATTTTTGAGGATCATAAAGACGACTTTGTTATATAACATATGACAATGATTTTCGGTTCGTTCCTCGTGAATCCGTGCGCTTTGACAAGCTCTCACGTTGTGATAAGTAAACAGGAGGATGGCAGTGCGTCAGGGTAGGCCTGTCAAACAGGTGTGTAACTGGAAGGAGACCACGTTATATGAAAACCACGCAGTCAGATTTAGGCAGAGTCCAGAGAATCAGGAGTCGAGCCAGGGATATGCAGCCGATCAGAGGCGTCTCGGACGTCTCTGATGATACAGCTTGTGATGCGGTGCAAGCAATGGCACCCCCTGGCTCCCGGAAGAAGGTATGGGAAAAGGAGTCCACCCTCTGTGTATATATCTCTCCATCTATCTCTCAAACTAACCACAAACTGTGTGCCCCTTTCGAGAATAAGATGAGATATATTGTATATTTATATATATACGTGTTCCTCGTTGTTGATAAATACAAAGCTGAGTATACAACAACTTTATAAAAAAATAAAGGCAGACTATAAAATATAAGTAAAAATTGCCCGATCGGCTGGGATTTTAGAATACACCGTGAGTTCCTCAGTAGAAGGCTAAGATCCCCGCCAACAAATGTCCAACATATGACACTAAACAATCTGATGCTGAGGTTTCAGTAATGTTGGAGTTTTCGGGAATGTGTAGTACCCCTTCATTGCCATCGTTCCCAGGTAAACTCTGTCCCGGACGGGTAGCACTTGATAGGGTCCTATATATGGGTCAAATAGAACTAAACTGTGAACTTTTGCTACTCTAAATTACTTGAAAGAGGACTGCTTTGATATTTAAAGAAATGTTTGAAATAGAACTATTTTAGCATTTAAACCGCGTACTTATGCTAAACTGAACTGTTTGAAATAGAACTGTTTTGAAATAGAATTAAAGTGTGTGCTTATGCTAAACTGAATTGTTTAAAATAGAACTGTTTTAACATTTAATTCTTTGTAGATTAAAAAAATCTATACTTATACTAAAGTGAATTGTTCGAAATTTAATCGGACGTTAAATGACTGGAAAAGGGTTGATATGCCGTAAAACAAAATAACCAATCAACAACCGACCTAAATAAAAGCAATATGGGAAATATAGGCTAAAATATGCTTTACAGTATAAGCATGACATATAGATAAGATTAAAAGAAGAGAGAGAGAGAGAGAGAGAGAGAGAGAGAAAGAGTAATACAGCATACCTACTTATTACTTGTCTGAACAAACTAAGGAAATACTCAAAACAATTTGCTCCAGAAATGACACAGAGTTTTTGGCTTTTTTTCAAAGTGTGTAGCTTAACATATAACAAGTTCGTCTGTTGAACTTTACTCATTTCTATCCATCGTGACAGATCTTCAGCCAGCTCCCCAGAAACTCTAGAAAGTAGTTCGATGCCTCTACAGATGTGGCTGCAATAGCATAAGATGTTCTTAAAGAAAGCATACTTTGATTTGTTTACTATCTTGCTAGGATTGTAAAGTTGTTTGTGCCAACATATCAACTTTATCAGATGAGACAGATTCTAAGTCTGATTATGTCAATGTGGGCTATTCCAGTTACAATATACTGAAGCTATTTTGAATCGTCGCTCACAAGAACAAGTATTCTGTGTTTTGATTAATAGTTAGGCCTGATTTTATCATCTGTTTTTTACGTATAATTGTTTTGCAATTCAAAATTAACTGTTTTGTTGGGTTTTTTAAAATTGAAAACAAAAATGATTTTTACAGTTTCATATAAAAGGTACTTACTCTTCGATTAGAAATGAGATTTTGAAGAATACAAATGAAATAGTGAAGTTACACACTTCGATAACAAACACCAGGATATAATCAAACATTGTAGAGAGTCAGTGGTGTCCCATGAAGAAACAATATGATTTAAAGTTGATGGAGCATTTTGGTTGCTTCAGTCGGGTACTAAGGTGGTATCGTCATATATATATATATATATATAGTAAAAAAAAGTAAAGTTGGCGACCGTAGTCAGGGGCTACTCGAAAGCTCCCTTTTCAATAGCTATATACAGCAAGGTGTCGGGGAGGGCGCTACTCCTTTCCCTGGATTGATCCACTTTACTCTTGATACGTAACTTATACTGCTGAGTATTAAGCAAGGAGGTATCAAGTACCATTATTAAAGTCTTTAGTATTACGCGACCGGCGATTGACTCCAGGTCTCCCGGACCCTTGGCGAACACTCTACCCACAAGACCAATGAGCCGGTATATATATATATATATATATATATATATATATATATATATCTTTTAGTTATTTCAAATTTTCCCTTATGAATAAAGTTAAACATTCTAGTAGAGCAGTCTTCCGGGTACTGGAATAAAATATCATTACTCAAATGAATTATAGATTTTAAAAAAAGCAAACACAAAAAAAAAAAAATAACAAGATGTGGAGTTCGGCTTTTTAAGTATTAATTTTTGGGAATAAGCAGTTAATTGCAAAATGGTTTATTCTTATTAGGAATTTTTTCATGAATTGCTTAAATATCCAGCAAAGATTATATCGGTTTATATTGAGAGGATGACACGATCATATTGAAGATTTGCAAAGTGAGATATTATTGAAAGACAATTATAACGTTATTTAAGGACGAGGGATCACATATTGAAATCATCACAAATATGACAATGATAAATATTTTGATAGTTTATATTCAGTATTGAAAACCAGGAAGTCAAGCCCGACAGAAAACTAAATTATGCCCCTCTTTATATAAATACTTCATCAAATGTCTCTCCGACATTTTTTGAGACAAGTTCCATCGTCAATGCGCCATAGATTGTCTGTGAATTTATGTAACAACAGTCTTTTAACAGGGAAATATAGAATATAGCACAGTGTTAGAAACACGTAAATACACACAAAATATAAGATATTTTTAATGAAAACAACATAAGCAATCAATCTTAAAAATAGAGAAACAGAAACAGAAATATAATATTGTTCAATTCTACATACAATAAAGTTGTAAAAACAAAAGCGGAATAGGTTCTTAAATTTGATAAGAGACGCGGTCCTGAAACAAGTAGATATTTTCCTAAAAATATAATAAAAATTTGTTACCGTTGTACCGACAGTGTACGCTGAATTATCGAAAGACATAACGACTAGGCTATGAAAAAGGATGTAGATAGTCGAGAATTCCACTGCAATAATAGCTGTGACAGTTACTGTATCTTTGTTCCGAGGTTACATTATCCTGGAAAGACGGGGAGAATCTCCGTCGACAGTACCGTACCACCCAAGCTCTAAATATTCTCCATAACTAGTTATATATTGATAGCTTTGAAAGCCCATATAACTAGTTAAGTATAAAGCTTGCGTATAGGTTTAATTTTTCGAGATACGGAGGAATGAGGATGTGTCAAGGGTCGAGAGGTCGACGTGATATAAATGAACACGTGAAGAGTTTCGACCCGGACAAACAATATGACGCGTGGTTGTTTTTTTCTTCTCTTTATATATGTATCTTTCTTACATATTTTATTTTAAAGAAAGCACAATTATAACAACAGAAAAACAAAAAGCAAAACAAATACAAAAAAAAAAAATCCAGAAATGTGGAGGGCAAGTCGCTGCCAATAGCATTTGACTTTGTCCTTCCAATAAGACAAAGTTCTTTTTTTTCTTTCTTTTTTCTTTTTTCAACTCGTCTTAAAATTACACCCGTATGTTCTTGTCCCCTTTACAATTAAAGGGATGGAACTCACTCGTTCTTTCTCATATTTGTTAAATTATTTTTTTTCTTTCCCTTCTTTTAGCGAAGAACAAAAGTCTCTCCTCTTCGTCTTTAAAGTGGATATACAAATTTAAACAAATATGTTTTCCGCCGAAACTGGCTGCTAATGAACAACTTCAAAGATATTTCTTTGGATATTCTTGATACGGACCTTTATTTAGGTTACGTATATCTTTTGTAATAAAATTTTTGACTAACCTTTTTCCTTTCCTCTCTTGTGTTATTTTTTTCTTATCTTCGTTAATTTCTTATTAACGAGTCGCAAGGCACCATTTTTTTCTTTTACGTCGCGCCTCAGTTTCTTGCCCGACGGAGTTGATGGCTTCTATTAGGCCATTCTGTTACTAGAATTTCACCTTTCACCGGACCACGTGAAAAGCCGACCTTTCTCTTCCTTGGCGAAGCTCGGAACTGACTTTTTAGCTTTCGTTCTTTTTGGCGGTAAAACGCCCTCACTGCCTCAACCAATCGTATGTCTTTTCCCTATCTGGGTTAAGACCTTTGCCCCTTTTTAGTTGGTCCTTCACTGTTGCTAGGGCTTGAAAACCCGCCAATCGCCTGCCTTACTTCCGGTTCTCATAGTAGTCCTTGGTTTCCTACATTTTAACCCAACCGTGGCCTCTGGCCGTCACATAGCTGCAAAGCGGAGAGGGAAACACGTTTATCGAATGACGAGTTTGCGTCTGGGAACCGATGAGATACAAACATTAACAAGAACAGTAAAAATATTTTAGCCGGAAAAATGATTGTCTTGTATTGTTTCTATTGATAGAGTATCAAATGCGCGAAATTCGAATTGGAGCATACTTTGTGAATCTTTAAGATTTGATATCAATTTTACACAAAAATAAGGGGTCTGAATTCAAGCTACTCCCTTAATCAGAAGCAGTTAAGTAGTCAAAGAAGTCAGACCCAGGCATTAGTTTCTCTAGATGCTAAACCATAAAAATTCAGTCCTAAATTTCACGACGATAATCAAGTTTTATTTTTTTTAAATCAGTAATGTCTCAGAAGTAATCAATTAAAAAAGAATATCAAAAATATTTACGTACATTGTGCACATAAAAGAACTATTACTCACTGATAGAATATTTTGAAAATTGTTTCTTGTTGCCAAAAAATGCATAAAAAATAGCGTCTGTTCAACTCAACCACCTGTTATTTGTTTTTTTAATGCGTCATTTATAACTCACCCTGCTGGCTGATGCTATATTCTGATTACATACTTCCATCAGGTTAAGAAACCCTATTGGATGCTGACTTGTTATTCTTGAGAACGGGATCCTGGTGGCTGAACGTTCCATGATTCGGAGGGCACGTTACCTCCAAAGCTCGACTTCAGCCTATACTTGAGGTAGACAGGCAGTCAGAGAGGGACGATTCGATGAATCCCCTTGTCATATTGTAATGTCCCTACCGCAATCTTTAAATAACACATGTGGCAACCAAACAACCAACTTTTTTTATCTTGTAAGTGTTAGAAGACAGTGGCAGTGGATCATTTACATCAAGAGAAACAGTCGATGAAAATTATTTCTACCGCTCTGTTGATACACATCATCATCATCATCATCATATCGTGCTGGCTGCACGGATATCCCTGACCCTCTCTCGCCACTCCTCCCTATCGTTCATCGCCCTAGGTAGGTCTTCAGGACAACAACCTGTATCCTCACATAGCTGCTGAATGTACGTTCGAGCTGGTCGTTCTGCTTTTGCGCGGCCATGTGTGGGGATCCATAAAAGTACATCTCTTATGAGTTCATCTCTGCTTCTCCAGCAATGTCCTGCATGTCTGGTTCGTCTAACTTGAATAGTTTTCGTGATAGGGGACAGGTGGCCGTACAGTTGGTGTCTTGTGGGGTGTTGCTGCCAGGACTTGTTCAGGATTGCACGCAGCATTCTTGTGTAATTGCCATCTAGTTTCTCCTCCAGCCGTTTTGTTAGCGTCCATAAAATCATATATATTAAACAAAAGCGGGTTTGGCATTAAATAGACCACAGGGGTTGTTATTCCATTAAGCAAAATAAGCAACTAAGCAAATCCATGTACGCATTAACTTTTTATCTCAGTAGCCGCGGTGTAATAGTTATCATCATAGGAAATGGACACGGCCACATGAGTTCAAATCATTGACGAAGCTGATTGCATTTCGCATAGCACTAATATCCTTGGGAAAGATATGAATCGAAAATTTTCCCTCCAGATAGAAGACCAGACAATTCGACGACATACTGCTCCGACACTGCGACGCAGTCTATAATCAAAATCCGATAGACAGGTGGATGAAGGGATGCATCCTCCCCTTCCCTAAAAAGGGAGACCTCGGATTAGCCAAGAACTACTAAGGTATAACACTTACATCCATAGCAGCCAAAATTTTTAATGCCCTACTACAAACCGCATAGAACCCAAAATCGACAACATCCTTTGGAAAAACCAAAATGGCTTCCGAAAAAATAGATCCGTGACCTCACAAATATTGACCATCCGTAGAATCCTTGAAGGCGTACGGACAAAAAACCTACAGGCGACATTACTATTTGTCGATTTTACCAAGGCCTTTGATTCCATTCATAGAGGGAAGATGGAACAAATCCAACTAGCATACGGCCTACCAAAAGAAACCATAGCAGCAATAAGGATTTTCTATAGAAACACAGATGTGAAAGTACGTAAACCGGATGGGGACACAGAATAGTTCGACATTGTAGCAGGAGTACTAAGAGGGGACACACTAGCCCCATACTTCTTTATCATCTGCCTAGACGACGTGCTTAGAACATCGATCGATAAAATCAGAGAAAACGGCATCGAGCTGACAAAGAAAAGAAGCAGAAGGTACCCCGCAAAAACAATTACCGACGCCGACTACCTGATGTACTCCTGTTGTCTGTAGCTGCTCATGGGAAGCTGAAATCATAAAAATTAGTCAGTCATCTCATAAGATGTATAGCAATAACATACCGAAGTTTCATGAGTCTACGACAATTTTAAATGTCTGTACAACAAAATCTGGAAACTTATTGAAGGCAACAAATATATATATATATATATATATATATATAGCAGTCACAGATCTATTTCCTCTGGTGAAACAATGTCCCCGCCAAGAGATTCGGTCACTCACTGACCAATCACCTGGCAGAGCACATTGATTCCATTTTTCCTCTCTAGAACTATTTTTCTAGTCCTTTTGGTAGTCAACCAACAACCTCAGATAGCACCTAGCTATCGGCCATAACGGACCTCTCTCACCTTCACAGAAGGGCACGCGTTTACTAGCTTCACAAAACTGAAGAATGAGCCTTGCGATTAGTCACGTGAGCAATCCGCTACAGTGTTCACATACATGGTAAGAGAGCACCTAGCCAGCAGCCAAGACAGATCTCTCTCGCATCCACTGCTACAGATTTCACCTGGAACCCCTTCGCCGAAGAACACACGGCTACTAGCTTCACTTACAGAAGAACCAGCCTTGCGGCCAGTCACACGAGCTATTTGCTACAGTGAAACATACTTACTACAAACTCAAGGACCAACATACAAAGCGGCAACGCCAAAAGGGACACCTTTTCACTCTTACTCTTTTACACATGCTACTATAATAAACCTCTCGTTGTTGTGTTTTCAGAAGAAATTTCGTTATTTATTTGTGTTGTCAAATAATTTATAGTGTTATAGAAACTAACCATTTCAAAACACTAAATATCAATAGAGACAGATAGCACTAACAAAATCTAGTGGAACTCTCAGATATTGCTGGCATGCTCTGGCATAGTGGTAATGATGTTTTGGCCCGAGAACCATGTTTCTCCTCGAATTAATCATCTAATGAGGGCTTTGTTTGGAATATCGGTGCTTTATTTTATTTTCTATTTATAATATTATATATTTGCTTTTCCAATTAAATATAAACCTTTACGTAATGTGTAAACATGCGAAAATTACGATTGATCACATTTACTCATTAAGACTTTAAAGGCCGATCAAGTGAGAATTTGAATTTATAATTTACAAAAGATTCGTTAATCTGTATTTCTCAAATTAAACAACATACCTTAAGGTTGTATCTCATCAAGTAATGATTTCACAGTAGAAAGATATTAATCAATTCTTTGATCTTATTGATTGGAAATTTACGCAAAGTGGATCTTTGGAAGTTGTCAATTCTTTGAAATGATTGATTTTTCGTTTGTTTTATTTCTTCATTAAAAGATTTAATCAAATCTTGAAAATAGATCTTCACGCAGTCTTTATACGATCCATAATATTTAGTCTACACAAAATTAAATACATAGATAGGTAAAATAAACCACATGTAATGTTATTGATTTATTTTAGTGGATCTAAAAATTACGACAGGGTATGAACACAGACATACACAATCTAAAATACGAGAAGGGTACAAAGTGTATCGTGACTATCAGTGCATTTATGAAGACAGAAAGGAACAATTCACGAAAGATTAATATTCTTCAAGATACGTGGTGCAATCAGTAGGTTTCCAGATTTTTTTTTGTACAAGCATTTAAAATTGTAGACTCTTGACAATTCAGTATGTTATTGCTATACATCTTATGACATGACTGACCAATTTTTATGATTTTAGGTTCAAATGAACAGCTACACCAGGAATTGGAATACACCCTACTAAAGCCTGATTGTCACAGCTGGTGAATTTCAAAAATCCAGTCTGGACGTGAGGACACTTTAGAAGAACGATATGCAATAAAATTCTGTTTTGGAAAAAATGCCACAGAAACGTATGGAATGCTTCAGATTGCTTTTGGAGCATCTTGCATGAACCGAGCATCAGTTTCTGTTTGGCATAAGAGATTCAACGAAGGCAGGGAGTCTGTGAGGGATGATGAGAGGTGTGGGAGGAGTAAGGAAGTCAATACACTAGAGTTGATTTGCCAAAGGGTTAGGGTTAGGGTTACTATGTTGAGGTTTTAAAGGAGTTCAGGAAGATATTCCTTGGGAAGGGGCCAGCACTCTTAAAATCTGGTCAGTGGCATTTCCACAAGGGCAATGCACAAGTCCATTATTCCATCCTTGTTACAGACTATAGGAGTACATCACGTAGTCGGTGTCGGTAATTGTTTTTGCGGGGTACCTTCTACTTCTTTTCTTTGTCAGTTCGAAGCTGTTTTCTCTGATTTTATCGATCGATGTTCTAAGCACGACTACACCAGTCCACAACTCCATCCTTGTCACAGACTATTTGACCGAGATGGGCATCAACACAGTTCCTCACCCTCCTTATAGTCCAGACCTTGCTCCCTGTGACTTTTGTTTATATCCTAAGCTCAGAGGTTGTCGTTATGAGAGAATTGAGGAGACGAAAGAGGCTGTGACAAAGGTCATTGACATGCTTACACAAGAGGACTTCCATGGGGCCTTTCAGAAGTTGTTGGAATGGTACAACAAGTGCATTGCAGCCGGAGGAGATTACTTCTAAGGGGACTAAAGTTTCCTGTGTGTACTATCAATAAAAGTGCCCATACGAAAAAAATCCGGAAACTTATTTAATGATCCTGGTATATATATATAAGTCAAAATATTGGTAGAAACTAAAACTGGTGATAGACTTGGGTCGTGAAGCTATCAGTTGTGTTAAACGATGTGATGGTGGATTTTAACCGCTTTTTAGGTTATAAGTAATCGTTTAAATATGCGAGAGAAAAGGGGGAGAAAAAAACTGAAGGAGAAAGAATGAGTGGTGAAAAAGTTACCATTTGATTGAATCATATTCAATTCAAAAGAAAAAGAAAAATTAATATTTCCTTGAATTATATTTAGTATGACGTTTGACGAATCATAGAATATAAGAAAAGAGATTATGAATCCCAAAAAGGTATTTCTTTTTAAAGTAATTGTTTTGACGCCCTTCATGATATATATATATATATATATATATATATATATATATATATAGGGGAGTGTGTGTGTCTTAATCATTCTGGCAGCACAGAGTTACCTGATTCTCTCTCATCATCCCTCTCTGTCATCCATCGCTCCTAGTAGATCCTCTTGATTACATCGCATGTCTGCACAGAATTTTCGTATGTAAGTCTTTGCTGGTTGGCTAACACTGGCGCATCCATGTGTAGGAGATTATAAGAATTCGTCCTTGCTTCTTCAGGAGTGTCTCAGTCTGACTTAAATTTTTCTGTGAGATCGCATGTAAGTGATCGTGCAGTTACTGTTTTCTGGGGTGTTGCTTCCAAGAATCGTTAAGTGCAGTACGTAGCATACTGATGTAATCTCATCTTGCTTTTTCACGTGTTTTGTTAGTATCCTTGTGGTGCATCTATATAGTAGTATCGACACATCTATAGTTTGAAAGAAATTTTATTCTTTATCGAAAACGGCTAATTTCCATATGATCGATAACTTATCAATAGCATACAGAGATTAATTTCCGTAGATGAGATGTTGCTGCTGAGCTATGTGAGCATGTGTTCTAATTTTAGAAGCTCGCCACTAAAATCGAAACGGCAATTTCTTGTTTAAAACTTATGAACTTTGTCTTATTTGATTTCACACAGAGGCCAATGCCTCCTGCTGGTTGCTCTAGGCTATGCAGTAGGTATTATACGCGGGCTGGTTTATTTGTGAGAAGCGCTAGATAATTTGTGCAGTCTGTGTCTGTCATAGTTTTTTGCAGAATATCGTCAGCTTCTTGCCTTTTATCATATGAAAGTATTTTTTTTACTATCATACGGCCTACCAAAAGAGACCGTCGCAGCAATGACGATTCTATATAGAAACACCAAAGTGAAAGTACGTTCACCGGATGGGGACACCGAATACTTTGACATTGTAGCAGGAGTACTGCAAGGTGACACGCTTGTCCCATACCTCTTTATCATCGGTCTAGACTACGTGCTTAGAACATCGATTGATAAAATCAGAGAAAACGGCTTCGAGCTGACAAAGTAAGAAACAGAAGGCACCTCGCAAAAAGAATTACCGACGCCGACAACGCCAATGGCATAGCGATTCTGGCAAATACACCCAACCAAGCCGAAAAACTACTGCATGGTTTGGAATAAGCCGCCGCGGGCATTGGCCTCCAAGTCAATGCACACAAAACTGAATGCATGTGCTTTAATCGGACAGGCGACATTTCCACACGAGACGGAGGCTCTCTGAAACTGCTGGACAAGTTCACCTACCAAGGAAGCAGTGCATCATCAACCGAAAAAAACATCGACTCGCGCCTAACGAAGGCATGGACAGCTATCGATAAGCTATCGATCATAGGGAAGTCAGACCTGACCGATAAAATGAAACGCAGTTTCTTCCAGGCAGCAGTCGTATTGATACTGCTATATGCATGCACTGCTTGGACGCTAACAAAATAGCTCGAGAAAAAAACTAGACGGCAATTACACAAGAATGCTGCGAGAAATATTGAACAAGTACTGGAGGCAACACCCAACAAAGCACCAACTATACGGCCACCTACCTCCAATCACGAAAACTATCCAAGTTAGACGAACCAGACATGCAGGACACTGCTGGAGAAGCAGGGACGAGCTCATAAGTGATGTACTCGTATGGACCCCCATTTATTGCCGAACAAAAGCAGGACGACTAGCTCCAACATACATATAGCAGCTGTGTGGGGATACGGAATATAGCCCTGAAGACCTCCCAGAGGCGATGAACTATTGGGAGAAGTGACGAGAGAGGGTCAGGGATATCCGTGCTGGCGGTACGACATGATGATGATGAGACTGTCGTTCGAAGTACATAGACTAGGTAGTGTATCAGCGAATATGCTGCCATTGAATAATCTTGCAAGACGAGAGTGACAATGTCGAAGAATTCAGGGTCGCCTTCAGCTGAACGAACCATTTCTTTCGTGTTTTTGTAAAGCATCAATGTAGCAGAGACGGTTTCTTTGGGAAGAATATATGCAAGTAATATTTGCTTCATCTTTCCACTGTGTATGGAAACAAAGCCATAGAGAAAGCTACGAACAGTAGTGTTGCCTTGAGTATTTCTTGCTCATATTACTTCAATGATTCTATGGATTGTTAGAATGTATGAGGTTGTTGAACGATTTTACCGAAAGCCGTTTTTAGTTTTCTCAACGATTTGCTCGATTTCGATTCGGATAGGATTGAGAAGCATTATAAAACTTATTTGCAATGCTTGTACGAATTTTGCTTCTGCAATCCTGAGTGATTCCAAGTTCACCTTTCATGGGGAAGGGGAGAATGCAGCATTTTGTCTGTTTCACTGTTGTCTTTTGTTCACATACAGGGTTGCATCATCGAAGGGAAATGTAAAAATTTCTTGTCTTCCAAACTTGTGAGAGTATTTCGTAGAGACCTGTATGTTTTCTGCTTCTTTTTATAATACTGCGTCAAGTTGTTACACTGTAAACTGTTCTGTTTTGCTGTCTAATTGGCTATTAAAATTTTTTGAATAGGGTTCTATGTGATTTCCGATTAGATTTTGGAGGTCGTTTTCCTTCTACTCACTTTATTTACTTTTTGTTTGGTTTAGATTTGTTTTAAGAAATATCAATCATTGCTGGTTATTTAACGCCAAATCCTTTTCATACTATATATTAAATATATGAGATCTAAACACACTTTATAGATAATATTTTTAAACGAGCCTGAGCTCATTTTTTACACAGTTAATTGGTTTCTTTAATTTCAACCTTGAACGAATAATTCAATTTATAATTAATCATTTATTTCCTCACAGTTTAATGTTTTTAAGTTTTTCTATTCAACATTAACATCATCATCATCATCATATCCCTAACTTTGTCTCGCCACTTCTCCCTATCGTTCACCGCCTCTGGCAGGTCTTCAGGGCTACATCTTGTATCCTCACAGAGCTACTGTACGTATGTTCGAGCTGGTCGTCCTGCTTTTGCTCCGCCATATGTGGGGGTCCATAGGAGTAAATCACTTACGAGCTCGTCCCTGCTTCTCCAGCAGTGTCCTGCATGTCTGCTTCGTCAGTTTGAATGTCATACAGTTCTATTTGACCCATTGATTGAATCCTATCAGGTGTTAACCCTCCTTGCCACAATAGACTTGGGAGCAATGGCAATAAAGGCGTACTCTGCATTCCTCATACCTCAACCATTACCGGAGCCTCACCATCAGATTGTTTAGTTTCATATCCGGAACACTCGTTGGGGGAGTCTTACCCCTCTGCAGAGATGTAGTTGATGTATTCTCCCACCCCAGCCGACTGAAACAACTTCATGTAATGCTTGCCATGCAAATAAGAAATGTTTATATTTTACTGAATTTTTGATTTTATTTATTTGCCCTTGAATGTATTCTGATTCGGCTTTTTTTATTATTTGTTCGCTTGGGACTTTCTTAAGTTTCTGCGCGTTCGAATTTATTGGGCTTCTTTCATTAAGTGAGGACGCTTTTTTCTCATAATCTCTTTTTTCCTTTATGCTGTTGGCTCCCATTGAACATTTGGCTCTCAGTTTAATTACTATTCACTCAGCTGCTGCTTTTAAGTTGTCATATTCATCATTTGAAGTATCTTTCAGATATCTGTTGAATAGAATTGAATATATTTTTTACAGTTATCGTATATTCATTGCTTCTATCGCTATTGGTAAATGAGGACCACTATATATATATATATATATATATATCGAGAAAAATTTTTAAAAAAACAGATAATCCAAAGAGAACAATTTAATGTGAATGAAAGTTGATGCTATAACGTTTCGGTTTTAATAAATCATCATCTGGACTTAGAAACAAAAAAGTCATATCGAAGGTCGTTAGATCACCGATGGGTGTTTAATGAGATTCAAAGCAAGGGAGGAAGTTATATATACAGAGAAAGAGGGAACACCGTTTAATCAATAAATCAGCGTTCAAATTTCACAAAATAGCTCGTGACTGTGTAAGGCAACGATGTAAAACAAATGGAACCATCAAGAAGAAGAAGAAGAAGAAGAAGAAGAAGAATTGAATCAAAGCAAAAATAAAATAAATAAGACTGAAACTTTTTTTTGGAGATTGTCTCTAATTAAAAAGTGGGTTCATTGAATTATCTGACTCGATCCACATAGATTCTTAGAGATGAATAACATTTTGGCCGGGTAAATAAAGCAAAGGGATCCACAGAAGGTGTGTTATATTAGTTTTCATTTATATTTCCTTTCATAACAAAAGAACAAAAGCTGATGGATGCCATGTTGGCCTGGCTTAGAATACCCTGACTCTCTCTTATGATGGGCGTGGTTAAGGCCCCCTCTTAAAAGGAAATGTTTGGGGGTATAACAGTAAACTGCATCTGATGATTAAGTTTCAATTCTGGAGGTCGAGGTAGTATGGGGACCCTCTTTGATGCCATAACTCCCACGTTCCTGTTAAGGTCAAAGAGATCTGTTTAAAACTTATTCCTATTGGATAGGAATGTGTTCCAACAAAAATCTTCTCAAAAACAACACAAATATGTAAATATGAACATACAATTAACCGCAATTCCCTAACCTCTTGACATAAAATACCTCTAGACTGATTGACATGCCGTTAAAATCAATCAATCAATCAGAAATTGCTGGATCATGTCAATTATTTGATAGATATCATACATCTAGCAGAATACCTGGTTGGGTACGATGGCTACAAGTTATGTGTCGTTCAAATACAACTCGTTCAAAACATTTAAATGAACGCTATTGAAGTAAAAAGGGCAAATTTAGACACCTTCTAAAAAGTTTCATTACTTGAAGTGACTTTCGATCTCAAGGCGTGGTCCCTCCACACATGAAAAAGTTTCATTCAAATATCCTAAGCTTTATGCAAATTTTGAGCCTATTTTACTAGGTTTTCTAAGTTCGTTTATTGTAGAGTCAGGTTTAGGCATTATTTAGTAAGCAAACTGAATAGCACTTTGCACATAGAACATCAGTGCCCAACTAAAGCCATCCTTCCCATAAAAAAAAATTCAGTAATAAAGATATATTTTCATTGATAGTTTATTGATTCTTTTCTCGTGTAAATTGTTGTAAGTCGAAAACTAATTGACTCCATGGGAGAATGGGAGTGTCCATAGGTCACTTCTCGGAAGAGAACATGACAATTCGAGAAATTCTTCCTTGTTTTATATTTCCTATGTTATATGAACAGTAAAAACGTGTCTTCTGCTCGGTAATGATACACTAAAGTTACCATGGTGTTAACTTATAATTCATTGTCTCTTAATCTCAAGTAAGCCCTTTTACGTTTTTGTACTCCATTTATATTTCTTGTTCAGGGAACAATATGTGCGTATTTTATCTACAATAATACCTTTATGAATTTTTGTCAATACTTAATGAATGTCTTATGTAAACATATTAAATCTTTCTGTATGTGTAAATGACCTTATCTTTTCTTCTCTTTTGTTTATTTCATGTTTGTGTATCATGGATCAACTAAGGCTAATAATGGACCTTGCTGAATGGGAAATCGATTAAATATACTTCCAAACACCAAACAACTCAATACCTTGTTCTATGAGTCTCAGATCATAAGCATTATTATCCTGGGGATATAATGACACCAGGATGTATAGTGGAGCAACATCGAGTCAGTGAAAACCAACATAGTTTCGCTGTGTTATTCTGGGGACCATTGTGTCCTGTCATTCACGTGGAAGTTACTTTATAGAGCGCCCGCTTCTCAGAAAACTAGATACAACTATTGATGACCACAGTTTCATTAGATGCAAATAGATTCATTCAAGCGAAAAAGGAATCATATTTCCACTCTAAACGTGTTGGTTGGAAAATGTTATAAGTAAACGAAGACTTCAATGAATCACAATGTCTACCAAAAGTCCCCAGGGAGTAATCGTGGCTAACGTGTGGGTCTGGGACATCCTAGTAAGTGAGTTCGATTTCAAGTCGAACTATTACATTCACCTTCGAAATAATACACTTTGGAAAGCTATGAAACACCTTATTCCTCCTCTAGCAATGGGTTAAATAGTATCACTGCTGTCCTTTAAGAAGGATGGCTTTGGTATTAAATAACCTACAAATGTTGATATGCTTTAAAAAAGAAACCAAACTAAACCAAAGTAAAGGTCCTACATGGAGATGCGGTTAGTGTAACGGTTATCGTCGTTAGAAATGGAATCAGTTATCTGAGTTCTAATCCTAAATGAAGCTGTTTGTGTTTCATTTAGCGTTAATATCAATGGGAAAAGCAGTCAGCTATAAGTAAATAGTCAGGTAAACTAGATAATTTAGCTTTCGTTTGGTAACCAGTCAAGAAGAATACAATCATGAATTCAAACTAGGAATAATTCTCCAAAACATTGACCTTGTGTCATATCTTATCGGTGGTTGAGGAGTTTAATAAATGCAGGGTAAAAGTCTCTCATTACAATGTAACTTATGCGACAGACAGTTATTTATCAAGCTTACCTGAGTTTATCACAGAGCAAGAAGTAGGAGGCATTCAGTAAGAATCGAACTCATTCACAATGGTTTACTAGCCGAACTTGATTGAAATTTCACCATGTAAAGTAAAGGTAAAGTTGGCAACTGTAGTCGAGAGCGACCAGCAGGCTCCCTTTTCAATAGCTACTACACTGAGGTGAAGCGGAGGGCGCTATTCCTTTCCCTTGATAGCTCCACTTTACCCTTCACACGTACCTTATATTGCTGAGTGTTAAGCAAGGAGATATCAAGTACCAATTTTTAAGTCTTTGGTATGACGCGACCTGGGATTGAACCCCGGTGTCCCTGACCATAGGCGAACACTCTACCCACTTGGTCAATGATCTGATAAAGCATTCTTAAATAATAAAAAAAATATAAAAACTGCTTAGATTTAGAACAAGACTGCGATTATGGGGTGGCAAAGGAAGGTCAAAATCAATCTCCTTGTAGTAGATCTGATTAAGAAGCTTCCTAACAATTATATTGCGGCAGTATGCCCACAAACGTGATGGTTTGATCTAATACGTTCGCTCGGTGGAAAATTCCCATTGAAACCTAAAGTAGTTAAATAATTTGATATTAATATTACGGAAGGATATCTTTAGAGAATTAGTCCATGCTTCACATCATAAGGGCTGACTTTATAGAGGTCAAACAATTAAGAAATACGGTCATAACGATTTATTTAATCACTGTATATATAATGGAAGCACCGTGCACATACACACACGCACATACACATATATAATATTATCTATTCATCATCATAATCATGTCATAACTCTATCACGGATATCTCAGACTCTCCCTCATCACTCGTAATTATCGTTCATCGCTTCAGGCAGGTCTTCTAGGCTATATCCTGTGTCCACACAAAGCTACTGTCGATAAGTTTTAGCGAGTCGTCCAACGCTTGCTCCTCCGTTTGTGTGGGTCCATAGGAGAACGTTGCTTATGAGTTCGTTCTTACTTCTCAAGCAGTGTCCCGCATATCATGTTCGTCGGACTTAGATGGTTTTAGAGATAGAAGAGTGGTGGTCGTATAGCAGCGGCTTATATTATTAATAGTATTGATATATTACCTATATGATAACTGAGTAATTATGTCGGTGCCATGGTTGAATATTACGGCTAATATCTCAAGTTTACTAGATTAGGATTAATTCTAAGCTGTAGTAGTGTCAGTAGTATTGCATGGTTGCACAGCCCAGACTCAAACCAAACACATGGAGAAAAAGTCGGATCAAAAATATGCACGAATATTACGTGATCTTTCGAAGAAATCTTGGAAACAATAACAAAACAAAACAAAATAAATTAAAAACAGCAGCTGTACGTTCACCTTCATTCTATCTCTCACAAACCATCCAATAAGACGAACCAAACATGCTGGGCTTTGCAGAGGAAGTAAGGACGAACTCCTGAGCAAGATATTTCTTAGATTCCGTTGTATGAACTCACCAGTGAAGGCTGGAACATTTTTACAACATTTCTGTGTAGATATTGGATTCTGTAGAAAGGACATACAAAAAGTGATGTATAATAGGGATGGATGTCGAGAGTGAGTCGAAGAAACCTGTGTAATCATTGGATGATGAGGAGGTGGATGTAGGATATATTACAATTACATATACTACCAATATATATATATATATATATATATCATCATGTTGTGCCGCGAGCATGGATATCCCTGACCCTCTCTCGCCACTTCTTCCTATCATTCATCGCTTCTGGCAGGTCTTCAGGGCTACATCCCGTAACCTCACAGAGCTGTTGTATGTTCGAGCTGGTCGTCCAACTTTTGCTCGACCACATGCGAGGGTCCATAGGAGTACATCACTGATGCTTCTCCAGCAGTGTCCTGCGTGTCTGGTTCGTCTAACTTGGATAGTTTTCGTGATGGGAGGTAGGTGGCCGTATACTTGGTGCCTCGTGGGGTGTTGCCACCACGACTTGTTCAGTATTGCTCGCAACATTCTTGTGTAATTGACGTCTAGCTTCTTCTTTAGCTGTTTATTTAGCGTCCAAGTAGTACATCCATATAGCAGTATAGATACGACCGCTGCCTAGAAGAAACTAAGTTTCATTTTATCGGCCAGGTCTGATTTCCATACGATCGAGAGCCTATCGATAGCTGTCCATGCTTTCGTCAGCCGTGTGTCGATGTCTTTTTCGGTTGATGAGACGCTGCTTCCTAGGTAGGTGAATTTGTCTACTGGTTTCAGAGAACTTCCGTCTAGTGTGGAAATGTCGCCTGTTTGGTTTTGTGTGCATTGACATGGAGGCCAATGCCTGCTGCGGCTCGTTCTAAGCTATGCAGTAGTGTTGTATATATATATATATATATATATATATATATATATATATATATATATATATATATATATAAGGTAATAATGGAAAAGAATCTGTATATATATAGAAATAGATAATGAAAAATAATCCGACAATATTTCTTGTTCACTGAAGTTTACATATAATCTCACAATCTGTTTACAATTCTTTTCCCTTTCTTTAGTAGACATATTTATCTATTTATTTAAGCTTCATTCATTATTTAAAACTTCACCCATCTTTCTTCCCCTGCAACTATTTTTCAACTTTTTCGTTTATAGACATACTAATTCACTTACCGTTGATTTATTTTATGATTTTACCATTTATCGTTACTTAAGTCCGTTTGTTTCCACTTTCTTCTTCTTCTTCTTCTTCTTCGTCCTCCTTCTTCTTCATCGTCGTCATCGTCCTCATTCTTCTTCTTCTTCTTCTTCTTCTTCTTCTTCTTCTTCTTCTTCTTCTTCTTCTTCTTCGTCCTCCTTCTTCTTCATCGTCGTCATCGTCCTCATTCTTCTTCTTCTTCTTCTTCTTCTTCTTCTTCTTCTTCATCGTCGTCATCGTCCTCATTCTTCTTCTTCTTCTTCTTCTTCTTCTTCTTCTTCTTCTTCTTCTTCTTCTTCTTCCAAATATTGACTGATCGACCCGAGGTTTGTGAGACAAATCCATTTTTTGGTTGGGTAGGATCAGCTTCAAAAGATCTCACAAATTAACACCTGTAAAGTCTTGTCCTTCAGCTTGATTGTTTTTTCTTCAAATCATATTCACCTTTCTTGATTTTAGCAAACCGTTAAAGACACGTACTAAACCATTTTCGTACGTTTCATCAATCATCTTTGGTGCTGATACCGACTCGCCAAATTTGAAAAAAAAATAACAAACAATCTTACACCAGTTTCTTAGCTGTTACAATTTTTTTTTGTTTTTCAACACAGTATAAATTAACACTGAATAAAGAACACAGAAATAAGGTTTGAAATCGACGTATATAGCTTCATTTACTGTAATGAAAGTGCCCTATTATTAGAAGACATATATTAATGATTTTGATTATCACTAGCTGTCCCATATTAAGGGTCTTGTATCAAACTGGGCCAAGTTTGATAAAAAAAAGGGGAAAAAAAAAACAAGTATATATACGGTCACAAGTTTTCAAAAAACGGGCCCTGGCAGCTATTGCGCGCAACTACAACTAATATCCGAAAATAATGGTACGAAATATTATAAATATGTTTATTACTATGCTAATTGCGTATGTTACCAGCAATACTATGCTACTTTTAACGTAGTCGATTAATGCATATGACTTATCACTATGCAAAGACCAAAAAAGTGACTCCTGCAATATAGACGAGATATTATGCTGCATTCAATTCATATTCTCAACTTGGTTCCTTCTCATTATCATCTTTTTGGTCTCTTAAAAGATATTCATCGAAGAAGTGTTTTAAAAGGGACGACGGAGTTGTTGCAAATATACAAGGTGACTTCTGTTACTTTGCTGCCACGTTCTTCGAGAAGAGTATTTATGTACTCATGCTCAAACTATGATAAGTCAATTAATGCTTGTACCTTTCTATTCGAAGATAAAAAATCTATCTATCTGTGTGTGTGTGTGTGTGTGTGTGTGTGTGTGTGTGTGTGTGTGTGTGTGTGTGTGTGTGTGTGATAATATTAAATCTCTGCATCTATTTGTAACCGAAATTTGGTGGAAGAAAGGAACTTTTTACCATAATCTTTCCTATGATAAACCGCCCCTAGATTTTTCCACCGACAAAAGTGAAATTTGATTTGGCTCCCGGTGGCAGATTATTTGGTTTATTTGGTGTTATCACATGTACAAGCTCAACGATTTCTCTTGTTTCTTTTTACTCTTTCGAAATCCGATCAAGACAGAAACAATAATGTAATACAATTATTTTGCATTTCTAAAAAGTTGAGAAACTGGACAAAAAGGAACAGAAAAAAATTAAAAACATTATCCATTCCTTATAAAGTAAAGTTGGTGACCGTAGTCGAGAGTGACCTGAAAGCTCCCTTTTCGATAGCTACTACACCAAGGTATAGGGGAGGGCACAACTTATTTCTCAGGATATATCCACTTTACCCTAGATTTCTAAATTATATTATGATGCAAGAAGACATAAAGTACGATTTTTGAGTCTATTGTATGACTTGACCTTGAACTGAACCCCAGTCTCCCGGTCCATTAGGGAACACTCTATAACCCAGCTTTTCAAGTTCTTTAAAAAACGATGACGGATTTTTTTGAATTCTTGCTATATACAAGCTGCCAATTATTTTAAAGTCGTGTTTAGATTCTATCTTTTTAATAATTAATTATTTCTTATTATCTATATTTTATGAATATTTCTTAAGATAATCAAATAAAATACATAAATGTATGAATTAATTTCAAAGAAATATATCATAAAACAATAATACACACTTTATTGCAATATATTAGGTTATTATCGCCATCAGTGCAACACTGATATATATATATATATATATATATATATATATATATATATATATATATATATATATATATATATATATATATATATATATATAAGCTCCATTTCAAAGATTTCCTTCTGATGACAATGTAGAGGATTCGAAAAGTGTTCGATGAGTTCAATACCCATCACAATGGTACGTTAGCTCGGAAACTTCACTTTGATCGTTCTGATTAGAAAAGAAATCCTGAATTTGTTGCTGAGATCCAGGCTATGATTGTCAACGATCCCAGCGAGTTAACCAGATGGATAGCCAAGGACTAGAGTGTCTGAGATTCTTTATCAGACAGGTAGTGCATGAAGACATTCGATATTTCTAATATAATATGTTAAGTGGCTAATTTTTATTACAGGCCATGAAGGACAAGACCGTGCGGTAAGGCTTGTGTTTCAATTTAAGCATTTTCTCCAACTCTAACATGTTTTGGTTTTTCTCAGATGAGAAACATTTCTGCCCGGATTACATGATGAACTGGAATAACTATTCGCTTACTTTGCCCCCCCCCCAATCTTCTGATATTCATGAAAACTAAATCCCCTGTCCACTTCGTCATACTTGGCGTGGTCTCTAGGAATAATGACATTATGCCTCCATTCATCTTCCCACGTGGTCTCAGACTTAATCCAGAGGGCTACATCAAGTGTCTGACGAAGGTAGCGCTTCCCTAAATTGATAGAGTGTCGGTTTGAAGATCCTACGTCTGGCAACAGGAATCTGCCCCATGCCACACAAGAAGGAAAACCCAGTGTTGGCGGTGATAAAACTTTGGCAAACATATTCCCCCTTATATCTGACCGCCTAACTCCACAGACCGTAAGCAATTTAATTGTTATGTGGGGTTTTATTGAGCGGAGACAAACAAAACACTGTGCCACACAAAAATATACTGGAGGCAAGGATGACGGCAGGATTTGCCAATTTAAACAAGGAGAGAGTCACAAAGACTTGCTGGAGATTCCAAAGTCATCTGGCAGCTATGGTTGCTTTGAATAAATTTAATCTGTACTATTTCAAGGTAATTTTAGTAAATATCATCATCATCCTTATTATTATTGTCACTTGGTCTCCCACTGAGAGGAGAGAGAATAAGGAATTACAACTATTCCTCCGTGTTTGAATTAGCCAAAGATTGACCGTTAAAAGACAAATAAAGAATGTAGGTCAACTTCGGCTGGCCGTTGAAGGAAGAAAAAATGTGGGTCAGGCAATCTGTACTCCGTGACCTCACTCGGATCGCCTGACAGGGGAAGGAAGAAGATAGAAGCCAAATGATTGGCTAGAATCCCAAAGCGGAAATAGCCCCCTTCTTCCGTCAGCGGAAATAGGGGTAAAGAAAATGAGTTTTGAAGATGAGGTCGTCGTGAGAGGACGCGAGTCTCATGCCAAGACTCCGGGTAAAGATAGCGGAAAGAATCCTGGACAAGAAGAAGCCATACCTTCAAGCCAGAACTAAATATAACATAAAGTCCGTCAGCCCGTATAAGAGAAAATTTTCTCCACATGAATCCATCGGAAAAGATAAGTAAATTATAAGACTGTTTCTCCCAGTACCCAACTAT
>OY757917.1:103962345-104197345 GCA_963585895.1 Sepioteuthis lessoniana | reverse complement strand
TAGAATCGTAGTAAGTTTGTTCGAACTCTAGTCGTGCTAGTACGTTCACTTTCGGACGAAAACTCTTGGGAAAGGCATGAAACCCGTTATCCTTTGAGCTATTGATTAAATTATACTGCTACTGTTCTGTGATTTGATTTGGCATTAAATAACCCAAAAAGGTTAATATGCCATTAACAAAGGTATGGCACATAGTTACGTTTTGGAGTGCAAATCAAGTAAATTTTTATAATCATTTAAACCCACTAACAAATTTGTTTCCGATCTGTAAAAAGTACATCAAATAAGGTATAAAAAACAGATACACATGATATTAGCCATTACTATATATATATATATATATATACACGAGGGTAATTCAATAAATAAGGTGAATTTTGTTTAATAATTTGGATATAGCACGTCCTATTTACAGCTGCAAATTAAGATTATAAATAATCGTGGGTCAGGAAATGACCAAGAAAACTCGGCATAGCCTTCTTTATTGACTGCTGTGCCCGCAACTTTTTCTTTACTCCATCGACTGTTGGTCAATCCAGGTTCATTGTGTGCGTATATATATATATATATATATGAAACGTAAAAAATATATAAAAAATAGAATGAAAGCTCACGACTCATTGTTTCACGACTTCGATTCGCATGAGGACGAGTATTCAACACATTTGAGGTTATATTTTACACTTGAAATATATTACATGGTTGCTCAGCATTTTCGTGTATCGTGAAAATTTTACGGATTAAAGACACTTTTATTATTAAATTTTAATCATAATCCTAATTTTTTTACACACATACACACACACACACATACACATACATATATAGATATATAGATATATACCGTGTGTCTCAAAATAGATGATACCCATTAATATAAAAATTCATATTAGATCAAGTCAGTTTTCATCTAAATCTTAAAAAGCAATCATATCACTTTAGAAAAGTCAAAGCATTTGACAAAGGCAGACTTGAATGACTTTATCTAACAGTACACGTGAAAGACCAAGTTCTTGGGATCGTCTTTGGAGGTATTTTTTCGTACACCTTCAGGTAGAATCTCACTCTATCCACATCGTCAGGATATCTTGCAGTCAATATCCCACCTGATTTGAAATTTTCTGCCTTCTTGTTGAGCTTGTTTACTGACCCTGTGGCTTGATATTTGTGTACTGAACGATGAATTAGGCTTTTCTGGAGATAAATATTAAGTTAAACTTAAGCGAAATTTTGCTTGTGCAGTTTTGAATAATTTTGTCTCCAAATAAGAAGTGACGCAAAATATTTTTTCTTCTCTTGTCCAATGCATTCTGATTGACTATTAATAGTTGTTATAATATAATATTTACAAATCTGAAACAAAAAAGAACACAACATTATTAGTAATATAGTTATTAGCAGTCACATGGGTCCCATGTATATTGAGACACCCAATATTAGCAGTCACATGGGTCTCATGTATATTGAGAGACCCAATATTAGCAGTCACATTGCTATTGAGGCACCCCCTTCATTAAAACACATATAAATAGTATCACTCATTATAATACCAACCAGACAATATTTTACAAGTTATTTTTCTAAAATATATGCCATGATTTTATTAATCGTAGTGTAAGATTATAAAGACAAAATGGGTGTAATACAGAATTATTCACACTCGACAGAATTGAAATTCTGTGACAAAATATATGAATATGTGTCAGTCCATACATATAAGGCTTCAGCTAAGCTCCATTATTAAATAAATATCATTCGTTGTTTGGCGTCGTCTGATTATCGGCAAAGTTGTCTTTTAAACTAATTCATTTACGAAATGAGTTAGTTCGTTATAGAGTGTTCTAATACGTTGTTCTTTTAACCCAACAAAGGTAAATTTTATAAGTTGTTCTCCAGATATTTTTGGATACTAACCATGGAACAGTTTTCAGGAAGACCACAAGATTCATTTATAATAATATGTTTGATTGTCTCAACGTAATCAACCACCATTGTCTTGTGCCAAACATAGAGCTTCATTCTCGATAGTCTTTAATAACACTTCGTATCTATCCCTCTTTATCTCTGTCTGTCTATCTATCTCTATATATCTCTCTTGATTGAATGGTCGATTTTAACAGTAACTCAACACGTACAGGGTTATTTCACGCAAAGATGTTAAGGAATCGCGTCCATTCTACGTTCATATTTATATTTTCCCGTACTTCTTTCTAAAGACTTTTTTTTTTCACATGGTCGAATCAGAAATAAGCAATTCTAAAGCTGATTTATTTTGGCCCATAAATTTGAGCCTAACAGGTACTACCTCTCCAAGTCAGAGTGGACCTGGGAGTAATAGCAACGACAGTCTATTCTGCACTCCCTAGATCTCTAAAACTGGAACATCACTATTGATGCAGTTTAATGTCATACCAAGGACACCATTTTAGGGGATACTCTCAGCCTATTCTAAGCCCCATCTACAGAGATAGATAGATAGATAAATAGATAGATATAATTTAATATTGTATGCTAAGTTTAAGAGTAAAACATGCTCATTATGGATAATAGTGACCATGATTATATATGGAACCAATGTGACTGCTAATGTACATCTAAATAAGCAAGGTGTAGACGTAGAGTCAACAAATCTGGGTGACTGTCAGTTTCTCGCCTTTGCGATCATAGGACCAAAGAGATTACTTGGTCCGGGGATAACAAAGGCGAGAAACTGAAAGTCAACAAGCATCGTTAACAACATATCAATAGCATCCTACATGTGTAACCGGCTCATTGACCTAGTGGGTAGAGTATTCGCCAATGCTCTGGGAGACCTGGGTTCAATCCCAGGTCGTGTCATACCAAAGACATTAAAAATGGTACTTGATACCTCCTTGCTTAATACTCAGCGATATAAGGTACATATTAAGGGTAAAGTGGAGCAATTCAGGGAAAAGAGTAGCGCCCTCCCCTACACCTCAGTGTAGTAGCTATTGAAAAGGGGAGCCTTCTTGTCGCCCTCGACTACGGTCGCCAACTTACTATATGTATGTTGAATAGATAGATAGATAGATAGATAGATAGATAGAGTTACACGCAGTGTCGTTTATGTAATTTTACAATAAATACACATACGCACACTCACACGCACGCACACACGCACTCTTGCTGATACGTAGATATGGATATCAACGTTTTTAAATTATATAAATTGACCTAGGTAAGGTGAGCCAACCATGAAATAATGCCTGCAAGAACTAATGTTGTCTAATTAATTACTGTCTGTCTGAAATTCACTCAGGCCGTGATTTCCACACTCACAAAGTTCAACAATATAACAGTCTGTCAGCTCGTCACGTTCCAGGATCTGAACTGGCTCGTTCTCAACTCTTTTGTACACCGAGGACCCGCCGGGTGTCCGCCTTTTCAATCCACCACTGTGAGTCAATGTACATTAGGGTCCAGAGGTCGGTTGCCATAAGTAGGTATATCTCCAATTAATTTGTTGTGCAGATAAAGTCAATGATTTCAGTAAGGACCACTTGATTATGGCTACCATAGCCATCTGTCAGGGGTAGGGTTACACCAGACCTGTCAGCTTAAGGAGACGTGGTTCAGTATCACGAAATTGGCGAGACAGTTCACAATCAGTCGTTTTGAAGCGTGGAACTGGGGGCGTTTCAAGGAAGTTGGCTAGTGTTATTGAATAGAGAACAGAGAAGAAATGTTATATCAAGAGGAAGAAGAGAATATGGCGCTGGAGTGACAGATGTAGTGGAGAGAGAGAGAGAGAGAGAGGGAGAGCGGGGTTGATTATAAACATCAGTGTTTTCTTGATTTGTAAGTAAAAGATTGTGTTCTATTTGACAGTTTTTAGAAATAGATATTGAGGTTTCGGAGAGAGAGAAAATTATTGTAGACGAAGAAAGAACATAGAGAAATGAAAAAGATAGGGAAAGGACAAAAGTAGAGAAATCTAAAGATGTGAAGTTGACGTTTCTTTGTTTAGTAGCATGTCAACCTTCGTGGGTTATCCAGTGCTAAAGCAAATTTAAAGAAGGACAGAAGGGGTACTATCTAACCCATAGCTGAGAAGGAAAAAGTATTTGTCTGACAGTGGAACATAATAGTGTTACTAGGTTTTGAACGAGCCTACTACGATGTCGCAGTCCAACATGTTGACCACTAACTACACCACGTGGAATCACACTGTTGGGTTGAATGTGATAGATAAATAAACTGGACAAAAATACAAGTAAGGTTGGCGAACTTAGTCGAGGGCAACCCGAAGGCTCCCTTTTCAATAGCTATAACACCGAGGCGTAGGGAAGGACGCCACCCCATTCCCATTTTATACAAATTAACAATTTTATTTCAAACAATTCAATTTATTATCAGTACACAGTTTAATTGTCAAAACATTTCTATCTCAAACTATTCACTTTAGTCAAAAGTTCTATTTCAGATAATTCAATTTAATATAAGTATAGTTTTTGTTAACACACAGTTAAATGTCAAAACAGTTCTATTTCAAACAATTCAGTTTAGCATAAGTACGCAGTTTAGTTCAATTTGACCCATAGATAGGACTCTATCAGATGTAACTTCTCCGGGCTAGAGTAGACCTGGGAGCGATGGCAATGAAGGGGTACTCCACATTCCCAAAAACTCCCGGATTACTGGAGCCTCACCATCAGAGTGTTTCGTGTCATATACAGGACACTCGTTGGGGGGAGTTCTACTGTAGGGAACGAATAAATAAATAAAAAATTTAAAATTAAATTTTGAAAAAATAAATAAATAAAAAGAAAACTATTAAATTTGCAGAAATTCCCCGAGGTCTCTAACAGGCAAAGGAGATGACGCATGCGTAAAAGAAAAAAGCCATTCCTCTTGACAAAGGGGACGATGTTATCTTTCTCTTTCAGGCAGTGACCAGCGGATTGATAACCTCGTGCTGGCATGTCTGGGCACCACGCATACGTCTTTGGACGTAGCGTTGGTTAGCCCCTTTCACTCAGTAGCAGCTCTCTCTCTCTTGGTCAGCATTATGCTGAAATATACAAAACCCACCAATGAACTGTAAACTAACCCTTACCGGACTTTGACAAAACTTCCAAAAGAAAACTAACCCTTATGGAAGCCCGAAATACCTAATGAGGACAAATGCATACATGAAACGATTTAACGTATTTTTGACACCTTAACTGGGGGATTTAATCATTTCAATGTCATCATCATCATCATATCGTGCTGGCAGCACGGATATCCCTGACCCTCTTTCGCCACTCGTCCCTATCGTTCATCGCCCTAGGTAGGTCTTCAGGACAACAACCTGTATCCTCACATAGCTGCTGAATGTACGTTCGAGCTGGTCGTCCTGCTTTTGCGCGGCCGTGTGTGGGGGTCCATAAGAGTACATCTCTTATGAGTTCATCTCTGCTTCTCCAGCAATGTCCTGCATGTCTGGTTCGCCTAACTTGAATAGTTTTCGTGATAGGGGGCAGGTGGCCGTACAGTTGGTGTCTTGTTGGGTGTTGCCGCCAGGACTTGTTGAGGATTGCACGCAGCATTCTTGTGTAATTGCCATCTAGTTTCTTCTCCAGCCGTTTTGTTAGCGTCCATGTAGTGCATCCATATAGCAGTATCGATGTGACCGCTGCCTGGAAGAAACTGCGTTTCATTTTATCGGTTAGGTCTGATTTCCATATAGTCGATAGCCTATTGATGGCTGTCCATGCTTTCGTTAACCTCGTTTCGATGTCCTTTTCGGTTGATTCGACGCTGCTTCCTAGGTACGTGAATTTGTCTACTAGTTTAAGAGGGGTTCCTTCTAGAGTGGAGATGTCCCCCGTTTGGTTATAGCACATATATTCCGTTTTATGTGCATTAACATGGAGGCCTATGCTTGCTGCTGCTCGTTCCAAACTATGCAGAAGTGTTTCAGCTTGGTCAGGTGTATTTGCCATTTCAATGTATTCAGGAAAAACTCCCTCATCCACGAAATGGTTGTGGAACCCAGTTATTAAAGGAAAGTATAAAAGAAATCTCTTCGTCTCTTATCTGTTTCTGTCTTTTTCTTTGTATAATTCTTTTTGGTACTTTCTTGCGCAAGGCATTACACCGACTAACTAACGTGGGGGTAAAATATAATATAACCAAAATACGGATTCAGATATCTAACGCCAACGCTACCAACGAAATACCAACGCAACCAACGTAATACCAACGTAACATAAGCCTAAATCCCACACTACCTCTCCGCAGAGATTTAGTCGGTGTATTCTGGAGCCCTAACCGACGGGGCAAGTATTAAGATTTGTTACTTGAAGTTATAATTTTTTACTCAAGGCAATTAGTTACATGAATCTATATAACTATGAAGGCAAATCATTATTAAATGGAATTTGTTACTTAAAACGGTAGGATTGTAAAAATTATTAGTATTTGATTGGAATACTTGGTATCATATAACTGCATACAAATAAATCCCATGGAACGTAGGACGTATAAGATTGATGACTATCAAATAAATTTAATTTCGGCAGTAAATGATTATTAAAGGATTGATATACAACAAACTTCTTTCTGACATTTGAAATTTTACTTGACAAGTTAAGGAACAATATATATATATATATACACACACACACACACACACACACATACATATATATATATATATATATAGAAAGTGAGAGTTGTATTTTTATGTATTGGTGCATATATCAATATCTCTATGATTATTATTAAGTTTTAGAATAGAACTTGACTAAATGGGACTAATTATAGTTGGATGAATGTGTTTCCATACAGATAAAGACAGGGTTAGCTTGTCTGCCGTGAAAATGCGCATTTATATTGAGAGTTTTTATCTGTGTTTCATCTAGTGCACAGGAACCAATGTCAAATACACTACAATCTAAACAACCAAACATTTAATTGTCTGAGACGACCAGTGAGTTACACACTCAATACTTCGGTATGTGCTAACCAAACTTACCAGCTACGGATGGGATGCGACAGAAGCCCATTTTAAAGCGGAGAACCGCTGGTTTTAATTCAAAGTTTTTTCTTCTCCAAGACTGTTTCCCTAATTATGATACAGTCTATTGAGATCAGAAGAGACAAACTTATATGTTTCCTAAAAGCACGAAATGAAACATCACTGCCTCGTCAAGGAATTGAGTTCGTGTCTCGGAGTACATTTTCTACTACAATAACCGTTACTCTAAGCACGCCTCACAAACTCAAAATAGTACAAATAATCTGTGAGATGATATTGCTACAAAGTGTTCCAAAGGGAAGTGAAACAGTTATATATTTCATAATTATCTTCATATTCATTTCATAAACACCTATAAATATTTAAACTGTATAACTTTTATATTAAACTGAGTTGGTTATCTCGTCCATTTGCGAAGATATTTCTTTAAATATAGCTGCATTTATATTTATGTATGTCTACATAATGTTCATATTACAGGGTGGAATGATAAAATGGTCGTCCTAGAGAAAACAACACTACAGCTTTATTTTAAACCTTTATTGAAAAAATCAATTCAGGTAACTTGATTATGTAGTAGAGCTTATAACTACTGGGTGGAACGATAAAATGGTCGTCCTAAAGAAAACAACACTACAGCTTTATTCTAAAACTTTTATTGAAAAAAATCAATTCAAGTAACTTGATTATGTTGTAGAGCTGACGTCTATTCAATGTAGACGCCTTCAGCCTCAATCACCGCCTCGATACGGATCCGGAACTGGGAGCATGCCTTTTCCACAAGCGCCGGCGGGAGCTCGGCGAATACTTGGCGGATGGCGGCGATCAGGCTGGTTTTAGTGTTGTGGGAGGTCATGTTGGTGATGTTCTCGACGTATGACCAAACAAAGTAGTCCGGCGGGTTCAGGTTAGGGAAGGAGGGGGCCATTGAGAGAAGGGTACAAAGTCGTAGCACTCCTTCTGAAGCCAAGCGCGGGGCTCTTTGGACTTGTGGGCCGGCGCAGAGTCCTGCTGCCATACCCAGGGTCTGCCACCGGCCACCTGATTGCACCAGGGGATCACCACACTCTTCAGCACATCCAGGTACACTTTGGTGTTGACTTTCAAGCCGACTTCGAAGATGTGAAGTAGCATGATGTGGCCCTCACGTGGAACCACACCAAAGACCATAACCGAAGCCGGAAACTTTGCTTTTATCACCCTGGGCACGTCCTTGTTATTCGTGGCAATCCAGATTTGCATTTTGAGGGTGCTAGCAATGGTCCTGTTATCATAACTTGGATCGGTAGAGAACATGAGTTGTAAAGCGGCGCATCTCCGATCTCGCTCGTTGAACATTGTGTCACTTTCAGACATGACAGAAGGCTTCTATCGCTCTTGGGATTTGTACACAACTGGCCAACTAGTAGATGGTCTGCAACAAAAAAAGAAAAGTGGTTTTCATTAAACGGAAATTTGAATCATGTTTTCTTTTCTACGGTGACAATTTTATTGTTCCACTCTGTAATGGCTGTTTGAGTGAACATCTATAATCAGTTTGTCGATTTATAATATCTCAATATAGAGTATATTTTGAATCTTATAGAGTTCTGACTCTATACGTCGTAATTTTACTTCGAATATGCATGATAATTATAGCCCAGTTGGCTGGAGCTGTTGAATACAACCACAACATCTCTGCAGAGGGGTAACACCCCACCCAATAAAGAGTATGCTGTTTATGACACTGAACAATCTGATGGTGTCGATCCAGTAATGTTGGATCTTCAGGGAACGCAGAGCACTCCTTCATTACCATCGCACCAAGGTCCACTCTGGTCTGTAGTGGTAGCACCCGATAGGGTCCTCTCTATGGGTCAATAGAACTAAACTGAGTACTTATGCCAAACATAATTGTTTGAAATATAAATATTTTTGACATGTAATTGTGTGCAGATAAAAACTATACTTATACTAAACTGAATTGTTTGAATTAGACTTAACTGAATTGATTAAAATAGAAATGTTTTAACAACTAAACTGTGTACTCATGTTAAACTGAATTGTTAGAAAAAGAACTTATCATTTATACAAATGATCAGTATAAGGATTTGGCGTTAAATAACCTATAAAGGTTGATATGCCATAAAACCCAAACAAAGAAAATCAAAAGTGATACTTATTTGAACTTAAACATTAAATGATATTCAGAGATAAATGGCTCTCAACTTTGATATTAATTTATTAATGAATTTGATATTATTTTAAAATTTATTGAATTTATGACCACAACTGCAAAGAAAACTAACGAAAAATAAATTAAATATAAGATCGCACTAATAAATCCGTGAAATAAATGGAAGAATAGATCTTATGAACTAAGTAACTCACTTTTGTTAGTAGACATATTACAGTGAGTCAAAAGTGTTGCAATATTTTGGTACATGCCGGTTCGTGGCTCGTATATACCGGGATTGGAGCTGTGCAAGCCGTAGTCTGTATCCGCTGTGCTAGTTAGTATCGTGGTAGTTCGTGCGCTGACATTTTGTGCGCTGCTTCACTCTGTGTGTGATTTGAAAACTGCACATATGAACATACAACTAAAAGGTTATTTATATGAAGGTCATATATATAAAGGTTATGCAGATATAGAGGATTTTATGAATATAAAGGTTATCTAAATATACGAGTAATATATATATATATATATATATATATATATATAACTTTAATATCTATATAACCTTTTATAAAATCCTTTATGTCTATATAACCTTTATATATATATAACCTTTTAGTTTCGTTTCGTTTACTTATATGGGTTGAGTGTTCGCCAGTGATCCGGAATACCTGTGTTCATTCCTAGGTTGCGTCATACCAAAGACTTTTAAAAAGGTACTTGATAACCCCTCGCTTAACACTCAGCGATATAAGGTACGTATCAAGGGTAAATTGGAACAATCAAAGGGAAAGGAGTAGCGCCCTTCCCTACACCTTAGTGTAGTAGCTATTGAAAAGAGAGCCTTCTTGTCGCCCTCGACTATGATCGCTATATATATATATATATATATAAGAGAATTGGCCGACCGTAGTCGAGGGTGACCCGAAGTGTCTTTCAATAGCTACTATACCGAGATGTAGGGGAGCGTGTGATTCCTTTCCCTGGATTGTCCCACTCACCCTTTATCCCTATCTTATAGTGCTGATTATTTTGTATAACTCAACAATGGATCGAACCCCCAGTCTCATGGACCATTCGTGAACACTCTACCGTGTATATAAAACCTTTATATGTACACCACCAGTCAAACGCCTTTGGATACCTATAAAAATGCTTATTTCTCCTCCTAAAAGAAATATCTTTAATGAAACTAGTTAAACAGCACAATGTTTTTATTAATTAAACTAAATAAAGGTCTTTCTCAGAAACTTTATCCTTAGTATAACCAGATATATATCGAAAAATTGATTTGCATGCGTGAATTAGGGCTAGTAGACCAAAAGCAACAAGATCAAAGGACACGGGCTTGCGTGACAGAAGGCTGATTGCTCTAAACATCACTGCACAACTAAACCAATGTCGTAAAAATAATATTTCAACATACGTTGTGATGAGAAGGCACAATGAAACTGGCCTTGTATTAAGTATAATACTTCCCCGGGCTTTGCTGGGCCGTCTGGTATTCGTGTCGGATGGGGTATCGTAACCAATGGCAGATTAGAGGTCGAAAAGCCCCCATTTTCGGTTGGGTCACCTTCGGGTGGGCAAGCTGCAACCTTTGTACCCTATATATAGCACTAGACCTTGCTGTCTAGTTCAAGCTATAACCCGGCATCCGTGCCCGGACCCAGATTTGGGTTCGTGAAACTGCTTGGCTCGTTAGACCCACATTGCACTTAATGGGTCAATGAGCATCATAGACCAGCAGGGTTTGAGTTTCGGCTCGTTCCCGACCTTCCCCTCCCCTTTATCCCCACTTTAGTCGGCCTTCAGGCTTTTAGCCTTGTGTCAAGACCTGTCTGGTGGGAGGCTGCGACAAATAACTTTAGTATAATGAATAAAAACATTGTGGTGCTTAACATGTTTCATTAAAAACAAAACTTTTAGGATGAGAAATGATTTTGGGGGGGTCGCCAAACACTCTTGACTGGTATTGTACATACATATATATATATGTATATATATATATATATATATATATACAAACATACATACGAGGATCATTAAATAAGTTTCCAGACTTTTTTCATATGGGCACTTTTATTGATAGTACACACATGAAACTCTAGTCTCCTTCGAAGTAATCTCCTCCGGCTGCAATACACTTGTTGTACCATTCCAACAACTTCTGGAAGGCCCCATAGAAGTCCTCTTGTGTGAGCATGTCAATGACATTCGTCACAGCCTCTTTCATCTCCTCAATTATCTCATAAGGACAGCCTCTGAGCTTAGGGATTAACCAAAAGTCACAGGGAGCAAGGGATGGACTATAGGGAGGCTAAGGAGGAACTGTGTTGATGCCCATCTTGGTCAAATCGTCTGTGACAAGGATGGAGTTGTGGACTGGTGCATTATCCTGGTGGAAATGCCACTGACCCGATTTGAAGAGTGCTGGCCTCTTCCGACGGAATCTCTTCCTGAACTCCCTTAAAACCTCAACATAGTAACCTAAGCCTAACCCTAACCCTTTGGCCAATCAACTCCGGTGTATTGACTTCCTTACTCCTCCCACACCTCTCATCATCCCTCACAGACTCCCTGCCTTCCTTGAATCTATTATGCCACTCAATAACTGATGCTCGATTCATGTAAAATGCTCCAAAAGTTGTCTGAAGCATTCCATACGTTTCTGTGGGGTTTTTCCAAGTTTCAAACACAATTTTATTGCATATCTTTCTTCTAAAGTGTCCTCACGTCTAGATTGCATTCTTGAAATTCACCAGCTGTGACAATCAGGCTTTAGTAGGGTGCATTGCAATTCCTGATGTAGCAGTTAATTTGAATCTGAAATCATAAATATTGGTCAGTCATTTCATAAGATGTATCGGAATAACATAGTGAATTTTCAAGAGTCTACAACAATTTTAAATGCCCATACAGAAAAAGTCTGGAAAATTATTGAAGGCACCACGTATATATATATATATATATATATATGTTCCATGTTTTATATATATATATATATATATGTGTGTGTGTGTGTGTGTGCGTGTGTGTTATGTTATGTTTTGAGAGTTTTTCACACCAACATTATCTGATGGTTTCCCACTGGAGTCTGCTGGACACTAAGTCTTCTCAAGTCTCCAGGACTCTTCTCAGTATTCTTGCTCATCTGTAGTCTAAATGGTCTCCACTCGTCCTCTCATTTCCAAGTCCATTCATCAATACTTTTTTCTTTGAATCATATTCTTTACTCATCTAAAATTATATATGAATTCTATATATTTTTATTATGTACAAATTTATCATTAGTTTTTGTTTATTTACGAAATTAAATTGATACCTGAATTGCTTTATTCAAAAGAATATTATTTTATTAACTTTTTCCTAAGAAAATTAATTGTATTATATCTAACTCAATCATGAAGTTGGTGCAATGACTGAGGTTTATTCATTCATTTGTTTATATTTTCATATCATGTAATGAGAGGTTCTTACACTTCACACATAACTTTCTTCTTTTTCTTTTGATCTTTTAAATTTGCACTTAATTTATTTCGTAACAGATGCAGTAACCGTCATTTTAATACATTTAAATAACCTGAAGGGATGCTAGATTTTTTATTTGTTATTATCGATGATTATATATATATATATATATATAGTTTCATCCACAGACAGACTGTTTCGTTCTATCAGAACTCTTCAGTGTGGCTAGACACGCAGGACGCTCGAAGCCGGGATCGAAACCCGTTCAACTTTACGTTAGACTAAGTTTCAGACCTCACGCCCACCAAGCGGAACACGTTGGCTAAGGGAATTCTTTTTAAAGATATTTATTTAGCAACAGCAGCGGCAGCCGTTTGTTTACATTTTTCTACCCTATCGGCTACCAGAGTGCTCAATTCTTTCGAAGAGCTTTGCATTACGCTTGCGGCGGCCGACAATTCCTTCGCCGGAGTGCTCAACCCCCATGGGGGAGCGTATATATATATATATATATATATATGTATATCAATTTAACAATACTTTTTTTTATTTATCAATGACGTTGTATATTTTCTTTTGGTTTTACTTTGCTTGAACGGTAGAAGAAAGATCTTGAATTCTTTTTTTTTTTACAAGCATTTTCAATCGTAAAAGTTGTGATGGTGGTAAAGTTAACAACACCAACAGCAATAATAATAATATTAGTAAGATGATCCACAGGGAGATGTGCAAGAAATTTAAATTTGACCATACCAACAAATGGCATATGCACAACCCAGCATCTGTCCTAGAAAATGACACACATAAACTCCTCTGGGACTTTCACGTACAGATGGATTACCTAATCTAGGCCAGATGACAAAACCTTATAATTGTCAACAACAAAAAGAGAATTTGCAAAATTGTCGACTTTGCTGTTCAAGCTGACCACGGAATAAAACGGAAAAAATGTGAAAAGAAGGATAAATACCTCGACCTTAGTAGAGAATTGAAAAAAAATATGGAACATGAAGGTGACAATTATCCCAACTGTGATTGGTGCTTTTGGTTCAGTAACTAAAGGACTATTAAAGGGAGTGGAGGACTTGGAATTTGGCGGACGAGTGGAGACTATCCAAAATTATTGAGAACGGCAAGAATACTGAAGAGTCCAGGAGACCTGAGGAGACTTGCTGTCACTCAAACTCCAGTGAAAGACCATCATCTAAAGCTGATGTGAAAAACTCTAAAGGAGATAATAATAATAATAATAATAATAATAAGAAGAAGAAGAAGAAGAAGAAGAAGAAGAAGAAGAACTTTTGTTTTAGTTTTTACGTATATAAATATATGAGTAAATCTGTTTCTGTATATTTTTATAAATGACCAAAGTAAAATCAGTCTTTCCATTACACATTGAACTTTTATGCCAACGCAATTAGCTCTTCCCTAAATATAAGTAAAAAAAGACTATGTTAATAAACATGTGATACTCATAAGTAAACAGTCTGTCTTTTGAATTGACTGTTCTGAAATTAATATCCAAACAAAGGGGAAAAGGTTTTAAGATTGATAACAGTAAAAAAATAAGAAAGGAAAAGTTGCTGTATTTATAGGGATGTAAGATTAAATCCCACAAACTCTGCTGAAAAAATTAGACAGTTTAAACAAAACCGAGTCAAAACTTAGCAATTTTAAAGATGTATATATATATATATATATATATATATATAAGAAATATTAGAACGGATTTTTAAGAAATCTATCCGTTACTTCACAGATTTTAACTATCTGACGAATCATTGAAGGAGTACAGACAAAAATCTCGAACAAACGCATTTGACATCATACTCAGTGGGATGATGGAGCTCATACTACTAGCATATAGTTTCCCCAAAGAAACTGTTAAAGTTATAATGATGCTTTATAGAAGCACAAAATCAAGATTCACTAACCTGTGGTGACATTGAACCAGGAGTTTTGCGAAGAGATATATTAGCACCTTATTGGTTTAAAATCAACAGAGACAACGTACTTCGAACGACGATAGATCAAATAACAGGAAATTGTTTTACACTAAAAAACAAAAAATATGATATCATGCAGAAACTATTACAGAGGCAGACTATGCAAATGATCTAGGACTTCTTGCAAATACACCTGCTCAAGCTGAATCCCTACTGCTTAGCCTTGTACACACAGTAGGGGACATTAGTCATCACGAGAACGCAAATAAAAAGGAGCGCATGCGTTTTATACGAGTAGGAGCCATCTCCACTTTACAGGCTTCTAGAATTAGTGTAGAAGTTCACATACCTCGGTAGCCATGTCTCATTAACTGAAAATGATATTAACACACGACTAGTGAAAGTGTGGACAGCTCTTAATAGGTTATCGATCATACTAATGTCTGATCTAACCGATAAAAAAAAACGGGAATTTTTTCCAAGCCCGAACCGTGTCAATACTACTGTATGGACGCTACCAAAACGTACAGAGAAAAAAGCAAGATGGAAACTAAATAAGAATATCATGTGCTATTTTGGACAAATCTTTGAAGCAACACCTCACAAAATAGCAACTGCACGGCTACAGGCCTTCCATCTCAAAACCATCCAAGTTAGACAAGCAATGCGGAACAATGCTGAAGAAGCAAGGACAAACTCATAAGTGACATTCTTATGTAGACCCCTACACATTGACGAGCCAGTATAAGCCGACATGCAAGAACTTATCTATATCAGCTTTGTGCTGATACAAGATGTAGTTTGGAAGACCTACCAGAAGCGATGGATGATAGGGACAGTGAGAGACACAGAATCAGAAAAATTCCTTCAGTAAATATGCTATAGAGGCATGCTTAACAATCCTGTTCCGTATGGAGCTCAATTCTTAGGTGACCTTTTGCCAGATTAACACAATACTCGTATCGTTTCTAGGCTGACAAGTTTGTTTAATGTAATAAATCATATTCTAATGAATTCATCGTTCAAGTTCCTTGACCGAGACTAAACTGAAATTAATAATTACCTTTATTCTACGCCGAAGTAAGATGGTGGTGCCTCAAGTGATATAATGGTTAGCGAGGTAGGCTAGCAGACCCCTGGGACTAGGTTCATTTCTCACTGGACGCAACAAATTTCTGGAGCAGTACAAAACTAAATTAAACATAGGAAATAAAGTCTGATTGTTCCGTTGAAAATTTAGCGTTATGACCCAGTGGCCTAGTAGATAGTGTACTGCATCGCAGTGAGTTCGAATTCCAGTCACGTATTTACATTCACTTTTGGACAAATACCCTCAAGAAAGGCGTGAACCTCCTAACCCCACCAGCTTTGGGTTACAGAGAATCACTACTGCTCTTCTTCAAAAATGGCTTTGGTATTGATAACTCACGAAGGTTGATGTGCCATTAAATAGAGAAACCTATAAACGTTTAAACACTCTGCTCTTCATTCCTATTATGTCAGAATAAACAAACATTATAAAAATATTTAATCCTTGTATGTAATGGCATGAAACCGGCGTACTTATGGCAGTGCATCTCGCGAGAAATATTTTGAAATTTCAAAGATATACTCTGAATATCTTGTTATATAGTGGCATAATGAATGAATATACATGGAGAAAGAATGATCACAACACTTGGTTATAAAAATATAAATCTCATTATTATTTCTTGGAATCAAAGCTTCTGTGGTGTGAGTGAGACAGACGGACGGACGGAAACGAATGGAGGCTGCTATATTGACCCATAACTTCTTCTCTTTACCATACCACGCAGTGTTATCTTCGAGGCCCCATTTAGCCCTTCTTCTGCTTCTCAGCCGCTGTGAGCCACTGACCCAGCCGAACTCCCTGCCACATGCTGGTGCTCCCATGACTGACCGAATCTCTCCTGGCCGCAAGGTTAGACTAACAGACAGAAACACCTACTACCCGTATCTCACAAGGGAATCTTCATGAATCGATTCAGAACACCCACAGATTTCCGTTCAAACACGCTTTCTTCCTGTGCAGAGAATCTCAGATTAGCGACTTGGTCAATGGTCAATATACAACAATCATAAATACTGTACCTATAAAAAGTCATGAAATTAGTAAACTTAGTTTTATTTGGCAGTAAAAAGACGTTTTTCGTCCTTATTCTTATTAGTTTTCTAATTGCTAATAAGAAAAAAAATGAATATCCTTTAACCTTTAATTTTGTCTCGGGATTGCGAGCAATACTGAACAAGTCCTGGCAGCAACACCCAACAAGGCACCAATTATACGGCCACCTGCCTCCCATCACGAAAACTATCCAAGTTAGACGAACAAGACACGCAGGACACAGCTGGAGAAAAAGAGACAAGCTCATAATAGATGTACTCTTATGGACCCCTACATATGGCCAAGCAAAAGCAGGACGACAAGCTCGAACATACATACAGCAGCTATGTGAGGATACTAGATGTAGCCCTGAAGACCTCCCCGAGGCGATGAACGATAGGGAGAAATGGCGAGAGAGTGTGAAGGATATCCGTGCAAGCGGCACGACATGATGGTGATGATGATCAATCAAAACAAGGATTAAATACTGCATACTCTTTTAGGATATATGTTATGTACTATTCAGCCACTTACTTCTATATTTCAGTTGTCTTGTTGGCCCATGCTAATCTTTTCAATTTGATCTTTCATTGTGTCATTCTGGTTGCATTTTTATATCGTTCGCTATTTTGTGTCTTCACGTTCGTATTACTGTCGACTGTCGTTATCTCTCGTTGCTCTAAGTTCTTCTCTGTAGAGATGATGAATAAGAACATGATCAAATTTTTATGAGCATATAATTTATTTATTACTTCGACAATATATTCCTTTCATCATCCGTCGCGGCCCAATCGGATTTGGCGATCAGAGATGAAACTTTCAACCACACTTGGCAAACCCTTTTCAATAACTTATAAACTTCTAGAACCGTTTTAGTCACCTGATTGAAACCATCCAATCAGAACTATGCAGGATCTCGAGTTAAATAGCTTTCTGTCATATTAATTGGCACATTGTTTTTTTCCGTGAGTTGAACGTCTCAGGACTTAATTTGACTACATGACTACATGCCAACAATAGATCTCATTAATCGATTGTGTTACATAGATAGCAAACTTGAATGGTTGTGTTTTATAGTATATCAACTCTTGTAGGTTATTTCATGCTAAATCCCGTTTATACGAACATATATATCAAATATATATTATTTGTAAAGGAATTGTTTGTAGATAACATTATTTTAGAACGAGTCAAATCTCATTTGTTAGCATATAATTAAAAGATTTCAAGTATTACTATCCATATTTACCAACCTCTCCGCTCGGGCAGGATATGACACAAGGTCAATTTTTAAGCGAAGTTTAACAGGTTTGGATTCAGAGTTTTCCTCCTCCTACACTAGTTGCCTCACCAAGGCCGAAGAAACAGTCTGTCCTACCATTTACTCATAGCTGGAGGGAGAATAATTGGATTCATACCTTTTCCCAAAGGTATTAGTGCTATGTGAAATGCAATTAGCTTCGTCCAGGATTTAAACTCGTGTCGTCGTGTCCATTTCCTATGACGATAACCATTATACCACATCCAAGAACTACTATTAAACACTCATTCTATTTGGACTGAGTTAAATAGTTTCAAGCGTTGCTCTCCAATACTAATTCAATTAGATATTGGTAATCTGTTTGTACTTAGTTAAATTGTTTCAAGTATTCCTATGTAAGACTAATAGTTCTATTTCCGACAGGAAAATAGTTAAATATTTCTAATTGGCCCTTAGTTGGGACTCTAACAGGTACCTCCACTCCTGGTCAGAATGGAGTGTTATAACCCTCTGCAGAGATGCTGTTGGTGTATTTTAAAGCCCAACTGATTGAGGTGCATAAATAGCAAGTGATCTTTTCAAATCAAAGCGTTTTAGACATTGAAGCTTGAAAATATCCGTTTCTGGAATCGTCTAAGTTGTTGCTTGATTTGACGTCAGGAATTTCATTAAGTACCGTTAGAGAGTTGGATTCATATTCTTATTATTTAAAAGAAAAGTATGTTTTGATTGTAGCGTTTATAAATATATATTTCTTATGAAATAATTCTACATCATAATTATAATAGTTTCTTTTGAACACACCTGCTTGTAATATTAAATGATGAAAATATTCATTTAATTATTATTTTACTCCTTGCGAGTTTTTCACTCCAGAACAAGCTGGTGGGCTTTCACTAGAATCTGAGAGACAGCAAGTCTCCCCAATTCTCCAGGACTCTTCTCAGTATTCTAGTCGATCTCAGCAATGCTGTACTTCGGATAGTTTTGATTCTCCTACTGATTTCCAATTTCTCCAATCTTTTCTTAAGGCTAATTGGGATCGTTCCAAATGCACCAACTGAAATTTGTATAACCTTCAGTCTCATCTTCCAATGTTTTTTTTCAGTTCTCAGGCAAGGTCCAATATTTGTCTATCTTTTCGTTTTCTTTTATTTTCAATCTGTTGTTCGCTAGAACGGCAAAATCTACAAGACGGCATATTATTATTGTGTTACTCCCACAGTTTTTAACATCACCTAACGTTGATGGTCTTTTACTGGAGTTTGAGTGACAGAACGTGTCCTCAAGACTCCAAGACTCTTCTCAGTATTCTGACCAATTTCAAAAATACAATAGTTTGGATGGTCTCTACTCGTCCCGTTATTTTCAAGTCCACCAGTCCTTGTATCAATTATTTGGTGACTTTACCAAGACTACCAAATATAATTGATATAACAGTCTGTCATTCTTTCAATTTTACTCTGCGTTCCACCGGGACAGCGAAGTCCACAATTCGGCAAGTTCTCTTTTTTTGTTTGTTATTATTACTAGGTTTGGTCGTCTGACCGAGATTAGGTCACCCGTTTGTATCTTAAAACCACAGAGAAATTTATGCGTCTCATTTTCCAGGACAGATTCTGGGTGGTGCATGTACCATTTGTTCGTATGGTCCAATTTCAATTTCTTTCACGGTTCCCAGTAAATCTCCTTGCCCACCCAGTCGTATCTAATCTTATACTCTTTCTGTTCTAATTTTCTGCATTTTCTTATTGATCGTTTCGTCTCTGTCACCACATAACCTACACCAGTTGTTTTGTTGTATCTTATCTATTCTTGATTTCATATGATTGGTCCTTGTTAGTTTTTCACACCTACGTTGGTTGATGGTATTTCACTGGAATCTTAGTGACAGGAAGTCTTCTCAGGTCTCCAGGACTCTTCTCAGTATTCAGTCTGATCTTAACTTGCTGCAATCTGGATGGTCTGGATTTTTCCTCTGATTTATAATTGTCCCGATTCACTTTCTTCACCTTTGGGAACTGTTCCAAGCGTACAAAATACATTTGCTATCCTCGTCACCTCCATGTTCCACATATTTCTTTGCATTCTGGAAAAATGTAAGAACTTGTTCCTCTTTTTGTTTTCTTGTATTTTCTCTCTGTGGTCCGCTGAGACGGCAAAATCCTCTGAACGACAAGTTCTCTTTTTTGTTGTTATTGTTTTTTGGAATCTCTAAATCTTTTCTACTGGTTTGGATCAGGTGATTTGTTTGTGTCTCGAAACCCCGGAGAACTTCATGCATCTAGACGGGCCATTGGTCTAATGAGTTGAGTGTTCTCCACTGATCCGGAAGACCGGGGTCCAATCCCAGGTTGAGTCATACCAAAGACCAAAAAATGGTACTTGATGCCGCCTTGCTTTACATTCAGCAGTATATGGTAAGGATCAAGGGTAAAGTGGAGCAATCCAAGGAATGGAATAGTATCCTCCCTTATATCTTGGTGTAGTAGCTATTAAAAACGGAGCCTTCAGGTCACCCTTGACTTAAGTCGCCAACTTTACTTACTTTTTTACTTTACGTTCACTAAGATGGATTCTAGCTTGTGCATGAACAATTTAGTAGTATGGCCGTGTCAGTTTCTTGCGCAATTCCCAGTGAATTACCTTTTTCATCCAGTTGTGTCTAAATTTGTACTCCTTTTTCGATATTTTACTATATTCCCTTACTATATGATTTATGGTTTCGTCTCTATCACCACGTAATCTACACCTGCTATTCTATAGAATATTATCGATTTCCACTTTAATATATTGTTGTATAGCCAAGACCATGATTAACTATACAAACATATAATACATATACATATATACATGCAGAATACATATTGACGCAATGAATAAAGACGAGCGAAGACTTCTTAAAAAAATATACCTCTCACTTTATTTGAAAGGGTTGTGTGTGTAAGAGGGAGTTGAAGACCAAACAAAGACTGCAACATATTGACCTTCCCAGCCCCTCCGGACATAGCCGTGTATCGTTCTCGTTCTCCTGGACTGCTCAACCGGAGGCCCAGAGGCCCATTCTGCTGGATGCTGTTCTCTCTACCGCATCTTTTAATTAACTTATCTGATCTCCAACTCACTGAATTCCTGTCTTCACCGAGTTATATAATAGTTCAATCGCCCTTTCAATATCTTTGGAATGGCATGTTTGATCGTCATCAAGCGGAAATAAATGTCATGCAGTTCAGAGGTCACTCTCTTACGGTGCATCAGTCTATGAGTGTACCATGGGATTTTTCCTTGTCCCATATCGTCAGCCTAGCCCGCCTACGCGATTTCTTCTCATAACTGCCATCGGAATGTGTCACTTCCTTCCGGTATCTCCCTTTGGAATGGCATGTTTGGCCGGGGCGAAGGTCAATATACAACAATTGGTTCTAAGAGCGTTGTTTTGTGCTGCAATTAGACGAGCTTTCTTTTCTCTCTTGGAGTTTTCACATCGTAGCAATGTATGGGTATTATTATTATTATTATTAACCCTAATAACCACACTTGCAAAAAATAGTAAATATACCGCTAGTTGTTAACATGACACTCGAAGCAGTAAATCACTCAATTTTTTCATTTGCTAAGTCAACTTTTATGTTGTGTCATGAAAATAATTTCCTAAAATGTAGCTAGTTGCATTTCGTTTAATATCAACATCGTAATACAAAAGTTCAATTATTCTTAGATAACCTCCAATAAAAAACATCTTATAAATTCATTTATAAAGTTCAGTGTGAATTGGGTTGTTTTCAAGAAGATCCCAATGTGCCCCTTAATTTATTTCTAAACCCTACTCTAACGCATATATTTACCCAATCCTTCACTAGCAGGATGTGACACAAGGTCAGTTTTTAAGCGGAGTTCTGCAAGTCTGAATGTAGTCTTACTTCTCTTGAACTGGTTGTCATACCAAGGTTAAAGGGTCAAGTCTGTCCTACTATCAATTCATAGCTGAAGGGAGAATAATTGTATTCATATCTTTCCCGAGGGTATTAGCACAATGAGAAATCCAAGCAGCCTCATCTGGGATTTGAACCCGGTTCACCGTATCGCTTTCCTACGATGATAACGATTTCACCACAAGTACCTCGACTCTGTTCTGAATTACACAATGCCCGACAACAGAGGTTTTGTGCCAAATTGCGCTTGTAAATAAATATCTTTCGTTTTCAACCGTTATCCGGTTATTAACAAGGTCACTTTTAGATCGATTTGATGATGCAGGAACCCTCAATCCGAAGTTAGTGTCCCATATACCCTATTTACCCTATTTACCAACCCTTCCGCTCGGGCAGGATATGACACAAGGTCAATTTTTAAGCGAAGTTTAACAAGTTTGAATTCAGAGTTTTCCTTCTCCCAGACTAGTTGCCTCACCAAGGCTGAAGAACCTAGTCTGCCCTACTATTATTTACCTATAGCTGGAGGGAGAATAATTTGATTCAAACATTTCCCAAGGGTATTCGTGCTATGTGATATGCAATCAGCCTCGTCCAGGAATTGAATTCCTGCCGCCGTGTCTATTTCCAACGACGATAACCATTACACCACGGGCACCTCCCATATACAGTCCACCAGATCCATCCGTGCAGCCCTAAACCCAATATTCAAAATTTTCTCTCGGCCTGTTGATGCTGACTCTGCTCAAGTCCCATTACAACTTTTAATGCAACTCACTGATCTTCAATTTTCAAAAAATTTCAAGTCCAAGTTTCTTGTCAGCCACATCCTCGATATCAATAAAAAAAAAATAGTGTTTAATCTGGAAAATTTCCAATTGTATTAACAATATCCAGCTGGAGTTAAAAAAAAATAATGATATCAAAATATATCAAAATAATAATATCAAATTTGCAATATGAAGGGATAATATTTTAGTGGTGGTGGGAGGGCTTTCGTAGGTTATTTCAGGCTGTAGGTTTTACAGTTTTCTAGTTCGGATACTGATTCAAAGATATAATACAGACGACAAAGTTTTAGAAAACAAGTTTTACATCCTATAAATAAAAGAAGAAAGGATAAAGAGTTGCAAATTTGTTTTAATTTGCGGCAACCTATCCGAGGGAGAGTGTCCAGAAAACAAAGTTATTTGAATTTGAGTTGTGATTTGAAATTTTAGTTGTTTTTTTAAGCTTTCGTTTAATTTTGGTTGAGTTTTCTGTTAAGTTGCCTTTTAGTCAAATTTGTGGGTTTTGTTTTTCAGTTGAATTTAAGTGACTTTTCAGTTAACTTGACTTTAAGTTGAACTTCTTGGATAGCTCCTTGTCAATTCAGATTATTTTTAATGATTGAATGCACAGAGATTAGAAGTAGTTGTCAACAGACATGGTGAGGGCGGATCCTAGTTCATTACTGTCAAGGCCCACTTCTCCCTTAAACTCTGAAAGCGCCAGAGATGCTGCAAAGGGTCACACGTGGTCATTCTTGTTCAACCGTTAGGAATAAATTTTGATGGGAGTAAGTATTTTGGGCATTACATACCACTGTGTTCAGTTATTCTCATGCCATTTATTCGTATGATCAAATTTCAATTTCTTGCACAATGCCAAGTGGGTCACCTTACCCACCCAGTCTCATGTAGTTTTATACTTTTTCTCTGCGAATTTGCCGCAATTGCGTTTCATGTGATTGATCATTTTGTTTCTATCACCACATAATCTACATTTACTGTTTTGTTGCGTCTTATCTATTCTTGCTTTAATGTGGATGGTTCTTATGACATTGTTTTGTGCTACTATTTGAAGAGATTTATTTTCTCTCTTTAGGTCTCGCTTTCTTAGTCCTTTCCACATTTTATCGAGTGAGATGTTGCTTTTATTATTATTATTATTATTATTATTATTATTTTACTGTTTGCAATTTTTCACACCATCGTTAGCAGGTGCTATTTTATCGTAATACGAGTAACAGCATGTCTCTTCAGGTCTCCAGGACTCTTCTCAGTATTCTAGCCGATCTTAACAATGCTGTTGTCTCGACTCTTACCTTGATATCCAGTTTCTTTGTCTTTTTCTCTAGCCTTTGAGGACGTTCCAAGTGCACCTACTATTATTGGTATCGCCATTATTTTCCACCGCTTTTTTTAGTTCTATGTCAAAGTTCAAGTATTTGTTTATTTTTTCGCTTTCTTTTGATTTATTTCTTACTACGGTCTAATTTGAATCACATGCACAATTCCCAGTGGATTTCCTTCTTCATTCAGTCGTGCGAAGACTGGTAGTTCATTTGTGCAACTTTTGAGCAGTTGTTTATCATGTGATGAAGCGCTTCATCGCTATAGTATTATTATAATTATTATTGCTGCTGTTGTTGTTGTTGTTATTGATATTGTTGTTGTTGTGGACGTTGTTATTTTTGTTGCTGCTGTTGCGTTATCGTTCATGCTCATTGCGTTTTCGCTCAAATAACCAAGAGTTCTGATTATTCACTGAATTCAAGCGCTTCTGAGCCACCTGAGCACTTGGATAATTACATCATAATAGCAGGTATTGTAAACACCTGAAGCCTGTGCTACAGACTCAGAACTGTTTACTAAATAACCAATATCAAATGATTTTCGCAGTATGTAATATAATGGCCGAGGATTCCGTTTTATGCCTTTGGATTTAGTTAGGCTGAGAACATTTCGGCTCACCACATGGGTTACTTAGGTGCAACATTAACACATGTGTTCACGGACGCACGCGGAGATGTCACAATAGCCCAGATGGGAAACGGGGGCTACAGAGTGCGGATGATGTCACGCACCGGAAGCGCGCGGAGGATTTGGGGAATTTTGAAGAAAGTTAGTTGAGTTGAGAACTAGACACCGGACAAGAAGGGTCGACTTTCGGGGCTCGCAGAGGCGAGACGAATTTGCGCGCGACGGGCGCCGCACGAGATGGGGGGGCAGATGAAAAAGCCAGAATAGAAAGAATGTGTATCTCTCTCCTTATGTCGAAGAACCTTTATACTAAAAGGTAATAAAAAGTTTCGTACCTGAACTAAGAAGTCGTTAGGTGTTTTTCGTTTTTCGAGATTCCTATGTACTATGTTATATATATATATATATATATATGTGTGTGTGTTATGAACATTAAGTCCATTTCATATAGCCATATCATCGCTATGGTACAAGTACATCAAGTATCAATTTGTATACCCAATTTGCCATCACTTTTATCATAATCAAAATGAATTTATTAATCTTGTCTCAATTTTTAATTGATCATCAGGTTTGTTAGATTCTAATCTTTTTTGTTTGTAATACCCTTTAGACCAGTCCCAAACATTTCAAAACTGATTAGTGCCTTTTTCACATTTCCATTCTTCTATGTTTTAATGTATACGTGATCGAAGCTTGATGCGTGCGTAGAATTGTCTGTGTCATAGAAGATCAACTAGAAAGGTTCTAAAAGGTGATCACTGATCAATTAGTTTTAAAACCGAGAGACAAAAGAAATAAAAGGCGGTCAAGACGTTATGAAGGGGTCAAATCTTATTAATCATGTCGAACTCATAAACATTTCGGCTACAAGACGGCCTTCCTTATGTTCGCTGCTGTTCGTTCAACCGACATTTGTTCTCATATTGACTAAAAGCCAACTGGCAGGAGACGTGTCTCGTCGTTTTCAGCGTCTTTCATAAAAGATTCCAGAAGGAAACGATTTTAAGAGTTAAGATCGATTCTTTATTCAACCAAGAACGTATTTGTAGATCTTAAAAATATCAGAAATACTTGGTTGAGTCAAATCTTTTTCAATATTTTAGTAACATGAGGATTAATTCAGCAGATCTAGATACTTTTTTCAATGTCGTGATGTGACGAACTACACTTTCCAACCTCGCCTGATAATCTCGGGATATTACTCATCGGATTTACCTCTATAACTTGAAGCATAGCTTTGGAATTCAGTGTTTTAAGCCGACCTGACCTTTCTTGATCGTCGAGCTTCTTGCAACCTGTGTGGATTTTCTGGATCCTTTTGTTTACTGTCCTGTGATCAATTACTCCTTCACCTTTCGCCGCACAATAAATGTTTCTGGTTGCTGCCTTACTGTTATCAGACATTTTGAACTTCTAAAGCATAGATTCTCGGTTTAGACAATGTCGTACGCTCATATGTGCAGCTTTCAAATAACACACGAAGTAAAACAATGCACAAAGTGTCAGCGCACCAACTATCACAATACTAACCACGGTGCGTATCAACCATCACTTGAGCTACTTTGGTCACCTGATATACGCATTGGAAGCGAGCTCCAACCAAAATAGTGCAAAGCATCTGACTCACCGCAGTATTTAGAAAATCTTCAACGTTCGTAAAAATCAAATCAAGTTTTAGAAAAAAAACAACTCAATGAAATGCTAAACAAATAAAGAAAAAACAAAGAAGAAAAAATTATGATAATAATTAGAATTTTAGTTTTAATAAGTTGTGGAGTAACGTGACGGTCGTACACACGGAAAGCGGGCCAAGAAAATTAAGTTTGATTGATTGTTTGATTGATTTTAACGGCATGTCAACACGTCTTGGTTTATTTTATAACCAAGATGTTGGGGAATCGCGTTTCTTGTACTTCATATATATTTATTGTTTTGTTGTTTCTAAACAGTTTTTTGCCCACAATCGTATTGAAATCTATTCCCTGAACCTGTAACTCTTCTCAATGGAAAGGCATTCTAAGTGAAGATTATTCTGAGGAATCAGATAAACAGCCCCTTAACGAGTTCCTCTATCTCACTTCGGCGTTGAAAAGAAAAGCTTGTTCTCAACACAACTGTTCCACGGGCTCAACTATGTTTGGTATTACCGTTATCTTCGTGTTCTGAAGTCTTTTTGCAGTACACTGCTGGTAACTGTTCTGTTGTTGTGTAGTGAAAACCAAGAAAAAAAGTGATGGCTAAGGGCCAGAAATTAATATGATCATTACTAAATTGATTTTTATTACGATATGTTTGTATAATACTCTTATTCTGAAGTCTATGTGTAATTGTTTTCTTTGCATTTTCCCAGACAAATTCAGATCATATTCAAGAAATTTCTTCGTCTTATTCGTATAGGTCCTTCTTCTTCTTCTTCTTCTTCTTCTTCTTCTTCTTCTTCTTCTTCTTCTTCTGCTGCTGCTGCTGCTGCTGCTGCTGTGATGACCTTTTCATTTCATCCGAGGCATAATTTCCTACCAACCCCATATCTTAAATAGGTTGTTATTAAGCAATTAAAACCCAATTTTCAATTTCAATTCAGCAACTAGAGTTTCAGCTAGCACTGCAACATAAAAATGAATTCTATTAAACACCGCAAAAAAAAAAAAAAATAGCTACAAAAAGAAAAAACGAAAACAAGTTATGAGAAACAAATTATGAAAAATGAATTCTGGCTTGCACTGCTCCAAATAAACAAAAAACAAAATAAATTCTGGCTAGCACTGCCCGCCAAAAACTGAATTTTTGCTAAAAGTGCTCAAAAAAACTTTAAAAATTGAATTCTAGCTAATACTGCAAGAAAAAAACATCTAACTGATTTTTCTACAAAAAATGGAAAGAAAAGTCATCTATAATAATAGTAAATAGCAATTATATCAACATTATTATATTCAGAGGCAACATTAAAACAGAATGTCACTGAATTTCTGATTTAAATAATATCATTTGTGTTGAAAATAGGATTCGCCGAGCCAGTGTCTTTCTCGTTAATACTGATTAAATAAATTGTTCTTGTTTGACTCTTACAACATTTTTCAAAGTAAAAAGCCAAAAGATTAAAGAATGATGAATGATTAATGTCTTTTGCAAGTCAAACGAGAAGAAAATGGCGTATATTTTAGGATTTTATAATTACAAAAAGATTGTTTCAACTTTTTTTTTCTTAAAATACGTTGGTCCCTAAATCTTTTTCTTATCAACTGGTGGTCTTTCACTGGAGTCTGAGTGGCAGTTTCCTCATAAGTCCAGGAATTCTTTGAGTATTCTAGCCGATCATAATATTGTATGGTCTCGATTTTTCTCTGATTACCAACTCCACCAGAAATTTCTTTTAACTTTTAAAGACAATTCGAAGAATATCAACAATAATCAGTATCACTGTCATTAGGGTCCACAGCATTTTTAGCTCTCTGGCAAGATCTAAGTATTTGTATATCTTTTCGCATTCTTCCCTTTTCTGTTCCATTAGAACGGTAAGATCCACCAAATGACAAGTTATCTTTTGTTTTCTGTTTATTACAAGCCCCTAATGGGTAAAGAAAATTATTGAATATAGGAATTCTTTTTGCAAAAATTCTCTCGTTAAGTGTGACTTAACATAGACATTCTTTATATTTTCATTACATTGGTAACACTCTCTTGAATAGATGATCAAATCAACATCTTTTTTTATATATTGTAAAAAAGGACAACCAGGGATCTTGTTAATATGATTGTCGATGACTTTTTTTTATCATATCTAAGGTTCCAACTATCATAGGTATATCAGTAGTTTTTTATTGTCACATACTTTCAACTTTATATTTACTTACTTTTTCATATACTTAAACAGATCTATAAAGCCCAGTTGGCTGGGGCTGTAGAATACACCGACTGCAGAGGGGTGAGATTCCCCGCTACGAGTCTCCTGTATATGACATTAAACAATCTGATGGTTAGGCTCCAGTAATGCTTTGGAGAATGCGGAGTACCCTTCCATTGCTATCACTCCCAGGTCAACTCTGGTCCAAAGTAGGAGCATCTGATAGGGTCCTATCTATGGGTGAAATAGAACTAAACTGTGTAATGGTAAACTGAATTGTTTGAAATAGAACTGTTTATATGTATTAAAATGCATTTGGCATCAAATAACCTACAATGTTTGATGAGCCATCAAACCAAACTACCGACACAAAAACAGAAATATCTTACTTGATGGCTCTGTCATATAATGAAAGAGTTTTTTTTTTCTTGTGGTTTTTAAACGTTGTGTCTGATCTATTAGCTGTCAGTATGAAAAACCTCAAAGAGAACTCACTTGATGGCCTTCCATGATTGGTTCAGGGTGATTTTCATAACATATTAAACCATGTAATATACAATGATATTCACAAAACCTCCGATAAATATACTACCCAATCTTAACATACCGATTTTAGTATTTCTTCGGTGTCAGGATTAAACAAGCAGATACTTGTGATGGATCTGCAGTTTTTTTTTTTTAAGATTACCTGGTAATTCCTGGTGTATAGGCTTTGGTCTTTTGCTGCCATTATAAATACATCAGTGTTTGCTTTAAGCCCGACTCTCTTCAACCACTGATGAGTTTTGTATTTATCTATATCAGAAGTGTTACCTCTGAGTGTATTTTGGGTTTGAAGGAGTTTTGCTTTTCCTTGTTTTTTTTTATTGTTGTTTTTTTTTTCATCCTATTTCATTATTTTAGCTGCATTCCTCCATTGAGTATTTTGCTTCTATTACCTTCACAGTAAAATCTTAAAAGACCACTTCTTAAAAGAAACTGCGCTTCATTTTATCGGTCAGGTGAAGCGCAGTTTCTTCCAAGCAGCAGTCGTGTCGATACTGCTATACGAATGCATAACATTGACGCTAACTAAACGTTAGGAGAGAAAGCTTGAGGACAACTACACAAGGATGCTGCGAGCAATATTGAACAAGTCCTGGAGGCAATACCCCACAAAGCAGCAGATGTACGGCCACCGACCTGCCATCACGAAAACTATCAAAATTAGACAATCCAGACATGTGGGACACTGCTGGAGAAGTAGGGACGAGCTCATAAGTCATGTACTCCAGTAGACCCCTTCCCATGGACGAGCAAAGGCAGGACGACCAGCTCGAACCTCCATATAGCAGCTTTGTGTCGGTGCGGGATGTAGCCCTGAGGACCTGCCGGAAGCAATGGACGAGAGGAAGGGGTGGCAAGAAAGGGTCAGGGACATCCGTGCTGATAACGTGACATGATGATGATGATGATAGTCTTAAGGAATTTATTGTTTTCTTTAAAAACGATTTTTTCTCGTGAATGTTAGAATTGTAATCTTTGCAATATCTTCAGGCCTTTTCTCTGGAGTTTTAATGAGGGCAATACTCCTCAGACCTCCGGTTATCCAAACTAATTTCAGTAATGCTTGATGGTTTGGCTTGGTTGTTTGGGTTTTCTGGCATATCAACCTTTGTAGGTTATCTAACGTCAAATCCATTTTTATGAAAATAGTTCTATTTCAAACAATTCAGTTTAGCATTAGTACGCTGTTTAAATGTAAGGACAGTTTAATTGGTAAAAACATTTCTATTTCCCGCTATTCAGTTTAGTCAAGCAGTTCTAATTCAGCAAATTCGGTTTAGTATAAGAACAGATTTTCTTTACACACGGTTAAATGTCAAAACAGTTTTATATTAAACAATTCATTTTAGTGTAATTACAGTTTCAATGTCAAAAAACAGTTCCATTTCAAAGAATTCAGCTTAGCATAAGCACGCAGTTCAAATGTAAGTACGTTTTAATTGTCAAAAACATTTCTATTTCAAGCTATTCAATTTAGTCAAGCAATTCAAGCAATGACAATGAAGGGGTGTTCCCCATTCTCCAAAGCCCCAACATCACTGGAACCTCACCATCAGAGTGTTTAGCGTCATTTACAGGACACTTATTGGGGGATCTAACCCCTCTGCAGAGGGACAGTCGGTGTATTTTACAGCCCTAGCCGAGTGGGCAAAGTAGTGGTGGAGGACTGGTTCTAGTGCAACAACTACAACTGATATCACCGTCAATTTCATGTGTTTTAAGTCTAATAGAAACTGGTCCTCTTTAATGAAATCTAAACAACTCAAAGTTACGTCAGTCCTTCTGGACTTTTCTGCGTATTCAAACAGTTTTCGTAAGGCTCTCGTCTAGACGGTCACAATTCCCTGGCTGGATCGCCAGCTTCCCAAGTCTTTTTCCCAAGTTTTTCAAGAATGTTCTACGGCTTTAAACTATCATGAGTATCATTATGTTCCACGAATGTTCCAGTTTTCTCGCAACATCCACGTATTTACCTTTTTTTTTTTTTTTTTTTTTTTAGTTTTTATTTATTTTAATTCTATTATTGCTAAAACGGCATTGTCAACAAATTCACGAGTTTGTTTCTCCTTGTTCATTAGACATAGGTCAGTTGTTCTGACCTAAATTGGGTTATCCGTAATTACCTTACAATTCCAGATAGTTCCATGTGATTTATGTCCTCGGAGAGATTCTACCGTGGACATATACCATTTGTCTGGATTGTCAATTTTGAAACACTTGCACAATTCCCAATTAGCTGCTCTTGTACTCAAGGTCAGTTTGCAGAATTCGCATATTATATGGTTTTCATCTCTCTCTCTTTCTCTCTCTCTCTCTCTCTCTCTCTCTCTCTCTCAATCTATCTACCTATCTTCCGTTTGCTCTCTTTTACAGCTACTCCCTCGATTCTTATATATTCTTTTTTCATAATTAGTTCTTTTCGTGTTATGTTGGGTCACCATTAATAATGGTTCATCTCAGTTTTTAGTTTTCCCCTAAATAGCCATGTCCAGGTCATGTCTTCTGCAATATCTTTAGCTTGTATTCGTGAGTGTTCACGGACTAGTTTTTCTTCTCAATATCTTTTTTTCAATTTCATAATTCCTTACTTTCCCAATTTAATAATTCCAATTTCCCAGGTAAAAAAAAAGGATTGAAAATAGCTACTTAAAATAATATAATTGCTGGCAGTATATCTTGTATCAAGTAATTCTTGAAACTATATAACTGGCTATTTGTATAAAGAAGAATGTTCTTAAGGTAAAGTTGTTTACAAAGGATTATTATCATTGAATAAGAATAGTGAATTAAAACTTTTAAACTACTTTTAAAATACTGACTTCGGCATTAAATTAGTCAACATATTATTTGTCTAAATTTCTGTGATGAACCTTAACAATTTATCACTTAAAGTATTCGGACTATTGTCTTTATCTTCCTTGTTGCACTTACAACGTTTCAGCTGATGCATCCTTCGGCTTTCTTGAGGATTTTAATGTCGAACTCGGTAGCCCGCATAGAATTTCAGCCCAAATGTAGTAAATATAACAATGAAAATATAGACAATGGTCAAAAAGCTCAAAGTGATAAAAAAAGCCAACATACGTTGATATGATTTAACTAAACATCAGCTCTGTGCGGACACTTGATGCAGTTGAGAAGACCTTCCAGGAATGACGGATGATAGGGTTGGATGGCAAGATAGAGCCAGGTAACTCTGTGCTGTCAGCGCAATTTATCGTAAAATGAATAACTTCTGATTTGCCTTGCATACAATTTTTTGACATTCTAACCTCAAGACATTTGCATGATTCCCAAACTGTTGTATCTGTTTGTGTATTCCCTTTACGCGGGCTTGCTTCATTCATTTATGACATCTACACAATGACATTATTTGCGGTTTTTCTGTATTTTTGTCAGTCTTTTCCTCAACATAATCCAATGCATTTATTCTGAACTGCAATAACAAAAGATTTCATCGATTTTTTTTTTCATTTTTTATTACTTTTTTCTTTGTATAATAGTCTTTGTTTGATATTTTCCTTGACATTCGATATGACTTGATGCTTTTTTTTCCTTGGATTTTCCATTTATCTTCGTTTATTGTCCTTTTGTCAGTTGCGTTGCAGTATCTAACGCTTGTCATATTCTTTTCTCTCTCTCTCTCTCTCTCTCTCTCTCTCTCTCTCTCTCTCTCTCTCTCTCTCTCTGCGTTGTGTGCATTTTAAAAATCGGAATCAGTCTCTATAAATGATAGGAAAAGCTCAAATAATCCAGAAACATCTGCTATATCCAACGGATATGAAATATCACAACGTAGAGTTTAAGCCACATACGGGTGTATTACAAAATAACTTTTGATTTAAACATGGCTCTTAATATTGGAATTTACTCAATTCAGATATTTTTACTTGTATAATTCACACACACACACACACACACACACACACACACACAAACATCTATGACGTTAACTAAATGGATGAAGAAGAAGCTTGATGGCAACTACTCAAGAATGCTGCGAACAATATTGAACAAGTCCTGGAGGCAACAGCCCACAAAGCAGCAGCTCTGTGGCTACCTACAATCCATCACGAAAACTATGAGGTTGTGTTATGTCTAATGATTTGGGAATTGCTTTCATTGTACATCCATATTCACATTTATTTTTCGTGTAGTCGTTTCATAAGTTTTTTTGGCACACAGTTATATGATATCAACTATTCCTATCTAATAAAAATAATTTGCATATTATTGAATGATTTCAAGAATTCCTATCAAATACTAATATTTTTAAACGACTATGTGTTTTCAATTACTATTTCAAGTTTGATAATAATAATTCTTTAGGGATTAGTTATATGGTTTCAAGTGACGAATAAATAAAATAGTCGTTACTAAACAATTATAGCTTCAAGTAAACTAGACTTAGTAAAAATAATTTCCATTAAGTTTTAGGGTATCAAATATTATCTAATTCAGTTACTTTTCAATCAAATCTATTTGACTCAGGGATGGGACCTGAAAAATGCTACAACTACTGATTATAATGCAGCTGCGTGTAATATCAATGAAGCTGAATGCCACATTGTCCAGATCTCAATAACTGGCGCCTCACTACCTCTTTTTGAAGGGTTTTATTCTTCTGAAGGGGGATTAAGTCTGCATATTTTAAGACACACCGACAAAGCCAGGGGGGTAAACCTGTAAGACTTAAATCAACTCTGGTTTTGGTTTCAGTTTCTTTTTTTAATGCCATATCAACCTTTCTAGGTTATTCAATACCAAAGCTATTCTTTTAAAAGAACAGAAGAGGTACTATTTAACGAATAGCTGGGAGTATAAGGGAGCTCATACCTCTCCCAGGGGTCTTTGTTCGAAAGTGAACGTAATAGCACGACTGAAGTTCGAGCTCACTTACTACGATTAAGCAGTCCATCACTTTAACCATTACACCACGAGGACACCCCTAAAATACTTCTGATTATTTTACAGTGTTTTATGTCATTTTACTGTGAACGGCTACAAATTGTAACTGTAATTATAAAAAATAAATTACTAAAAGAGAAAAGAATGATTGATTGATTGATTGATAGGGTTTATGGTGTATCAACCTTTGTAGGTTATTTAATGCCAGGTCTTGTTTATACATATATTGATATGTGATTTTTGAACGAACCGTTTTTTACGATAAGTTAGCTCATGTTGGATCCTGTTACGTTCAAAGGTTAGGCAGTATTCCTAATAACATGTTAGCATTGAGTATATATCATATTCTTTGGTATAACCCTGTCTCTCTCAAGAAGGATGGAATGTCATCCATGTTGACGTTCACGCACAAGTCACTCAAACTATATACCTTGAAAACTCGCTTTCTGATGAGAACGAAAGTTCTACATTCTATGAGAACGTGTTTAACGATACAAACTGACATGTCTAACATAGTGGCTATTGTTCCTGTTTGATTATGAAAGAGTAAGTAAGCCTCATGTTACCAATGCGCAATTGGGTTAGAGTGACTTGTTCTCTTCTTGATTTTATGAAAGCTAGTGTCTATTCTCCCAAAGTGGGAAGTGAAAAGAGATTCACCCGTTAGATTTTTATATCGTCTTATAACTTTAGTATTATTCTGTAAAAAAAAAATCTTAAAGAGTTTTATAATTTTTTTAAATTTAAGAGAGTTATAGTTCAGAGATTCATAGATTTGAACAATTTGGCGTTTTGTCAAGATAATAATGTTAAAAAATAATAATCGATTTCCAACTTGATAAATTACACATACACCTAATTTGTAATATCCTGTTATATTTATTTACCAACCCCTCCATATTAGCTCTCCATCAAACCACCATTGTATTCCTTTTATCCCAGGTTGAATGATTCCGATTCTTCTTCTGGTCTTCTGTTCACCATGATTCTTTTCCAGGTTCGTAAGAACTGTTCCAAGAGCTCCATGTACAATTGCTATCAATCTAGTCTTCATATTCAAGAACTGTTTTCCGGCTTTTGACAAGGTATTATTATTATGAAGCTTTTCACACCAGCTCTAACTGATAATTTCTACAAGAGTCTCAATAACAGTGACTCCTCTTGTCTCCAGGACTTTACTAAGTATTCTGACGGATTTCAGTTGTGCAATGTTTTGGAAGTTTTCGAGTTTTCTAGTCTCCAGTTAATCGAGTTTCTTTTTCAAGATCTTGGGGTGTGTTCTAAATGCCCCGAATACTATTGGTAATACTATCACTTTCATATTATCATTATTATAATCAGCTCATTACCAAGTGGGTAGAGTGTTCACTAATGGACCAGGAGACCTGGGTTTAATCCCATGTGAAGTCATACCAAAGACTTTAAAAATGGTACTTGATAGCTCCTTGCTTAACACTCAGCGATATAAGGCATGTATCAAGAGTAGAGTGGAGCAATCCAGGGAAAGGAGTAGGACCCTCCCGTACACCTTGGTGTAGTAGCTATTGAAAAGGGAGCCTTCTGGTCGCCCTTAACTACAGTCGCCCACTTTACTTACTTATGTATCTATAAGGAGTTTTTAACACCAGGGTTAGCTGATAGTTTTTCACTTGAGTGACAGCAAGTCTCCTCAAATCTACGGTACTCTTCTCATTATTCTGGCCGATCTAAATAATGCAGCAGTTTGGATGGTCTCCATTTATCCTCTTATTTTCAAGTTCTTCAGGCCCTCTACCAATCCTTTGGTGACTATACCAAGAGCACCAATTACAATTGGTATCACCGTCACTTTCCAGTGGCACGTTTTTTTTTTCAGCTCTTCCCGAAAGGTACAGGTACTTATCTCTCCATTCGAATTCTTTCATTTTTCTCTAGAGTCAGCCGGGACAGCAAAGTCCATTATTCGGCAAGTTCTCTTTTTGTTGTTTATTATTACAAGGTCTGGTCGTCTGGCCGAGATTAAGTGATCCATTTGAATCTCAAACTCCGAGAGAAAATTATGCGTCTCGTTCTGGGTTGTGAATATCCATTTGTTCCCTGTGAATCACCTTGCCTAACCAGGTGTGTCTAATCTTATACTCCCTCTGTGCTAATTTGTCGCATTCACTTATTATATGATCAATCTTTTCGTCTCGTTCACCATATAACATACATCAGTTGTTTTGTTAAATTTTATCTATTCTTCCTTTGATACGATTTATCCTTATGTCGTTGTGCTGCTATAAGAAGAGATTACCTTTCTCTCGTAAGATTACCCTTTCTTAGCTACATCTACGTTTTCTCGTATGAGATGTCCCTTGTTAGTCCCTTAAAACGTCCATAGAGTTGTTTTCCTTCCCATTTTGGTTTTCTGGTTATTTCCATTCGGTTCATTCTCGTGTCGTCGGTATTGTTTCTACTGGCTGTAATCAGTCTTCCTCCGCGCTTTTCTTTGTAGTCTTCAAGTCGTTGTATCGATGCGTCAATGTTGTCTTCCAAGCTGGCAAGTTCTCTTTCTCCCTCTATCCTTGACACATACAGTCTGTCATCTCTGGGATGCAAGGCCTTATACATGGTTATTAGTTTTCTAGTTCCCTGGTCCATTTGTTTCAGTTTTCCTCAGGTCCATTTCAAGAATATTCCCGAGTATCTTACGAGAGGAACCACCCAGGTATTTATCCCTTTTATAAGGTTCCTGCTATATAGTTTGGTTTCGAGTAGCGTTCACGTTCTCCTGAAGTTCTCGTTTCAAAATTTTTCAATCATTTCCACTTTTTGACGGTGTCAGATTCTAATATTCTCAAGTAGTTTTAAGTCTCCTCAAGTCTCCAGGACTCTTCTCAGTATTTTGGCCATTCTCAGTAATGCTGTCATTTGGATAGTCTCCATCCGTCCGCTAACTTCCAAGTCCTCTAGGCCTTTTAATAATCCTTTAGTTATTGTGTCAAAAGCACCAATCACAATCGGTACAATCGTCACTTTCGTGTTCCACAGCTTTTTCAGTTCTCTAGCAAAGTCGAGGTACTTATCCTTCTTTTCACATTCTTTCAGTTTTATTCTGTGGTCAGCGGGGACAGCAAAGTCGACAATTTTGCAAATTCTTCTTTTTTTTTTTTTGTTAATTATTATAAGTTCTGGTCTTCTGGTCGAGATTAAGTGATTCGTGTGTTAGTATTACTATTACTTTTAAACAGGAATATTTATGATACATTACGATGTTGATGTTCGTTTAAAAAATAACCGTTGATTCAAACGACCTACTGAGGGCAGACAAATAAATCTTACCAATTTATTATATAGATATTTTATAACGTGATTTCTCCACTCATGCATACAATCTTTACGTATCGTATTCAAAATATTTCATTTATTTTTAACTCAAACTTTTGAAACCAGGGAGAAGTTTTTTTTTAATTATGTTTTTTTTTATGATAGTGCAAATGAACATCGAAATATTGGCAAATACCAGAGCAATTTATTCCTGGCAAATAGAATATTATTTACAATAAATATTTTACCAAAATTATTTTCACCCTCAAAACATTGTTATAGGTCTAATTATCTGAAGAAATATATTTAACATGAATCTCTTTATCACGACAAAACATTATCATTTAATATCGTCTAGATTATACCGTGAGTAATTTTTCCAGATAGTTCCATGGAATTACTGACAGTAAATTATACACTTCGAATGAATACACACACATATACATACACACGAGTATATATATATATATATATATATATATATATATATACTTTATTTTGAAATTCTTGTAAAGCATTGGATAGGAAATTATATGAAATTAAATTAAGATATAATCGACTCGATTTCAAGCTGTTTATTTATTCAGCTTCCAGTTTAATGAAGAAAAAATTGTCAATAGATATTGGCTCTTTAGCACATAAACATCTTCTTCTCTATCCAATGAAGTACCGACAAGAACTGAAGACGATTTCAAGGTAGTAAACAGACAAACGTCCGTTAACTAAGTTGGACAAATCTAAGATGGCCTCGTTTTCGTAATATATTACGACATAACAATATGTCGACTGTATACAAGCGTCGTATGGAATAGACGGCAGATGGTGTAGAATAATTTAGATCGCATGCGTACAAACATCTCTCGTTTCGTTAATGACAGCAGATGAAATTGAATTCAATTTGCTGGGCTAATTTAGTCAGAGGTAATAGAAATGGAAGTAGAAATAAAATATAATAAAATAATAAAGTGCATCTCGGTTTCAAAAGAAGAGCAAAAACAAATGAACGAATGGCGATTATATATTTATTTGATTGGAAGAACTAATTTCGTTTTGTTTCTTGTGTATAAATCCGCCGGTTGTATTTACCGGTTAGTTAGGCGATTTATATACGCAACGCTAAAGTGCGCATGTGCAACATACTCGACGTAATGAAGTTTCCCCGGGAAGATATTTTATTTCCACTACTTCTCAGTTCCTCTGTCCCAAAAAATAAATAAACAGATAAATAAAATGAAATAAAATAAAAACAAGCATAAACAAATAAATAAACTCACAAAGCAAATGTGTAAATCGTGAAAAACATTAAAAAAAAAAAAAACGAAAAAATATATTGATAAAAATGGTGACAAATTGTACATTGAAATAAAGTGGGTTTGGCGTATTTATTATCATAATTTCTTTTCTATCTTGCCTAAGTGAGATATAATTTGTATTCAATCGAATTGAATGTATATCTCTTGTTGTTGTTCATCATGTTGCACGACTTGATGTCATTGTCTTTTTCTCGTATCTTTTTTACATCTCGTTATCAACAAGTTTTTCTCTGCATAATTTCCATTATCGTTTCCTTGCATCATATCGTCTGATTTGCTTACCCATGTCTCTTCTGCGTGATAATCGACCATTCTTTTAGATCCTTGTAAATTCTTCTCTTCTTATTTGACCCTCGCTTTCTGCATTTCTTCTCACTTATTTAAGTGAGTGGGTATGAAAGCAAGACAATCTCAATCCTCCTCCTCTCTCTCTCTCTCTCTCTCTCTCTCTCGTTTTATCCCTTCTTTCTTTTGCTTATAAAATCTCTTTTTTTTTCTCCGTTTTTACCCTTTTTAAAATTATTATTCAATATGTCATTATAATCTGACTTACAAAAATACCAGCTTTATTTAACACCAAAGTGTATTTACTTTTTGTGAGAGGGGAAAAAGTCACAATAAGTCTTTTTAAATATCCAAACACTTTCTTCGGAATTCGCACCATATGTATAAGTGTAATACTCCGAATTATGCGTTGTTATTATTAAGATTTTTTAATGCTTATGAGTTTTCACACAGGCACCACTTGACAGACGTCACTGGAGTCCGAAAAATCAGTTATAACGGCGAAACCAAAGGTGACGCGTGTGTTTCTTTTTGTTAACTGGATAATCAGCAAGGGCTGTTAAATACACCAACAGCATCTCTGCAGAGACTTAACACCCACCCCTAATAAGTGTCCTGGATATGACACTAAACAGCATCTGATGGTGAGGCTCAAATACTAGAGCTCTTCATTATATATATATATATATATATATATACGAGGATCATTAAATAGGTTTCCAGACATTTTTAGAATGGGAACTTTTATTGATAGTACACACATGAAACTCTAGTCCTCTTTAAAGTAATTTTCTCCGGCTGCAATGCACTTGTTGTACCGTTCCAACAACTTCTGGACAGCCCCATGGAAGTCCTCTTGTGTGAGCGTGTCAATGACCTTTGTCACAGCCTCTTTCATTTCCTCAATTGTCTCATAACGACAGCCTCTGAGCTTAGGGAATAACCAAAAGTCACATGGAGCAAGGTCTGGACTGCAGGGAGGCTAGGGAACTGTCTTGATGCCCATCTTGGTCAAATAGTCTGTAACAAGGATGAAGTTGTGGACTGGTGCATTGTCCTGGTTGAAATGCCACTGGCCCGATTTGAAGAGTGCTGGCCTCTTCCGACGGAATGTCTTCCTGAACTCCCTTAAAACCTCCACATAGTAACCCTAACTCTAACCGTTTGGCCAATCAACTCTCGTCTATTAACTTCCTTACTCCTCCCCCACCACGCATCATCCCTCACAGACTCCCTGTCTTCCTGGAATCTCTTATGCCACTTAAAAACTGACGCTCGATTCAAAAACAAAATTCGAAAAAAAGTATGGAATAAATTTTTAAAATTTTTTTAGTCTAATTGGTCTAATTAAAACGGAATTAATTTAAATTTTCATGATTAGCTCTATAATTCAAGCACTTTTTTTTTTAAATCAAAATTCAGCCCAATATGAGTGAGCAAGAATAAAAACGACAAAGAAACTATGACTTCCTTAATGCCGAAACGAAGCTAAAGCTTTTTTGTCCACTGTATACAAAGCAAAGAAAAATTTCTAATAGAAAAAGAGCTTTTTAAGGAAAAGGGGGAATGAAGGATTGAACAAAAAAACAAACAAAAGGAAGAATTTTTAACTGCTCTTTCTACCTTGATTAAGAGGGGCCTCTTAACGCCAATAAGAAAGTACGCTAATGAATTGAAATTCCACGAGAAAACTGTGAAGACAGCAATCAAACAAGATTTAAGCCCAGACTTTAATTTCCTAGATTACACTAATGGGCCTTTTAGAAAACAAAACAAATGCAATTTCCCATCCAAATATTAGTTCGCTTAAGATTTCTTTTAAGGAGGAATGGAATAAAATGTCTGAAGAATTTATTTTAAAGGCTTGCAAATCGTTTTGAAGATGTGTTGATACAATAATTGAAAATAATGGCGGCCCAGCAGCTATTCAGCAGCTATGTGAGGATACAGGTTGTTGTCCTGAAGACCTGCCTAGGGCGATGAACGATAGGGAGGAGTGGCGAAAGAGGGTCAGGGATATCCGTGCTGCCAGCACGATATGATGATGATGATGATATTGATTAAATTGACTGTTTTATATCTATCTTCTTATTTTGCTGTTTATTTTTTAAAACTAGACAATCTAGAATAGCCTGGCAAACAATAAACGAAGTGAGCAGAAGAAAGAACACAGCCAAAGCAAAACTTAAAGCAGCAAACCAACAAGAAAGAATAAAACTGTGGAAACAGCACTTCGAAAACTTACTTGGAAACCCACCAAAAATAACGCCTGAACCAATCACCAGAATAATTAGCAAACAATTAGACATTAAACTAGGACCGTTCACACAAGAAGAACTCGACTCGGTTCTCAGAAAAATTAAAAATAGGAAAGCTGCAGGGCTGGACGAAATTCCCCCGGAAGTATGGAAGACCAGACAATTTGACGACATACTGCTCCGCCACTGCAACGCAGTATACAATCAAAATCCGATAGATAGATGGACGAAGGGATGCATACTCCCCTTCCCTAAAAAGGGGGACCTCGGATTAGCCAAAAACTACCGAGGCATAACACTTACATCCATAGCTGCCGAAATCTACAATGCCCTACAACGAAACCGCATAGAACCCAAAATCGACAACATACTTAGAAAAAACCAAAATGGCTTCCGAAGAAATAGATCTACGACCTCACAAATACTAACCATCCGCAGAATCCTTGAGGGTGTACGGGCAAAGAACCTACAAGCGACATTAATATTTGTCGACTTTACCAAGGCTTTCGACTCCATTCACAGAGGAAAGATGGAACAAATCCTACTAGCGTACGGCATACCTAAAGAAACCGTAGCGGCAATAACGATTCTCTATAGAAACACTAAAGTAAAAGTACGATCACCGGATGGAGACACAGAATACTTTGACATTGTAGCTGGAGTACTACAAGGGGACACACTGGCCCCGTACCTCTTTATCATTTGTCTAGACTACGTACTTAGAACATCGATTGACAAAATCAAAGAGAATGGCTTCGAACTGACGAAGAGAAGAAGCAGAAGATACCCCGCAACAACAATTACCGACGCCGACTACGCCGATGACATAGCGATACTGGCAAATACACCTGACCAAGCCAAAACACTTCTGCATAGTTTGGAACGAGCAGCAGCAAGCATAGGCCTCCATGTTAATGCACACAAAACGGAATATATGTGCTATAACCAAACGGGGGACATCTCCACTCTAGAAGGAACCCCACTTAAACTAGTAGACAAATTCACGTACCTAGGAAGCAGCGTCGAATCAACCGAAAAGGACATCGAAACGAGGTTAACGAAAGCATGGACAGCTATCAATAGGCTATCGATTATATGGAAATCAGACCTAACCGATAAAATGAAACGCAGTTTCTTCCAGGCAGCGGTCAAATCGATACTGCTATATGGATGCACTACATGGACGCTAACAAAACGGCTGGAGAAGAAACTAGATGGCAATTACACAAGAATTCTGCGTGCAATCCTGAACAAGTCCTGGCAGCAACACCCCACAAGACACCAACTGTACGGCCACCTGCCCCCTATCACGAAAACTATTCAAGTTAGACGAACCAGACATGCAGGACACTGCTGGAGAAGCAGAGATGAACTCATAAGAGATGTACTCTTATGGATCCCCACACATGGCCGCGCAAAAGCAGGACGACCAGCTCCAACGTACATTCAGCAGCTATGTGAGGATACGGATTGTTGTCCTGAAGATCTACCTAGGGCGATGAACGATAGGGAGGAGTGGCGAGAGAGGGTCAGGGATATCCGTGCTGCCAGCACGATATGATGATGATGATGATTATTATCCAAGAATATTCTTAATTTTGCTTCCGCACCCTGTTATATTTTCAACACTCAAACAGATTTCTGTTATGTATCAAGTTTTTAGCTTTCCTTTATTCGTTATTGTTCAATCTTCTCTCAAATTTCTTGTTATTGAATTTGCCATGAGAAACGTCTTTTCACTAGGCTCTGCAGGCGGCTTGTTCTCTTTGCTTCAAGCTCGATATGCATACATCTTTTTTACCTTTTTTATTCATCCATTCATTGTAGAAGGTGGCCTAAAAAAAAGCAAAAAAGAAATTACAAAAACTTCCCTGAAGAAATAAGCCACTTTATTTATAGATTATTACTTTATTCTTCGCTTGTTTTTCAAACCAGTCGTAACTGGGAGTCTATACTGTAGTTAGAGTTAAACCAAGTCTCTTCAGCTTTCCAGGACTCTTCTAAGTATTCAATTTGATCTCTGTAGATTTGCGGTCAGGACAGTCACATTTCTTTCTCTGGTTTCTTATTCTTGACTCTTTTTCAAATTCCCCTGCTCCTTTCTGAGGCCTTCTATTATCATTGGTTTCCACTGTCACCCTAATGTTACTACACATTCCAAATCCCTAGTAAAGTCCAGATAATAATTTAGTCTTTCACCTTCTTTAATTTTTCTTTGTGATCTGCTGCTACAAGAAGGTCTACTTGATGACACATTCTTTTATTTTTATGATGTAAAACTAGATATAGTATTCTCGTGAACACACAGCTCACACACACACACACACACATATATATATAAAATAGGTTAGTGAGGTAAAAACGGTCGGTACTAATTCTTATGTTTTTAATATGTCTTGAAACGTCTTGCGAAACAGTATAGTTCAAATGAAGCACATTTCAAACTGCATGAAGATTTACCTCAAGGATAAAATTTGAGGACGTTGAAGACATTAAAAAAGTTTGATGTATGGGTTCACTCTTCATACTTGAAACTCTAATATGGTGAGTTTTATTGACAAATGGCCAACAACAATTCAATTTTTGAAACGCCTCACATGGCACAATAGCTCGGGAACAAGGCTAGCAGACATACTAGTAGGTTTTAATCTTACTTGGCGCTTTGTTCCAGAACTAAGCTTTATAAATAAATCTAAAGATAACCTAACATGGTGCAATGGTTTATGCACTTGGCTAGCTCACTGGGTGCCTTATTCTTCTGTAATGATCACCAGTAAAGGAAAAGCATATCATCATCATCTTCTTGTCGTGCCATCAGCACGGATATCCCTGACTCTCTCTCGCCGCCCCTCCCTATCGTTCATCGCATCCGGTAGGTCCCCAGAGCTACACCCCGTATCCTCACAGAGCTGCTGTATGTCGGTTCGAGCTGGCCGCCCTGCTTTTGCACGGCTATGTGAAGGGGTCCATAGGATTACATCACTTATGACTTCGTCCCTACTTCTCCAGCAGTGTCCTGCACGTCTGGTTTGGTTAACTTCAATAGTTTTCGTGATGGGTGGTAGGTGTCCGTACAGCTGCTGCTTTGTGGGGTGTTGCCTCAAGGACTTGTTCAATATTGCTCACAGCATTGTTCTATAGTTACCGTCAAACTGTTTCTCATTCGTTTGGTTAGCGTCCATGTAGTGCATCCATATAGCAGTATCGACACGATTGCTGCATGGAAGAAACTGCGTTTCATTTTATCGGTCAGGTCTGACTACCACATGACCGATAGCCTATTGTAAGCTGTCTATGCCTTTGTTAGTTGCGTGTCGATGTTTGTCTCGGTCGATGAGACACTGTTTCCTATGTAGGTGAACTTGTCAACGGTAGCTCTCTGAATCTAGTAGACAAGAAAAGCATATAAGTGTTGCATATTGACCCTCGGCCGAGCTGTCAAATAAGAGATACACCTGTGTAAATAACAGATGCATCCGGTAGAAGATTTCAGGGTATCCCCTTGACCGTAGACGTGTTCAATTCGGTGCAATTGCGACGCTCACAGGAAGCAGGTGAGCGCCAAACAATTATATAACCCTGTGACACGGAGAGTTGAGTTAGTTGGAGTCAGTTGCAGTTGAAGTTCGATTTGCAATTCGTGGCAGTGAGAACCAGCTCCCAGCAGAGTGCTGGGCCCTCAGGACCCCGGTTGAGCAGCCAGCAGAATGAGAAAGAAGTGCTGCAAAAGACAGAGGAATTTGGGGTCAATATGTTGCAGTCTGTCCAGTCTCTAACTCACCTCTCGAACACAAACCTTTCCAACCATTACAAATAAAGTGTGAGAGGTATATTTTTCTAAAGAACTGTGTTCGTTCGTCATCATTGTTGGTTATGTTTCTGCATGTATGTGTGCATAGTTGTATATGTATTACGGCTATGCAACATAATGTCGCACATCTACCGAGTCCAATTTTGCATCACCTATTACATAAAGGCAGAATTCTAAAAACAATACAACTCAGCTTTCAGATGTAAATTTAGTCTATTGTTTTAAAAATAGAGGGCGCTGGGAAGTTTTGTACATAACTAATATTATTTATTATCCTAAGTGATTTTGTAAACTGGTTTGCTCTTGTAGGTTGTATTCCTGTTGCAGATTTTTGGTAGGAATTGCCAAACGTAGCCAATTCCTTTCCATGTTTGAATTCAGAACATTCCCTTTCCGAGACTGGTTGTCCTACTAAGGTTTAAAGAGACCAGTCTGCTCCTGGTATTTAGGGGAAGAGTAATAACGGTATTGATACCTTTCCCAAGAATAACCATTTACTCAAATCATCCACGACGGGCAGTATTCGACACAAGTTCAATTTTTAAGTGGCTTACATATGGTTTGAATCCAGAGTTTTCCCCTTCTCCTATGTCCGTTGCCGCAACAAGGCCAAAAATTTCTGATGAACCTACAATTTACTCATCGCTAGATGGAGAACAGACGTATTCCTACTTGTGTCTAAGGCATTAATGCGAAAGGGAAATGCAAACGGCCTTTTCTTGAGTTCGAACTCGGGTCCCAGTTTCCGCTTTTTAAGACGATAACCGCTACACCACCAGCCTCATAAAGGATATGAACACATGGAAAAATGCAAAGAAACTCGCACAAGATTTGAACTCGGGTAGCTGAGTCCTCTTCCCATAACAATGACCGTTTAGATATGAGCGCCTCATTTATATAATTATTGGATCCCATGATTTTTCTACTTTTTTCTTCATGCTTTTTCTTTGTTTTTTTTTTGTGTTGTTTTTTTGTTGTTTTTTTTCACATTTACTTTCTTGTTATTAAATATCTTTTCTCTACTCCCACCTTCACGGAGGCCATTATAGCCGCCCTGTTTATCGAAAATTCACTGTTTGCAAATATTATATAATTAAGGAATGATTTTTTATTTTAATTATTTTTCATTAATTATATTTTATCATTCAGTTTGGTTGGGCTTTGAACTATTCGGGTTAAGAGTTCAGGTGTGTAGTCAATTGGTGCAGTTTACACTCGTGCGTAAAGGATATGACAATCACCATTGTCATAATAAACCCCAGACAGTAAATAGGGCTGGAGTGTAGATGATGTCATGCCCAGAAGAGATGGGCTGAGAATTTGGAAGATTTTGAAAAAGATTCAGTTGAGTTCCGACCATGGTGTTGAGAAGTTGAGTTCCGACCATGGTGTTGAGAAACTGAAGTCCAACCAGGCAGTCGAGAAATTGAGATTAAACCACGAGATATGCCGAACGTTGGGGGTGTTATAGTATGATTACGAAAGACTTTTTAAGAATTGTCTCTCTCCTCGTGTCGAAGAACCGAAGTCAGAAGTTGATAAATGCTTTCGTACCTGAACAACAGAGTCTTGCTTGTATTTGTATTACGGCTATACAACACAAAACTTCTTTCACAAAAAGAAAAATGTTGACAAAATAATAAATACTTGGAGAGTCGGTTATTTGTACTTGCAGCTTACACTTCCTGAGTCTTTCCATTGAAAAGAGGTTCCCAAAACCGCTTCTTGCAATTTCACGCCATTGCTCTTTAGACGGATATGTGCTGAAAATGGCAAAATTTGAAAGATGGAAAACTTGTGTCTCGCTAATGTTTTGAAGAGGAACTCAACGTCTGTATCTATGGTCACGATTCGGAAGTGAATTATCTCCCCTTTCTTTTAACTTACCTGATTTTTAGTTTCTTTATTTTTCTTTGAGGTTATATTTAAACTTCGAATTTGCATCTATATTGTTTGACTCGGTTTCTCAGTAACAAAGTCGGTCGGGGCAGTAGAATAGGCAGATTGCATATCTGCAGTGGAGTTAGATATCCCCCACCGATGACTGTCCTGTATATGACACTAAACTGCAACTGATGGTGAGGCTCGACTCCTGAAGCTTTGAGAATGTGAAGTAAACCCTTCATAGCCATTACTTTAGAGTTTACTCTGACTCGGAGTGTTAGCACCTTTTAGGGTGTAATCTACAGATCAAATAGAACAGTTTCATTTTCTACTAATACACAGTCAGCTGGGGCTGTAGAATACGCCTACTGCCCCTCTGCAGAAGGCTTAGACTTCCACCTTCTCTCCTCTCAACGAGTGTCCTGAATATGAAAGTAAACAGCATCTGATGAAGTGGCTTCAGTCCAAGAGATTTGGGGAGAATGAAGTAACCCTTCATTGCTATTACTGCCAAGTCCACTCTGACTCGGAGTGCAAGTACTATACTTCAAATAGAACAATTTCAAACAGAAGTATTTACAATACTTTAGATCATCTATGTGCAAACAAATGATAAATATCGAGTTATTAGTATGAGATTATAATACTTGAATCCATTTAACTGAGCGCAAACAAATAAATATTAAATTGAATTATTACTATAAGATTGTCATACTTAAAACTATTTAACTGTTTGCAAACAAATGATTGATATTAAATTGAATTATTACTATAAGATTGTAATATTCGAAACCATTTAACTGTGTGCAAACAAATGATAGATACTAAATTGAACTATTAGTATTAGATAGCAATGCTTAAACCTATTAACAGTGTGCAAGTAGAATTATTAGAGTTTGATAAAAGTACTTGAAACCATTTCCGTCTATGCAAGCAAATGAGCTTTGGTTCGTTTAAAAATGTTACCTACAAACTATTTTCTTAAATATCATATGTACAAACAGAATTTCGAATTAAACAACCAATAATGGTTGATGCACCATGAAACTAAATAATCTAATATGACCTCTTTCTCAGCTAGGTGGCTTAATGTTCATTTGTGGGTCGTTTTATCCCAGAGGTCAGTTGTATCGGAGTATATTATATTAAATGTTGAATAAATATAATTATTTATCAATTTATCAATAAAATTAGTATTACCCAAGCAATATAAGAAAACTTTGACTTATATTAATATGATCAATATAATGTGTAAGTTTTATCTCATAGAAAATAACTTTATTAACGATGTTGATAATAACATCGGCTAGTTTTAACAATCTCATTTGCAAAAAAAAATTTGTTTGGTTGTTTAATGGCATATCAACCTTTGTAGATTATTTAATGCCAAAGCTATTCTCCCAGAAGAACAGTTGTGGTACTATCTAACCTATAAATGGGAAGATAAGGGGGCTCATACCTTTCCCAAGGGTATTTGCCCGAAAGTGAAAACAATTGCGCGACTGGAGTACGAACTCGCGTACTACGATTCCGCAGTCCATCACTTTAACCATTACACCACGAGGACGGTGGAAAAAATCGAGTAAAAAAATAAAAATCACACATAGTATATGTAATTTGGAATATAACCGAAATAATCTATGTATTTCTTGAAGTTTTTATTTGCGGATGTAGCCCTGAAGACCTTCCAGAAGCGATGAACGATAGGGAGAAGTGGTGAGAGAGGGTCAGTGATATCGGTGCTAGCGGCACGACATGATGATGATGATGCTAGAGTGGTAATTATCACCTTTTATCACATTCAGCTTAACACTCATGTTTTTATGTCTTTCAACTCATTTATCTTCATGTTGCTGGATTTCTATTACCTATCTACTTGCACCCTGTGACCACTTCATTTTACCATTTGCATTATAAGACTAAGATAGATTTTATCAAAAAATTACCATTTAATGCTCACTGGTTGTGGCAGAGTGCAGGCTTGTGAGGATCCACACTTGTGTCATTTTACCAGACTTTATTAAGTTGACAGAAGACCTATAATATCCCACACAGACCTTTCTCAGTCTAACTTAAGCTAAGTGAATATCTATGATGCTATGTCGTTGAGAAATAATCATTAAACAAGCCTTCAGACCCTTTCTATAATAGTTGATTTAATCATCATGAACACCAAATAATACGGTCCTTGTGCCCGGCTAAATAGAAGTTATTAAACTCGTTTTGCAGAGCATTGATATTAAAATTACTTTTATCTTTACATGCAACGGAACTTTGAAAATATGGTTGTTAAAGTAATCGAATATTCACCAATGAATTAAATATTGGTATTCATCCGCGAGGAGTTGATATAATGTTAAATGAATAAACCAGCCCATCAAACTGTAAGCGGTTACATTTGTAATTTAGTGAGAAAGAGCAATCGACTTGAGGTTGAACCATTTCGACTCCAGGTTAGCGATTGACATATTTTACAAATTTTCCAGAGGATAAGGGGATCAGAATACGAACGTAGGCTTTAATAAAGAATATGGACTTTTATTAGTTGATATGAAAATGTGAACAAAGTCAAAAACAGTTTGTTTGTTTTTTCAACTAAAGTGTTACAAACGAAAAAAGGGAGATATAATATTAGGGACTTTTGGTTTTTCTGTAGTTATATGATGACAGTTGACATGGATTTTGGGTTCGTTCCTGATGACCCCGTGTGCTTTGAAAAGCTGTCACGTTATGATTAGTAAACAGGGGGATGACAGTGCGTCGGGGTATGCTGGCCAAGCTGGTGTGTAACAGGAAGAGGACCACGTAATACGAGAAACACACGGTCAGATTTAGACAGTCATGCCAGGCAGAATCGAGAGTCGAGCCAGGGATACACAGCCGATCAGAGGTGTCTCTGACGTCTCTGACGATACGGCTTGCAAGGGGGTGGAAGAGTTGGCAACCCATGGCCCCCTGAAGAAGATATGGGGCATGAAAAGTCCCCTCTCTGAGTATATGTCTCTCCATCAATCTCTCAAACTTACTACAAACTGTATTCCCCTTTCGAAAATAAAATGAGAGAAATATATTTTTATAAAGAAGTGTTTCGCTCGTTCATTGAAGTTCGTTCGTTATCTTTGGTTATGTTCTTGGTTGGGTCTATCAGAAGTATACAACACTGGAACCAATTCCTGACCACCAAATAATAGAATAACAAAATAACATTTCATTCTCTGCTAACGTTTGATCTTCAACAACCTTATATCAGAAAAGAGATACACATGTTAACATCTACATGCACAAACCTCATTAAATAAGTTTCCAGACTTTTTTCGTATGGGCACTTTTATTGATAGTACACACATTAAACTCTAGTCCCCTTCCAAGTAATATCTTCCGGCTGCAATGCACTTGTTGTACCGTTCCAACAACTTCTGGAAAGTCCCATGGAAGTCCTCTTGTGTGAGCGTGTCAGTGACCTTCGTCACAGCCTCTTTCATCTCCTCAATTGTCACATAACGACAGCCTCTGAGCTTAGGGAATAACCAAAAGCCACAGGGAGCAAGGGATGGACTATAGGGACGGTGAGGAACTGTCTTGATGCTCATCTTGGTCAAATAGTCTGTGATAAGGGTGGAATTGTGGACTGGTGCATTGTTCTGGTGGAAATGCCACTGACACGATTTCAAGAGCGCTGTCCTCTTCCCAAGGAATGTCTTCCTGAACTCCCTTAAAACCTCAACATAGTAACCCTAGGCCTAAACCTTTGGCCAATCAATTCTGATGTATTGACGTCCTTACTCCTCCCATACCTCTCATCATCCCTCACAAAGTCCCTGCCCCCATTGAATCTCTTATGCCACTCAAAAACAGATGCTCGATTCAAGCAATGTGGTCGAAAAGCAATCTGAAGCATTCCATACGTTTCTGTGGCATCTTTCCAAGTTTAAAGCAGAATATTATTGCATATCGTTTTTCTAAAGTGTCCTGACGTCCAGATTGCATTTTTGAAATTCACCAGCTGTGACAATCATCCTTTAGTAGGGTATATTCCAATTACTACTGTAGCTGTTCCTTTCAATCTGAAATCATAAAAATTGGTCAATCATCTCATAAGATGTATAGCAATAACATACTGAATTCTCAAGAGTCTACAACAATTATAAATACACGTACCAAAAAAGGCTGGAAACTTTTTGAAGGCACCACGTCAGTAAGAAGATATTATTTAAAAATCATAACGTGTTTTTCCTCTTTGCATTTTTGTCGTCAGCACTGGGAAATACATAATATCCTCATCATGCGATCTCTCCTTCACCATTAATCCCAATCGTCCATCGCATTTGGTAGGTCTTCTAGACATCTTGTTTATGTTCAACCATATTGTAGATAAGTTCCAGCCAGACGTCCAACACCTGCTTTGTTCGAAGTGATCTATAGGAGAACGTCGCTTCTGAGCTCGGCCTTACTTCACCAACAGTATCCAGCATGTCTTGTTTGTCTGATTTTAATATTTTTAGACATTGGAGGTAGGTCACCGTATAGCTGCCGTTTTGTGGGATGCTGCTTCCAGGATTTGTTCAGTATGGCTCATAACATTCTTGTGCAATTCCTGGCAAGCTTTTTCTTAATGCACTTTGTCAGCGTCCATGTGGTGCATCCATATAGTAGTATGGACATGACGTTTTATTTTATCGGATAGGTCCGACTGCCATATGATCGATAACCTATCGATAGCTGACCATTCCTAAAGCTAGTTGCGTATTGATTTCATTTTCCGTAGGCAAGACGCTACTTCTGCAGTTGGTAAATATGTCAACTAGTTTCATGAAACCACCTGTTAGGGTGGCGATGTCTCTTGTTTGATTTTGATTAAAACACGTTTACTCTGTTTAGTCCACTTTGACATGGAGGCCTATACTACCTGTTGCCTTCTCTACACAATGCAGCCGGGATTCAGCCCAGACGGATGTAGTTGCTCGAACTCCTATGTCATCAGCACAGCCCGCGTCCGTAATAGTTTGTGTGGAGTATCTTCTGCTTCTTGCCTTTCAAACATACGCCAATATACAGAGTTGACAGAATTACCTCCCATATTTCAAACTGTCACCTGTGTGGGGAAAGTGAATTTAGGCAAGTTGTAATGGTAGATCAATCTAGTTAATGTCTTATCATTTTTTTTTTTTTTTTTTGTAGTTTGGATTAGTTACGATCATGAACCGGTACACACAATGTGTTTGCTGATGAAACATTTCTTAAGATAAATGAATTCCAACTCAGACAGCGGTTCGTTTTGTTCCGGATATAATTTTCGAGACACAGTCGTATCGATCTTCTATTCAGAACAGTATCAGTCAGATGTAGCAAGAAATGAGCACAAAAAAATGTTGAGAAGCATTTACGGATTTATCAGTCTTTAAAAACGTTTCAATAGCAAATACAAGGTGTGCGCAGATCCGACCACTGATTGCAACTTATCGTATCTGAAAGAAATCATATAATATTAGCTAGATAGAGCTGCCATTACCACTTGCCTGATTTCACTTATACTCAACGGGTTATAGTTTAAAATGTTAGAGGAATTTTTGCTGCACCCAGCAAATACATATGTGAGTATACGAATTTTACTCAAGAAATATGCATTTATTGCATATAGTTATATTATGTATAAATTGTATATATATATATATATATATATATATGTGTGTGTGTGTGTGTGTGTGTGTGTAAAAGCCAAAAGGGGCATCATAATTAGAGTTGTAGATGTCAGCTCTCCTACATAATCAAATTAGCTGAATTTATTTTTTCAATAAAAGTTTTAAAATAAAACTGTAGTGTTGTTTTCTCTAGGACGACAATTTTATCGTTCCACCCTGTATAATAAATCAAAGTTGCACACAGTTGGTTCATATTCGAGTCATATCGATTGATTAATGATACATAAAAAGAATTATACCCTGCTCTCATGGTGATCATAAACAGATATTACAAACGTGAAATCTCGACGACACAACTAGAGAGGCTCTTAAGAGATGGCAGAGAAACAGTAATATTCTTACATTCATAATTTTGAGACATACCTACAGGGAAATTACAACGTATTTTACTTTGATGTAAAATTAGATTTAACCGCACCACTGTAAAATCAGCTGGTTTAAGTGAAGGTCAAGATTACTGTAAGCGTTGATGATTATAAAAGTCAAGAAGGCCAAAAAATGATTTCGTTGGGATCTTCCTGATCTGTTTGATAGTCGGTGAATTAGAATTTTAAAAAATTATTCCCAGTTTGACATCTTGTTCTCTATCCAAATTACCTTCCGAATGAAGTGAAATTTCTCCACCTCAACTAAAGTTGACTGATCTGTAATTTTCTATATTCTATATTCAAACACCTTGACATCAAACCACTATATTACATAAGCCGATCCGAAATAATACGTTTCAAAACATTTAATTATAGAAAGAAAATATCTGATTTTTAAAAAATGTTTGTGTTTTAAAGAGCTGAATATCACATATTCTCTTTATTCAATTAAATAAGGTTTTAAATCTTTTTTTACCTGAAAGAATGTTTATTTAACGTCTCTGTGTATTTGTTTCGTTTATATTTGATGAACGAAAGGAAGGAAGAAAGTGAGGAAGGAAAAGATAAAAGACGAAAGGAATAAAAAAGAAAGATAGAACAATAAAAGAAAGAAAGAAAGAAAGAAAGAAAGAAAGACAGAAAAAAAGAAAGGAAGAAAAAATAAAAAAGGAGAAAATGAAGGAAGGACGTAAAGTTAAAACTAAGAATGAAGGAAGAGAAAAAAATGAAGTAATGGAAAAATTAAGAAAGGCAAATGAAAAGATGAAAGAAGGACATAGGGAATTATGGGAAGAAGGTAGGAAAAGGAACAAAAATTAAAGTAATGGATGAAGCAGAGACAAAAAGAAACAATGAAACAAAAAAAAAAAGAGGGCTTGATTAATGCTAATCAAATAGAAATAAGTAAAGTTAGCGACCATAGTCGAGGGTGACCCGAAGGCTCCCTTTTCGATAGCTACTACACCAAGGTGTAGGGGAGGGCGCTACTCCATTCCCAGGATTGCTCCACTTTACCCTTGAACCGTACCTTATAATGCTGAGTGTTAAGCAAGGTGGTATCAAGTTCCATTTTTAAAGTCTTTGTTATGACTCGACCTGGGATTGAACCCAGGTCTCCCGGGCCATTGGCGAACACTCTAACCGCTGGGCCACTGGCGACAACACCCCACGAGACTCCAACTATACGGACACTTGCCCCCCATCACGAAAACTATACAAGTTCGACGAACCAGACACGCAGGTCATTGCTGGAGAAGCAAGGACGAGCTCATAAGCGATGTACTCCTGTGGACCCCCACATATGGATGTACAAGAGTGGGACGACCAGCACGAACATACATACAGCAACTATGTGAGGACACAGGATGTAACCCTGAAGACCTGCCGGAGGCGATGAATGATAGGGAGAAATGGCGAGAGAGGGTCAGGGATATCCGCGCTGGCGGCGCGACATGATGATGATGATGATGAAATAGAAATAAATTGCGACTTAGTAATGAAAGGAAAGTGGTAAATATAAATGAGAAAAAGGAAAGAAAAATGAAGGAAATTGAAAGGACGAATAAAGGAAATAAACAATTAAAAGAATAAGAAAGGAAAGTTTTAAAATATATCAAACTGATTAAATCAACCAAAAAAAAAAAAGAAAGAAAGAAAGGATTGATATGAAAGAAAAGAGGATAATCGATTAATCGATTAAGGCATAACGAATAGCAAAGAATAGTAACCAAGTAAGGAAAGAAAGGAAGAAATAAAAGAAGGAAAAAAAGGAAGGAAAATGAAAGGACCAATAAAGAAAATAATGAAGGAAGGAAGGAAGAAAGGAATGGTAACAAAACGAATAAAGTAGTTTAGTTTCTTTAATGACCTATCAACCTTCGTGGGTTATATAATGCCAAAGTGATCCTTTTAAAAGAACAATAGTGGTACGATTTCACCCCTAGTTGAGAAGGTGATAGTGAAATTCATACCTTTCTAACGATATTAGTCCAAGAGTGAACGCTATTGCGTGACTGGAGGTCGAACTAACTTACTACTATGTCACAGTCAAGAACGTTAGCCACGACATGGGCTCTTCCGATTAAACCAGTAACACTGATTTGTCTGGCAGCTTTCTTGCTTATATATGATTAAAAGAAAGACATAAAAAATAAAGAAGGAAGGAAGGAAAGTGGAAGGATGAATAAAGTAAATAAAGATTTAAGAGAGAAGGAAAAAAGTTTTAAAATAGATTAAGGGATAAATGAAACAGGCACGGGAAAAAAAGAGGAAAAAAAAACAAAGAGAAAAGATCTTTTTTTAAAAAAAGAAAAGAAGCAAGATTGATTCATGTTTATTGAATAGAAAGAAATTGTAAAAAACAGAAAAAGAAATGAAATACGAGGATCATTAAATAAGTTTCCAGACTTTTTTCGTATGGGCACTTTTATTGATAGTACACACATTAAACTCTAGTCCCCTTCCAAGTAATCTACCCAGGCTGCAATGCATTTGTTGTACTGTTCCAACAACTTTTGGAAGGCCCCATGGAAGTCCTCTTGTGTGAGCGTGTCAATGACCTTCATCACAGCCTCTTTCATCTCCTCAATTGTCTCATAACGACAGCCTCTGAGCTTAGGGAATAACCAAAAGTCACAGGGAGCAAGGGATGGACTATAGGGACGGTGAGGAACTGTCTTGATTCACATCTTGGCCAAATAGTCTATAACAAGGATGGAGTTGTGAACTGGTGCATTGTCCTGGTGGAAATGCCACTGACGCAATTTGAAGAGCACTGGCCTCTTCCGACAGATTCTCTTCTTGAACTCCCATAAAACCTCAGCATAGTAACCCTAACCCTAACCCTTTGGCCAATCAACTCTGGTCTATTGACTTCCTTGCTCCTCCCATACCTCTCATCATCCCTCACAGACTCCCTACTTTCCTTGAATCTCTTCTGCCACTCAAAAACTGATGTTCGATTCATGCAAGATAGTCGAAAAGCAGTCTGAAGCATTCCATACGTTTCTCTGGCATCTTTCCAAGTTTAAAACAGAATATTATTGCATATTGTTCTTCTAAAGTGTCATGACGTCCAGATTGCACTTTTGAAATTCACCAGCTGTGACAATCAGGTTTTAGTCAGGTGTATTGCAATTCCTGCTGTATTTGTTCCTTTGAACCTGAAATCCTAAATATTGGTCAGTCATCACATAAGATACATAACAATAAAATACTGGATTCTCAAGTGTCTACGACAATTTTAAATGCCAGCACAAAAAGTCTGAAAACCTATCGAAGGCACCACGTACACGAAATAAAGAAGTATACTGAAAGCAGGAAGAAAAGGCTAAAGCGAAATAGAAAAAAAGTTGTGAGGATAAGGAAGGAATTAAGGAAATGAATTCAAAGAAAAGGTTGAAACGAACAAAAGAAAAAAAGTAGAGAAATAAGGAAAGAACCAATGAAAAAAAGGAAAACTTTTTTTAAAAACTAAGAATCAAGTAGATCTTAAAGGGTTAAAAGTTGAAAAGAAAGATGAATTAGAGAAATAAGAAGAAAAGAAATGTAAAATTTGACCAAAAATTAGGTGGTATGAAAAAAGGGAAATGAAGAATAGAGAAGGAAAGATTTTAAAACTGAAAATGTTGGAAATTAAGGTTTCGTTCAGTTCGGTTTGATTTCTTTTTTATAGCATATAAACCTTCGTGGGTTATTGCATCAGCCATCTTTGTGGAAGGACAGAAATGGTACTATTTGACCGATATCGAAAGGAATAAGGGTGTCCAACCTTTTCTAAGAGCATTAATCCAAAAATGAACGGTACGGCGCAAATGGAGTTCGAAATCATTTACTATGAGGTCATATTCCAACAACTTAGCTGCAACGTTACAGCAATTCTTGCCAAGGAATGAAAGAGAGAAGGAATTAAGTCATGTGGCTAAAAGATTTAAAAAAAAAAAAACAGCAAAATGGCTGAGCAAATGAAGAAAAAAATAAAAAAGTAATTGATCGGAAAGAAAGAAAAATAAAGTGCAGAAAAGAAAAAAAGAAGAAAAGAAAAAGTAAAGTAAAAAAGATGGAAAGAAAGAAAGAAAGAAAGAAGAGAGGGCGGTAATAACAATCAAAGAACATTCGAAGGGAAAGTGTGGATTAAAATTTGAAACAATTAAAAAGATAAAAAGCAGTGACAAAAATAAAGAAAGAAAATAGGAACAAATATCGACATTTTTCAATGTTTCATTTTTTTTTTTTTTTTGGCGGACCATCAGTGTTTATGAGATTTGCTCTTCAGTGATTACTTCAAAAGGACGCCTAAAAGCTAGTGATATTCATAACTTTAATCCCTTGCCAGCAAATAACATAGACACAAGGTTTGATTGAAAAATAAACACTCCTACTGTCTCTTATACTGAAGATAAAAAATATATTCAAACATGCAAGCTATAGTACGAGGGTCGTTCAAATGTTATAAGCCACGTTCAAGCAGAAGAACCATAGCTGACTATTTTTGCTTTTTCAACACAATTCTTATAAAACTAGAAAAATTGCTCAAATTTCGCTTTTAATTTTTGTGCAGGTTAGACCCACAAAAAAATAATTAGCGTGAGATAAGTTTAAAAGTGGACCCGAGGCCCGAGGCGTCTCAAAGTATCTTTTAAAGAAATGTATGACCCCCCACCCACCCACAAAGAAATTCATAAGGACCTGGTACAGATATTTGCTGAGGATTTCCCTCTCTATGAAACTGTGAAGAAGTGAACGGCGCAAATCAACTGTGCAGGGAGAACCCAGAAGCTGACTCTCGGTCAGGTTATTCCAAAAAACCTAGAACATTGATGAACAAGTCTATACCAATCACTCTATGGTTTTGGATAACAGATGTATTTCTGTCCAGTAGATACCTAAGTCCGTAGGCAATACTTCTGCTCCAGTCTTCATTGTTTTAACTGAAATCTTGGGGATGAGCAAACAGTTTGCAAGATGGGTTCCAAAAATTTTGATATCAGACAACAAGTTGAAGAGGGTTTACATTTTCAGGACATGTCTGACTTGCTTTCAAGCAACCTTTCAGAATGTCCACCGCAAATTAGTAACTAGAAGAAAACCGAATTCACCACTTCATTCATGAACCAAAGATTTTTTTTAAAAATAGTAGGAACGCTCTTGTTGTCTGACCCCCAAGAATTGCAAGCAGGCATCATATATTGGCAATATTATGGCTTCTGATTTTTTAGGATTCTGAAGGCGTATTCATGATACACTACATGGAAAAGGGAAAACTATTTATGGACAGTACTATGCATCAGAATTGAGACAACTGAAGGAAGCAATAAAGTTAAAACCCAGAGCGTATGTGCGCTTTTTGCTCCAGGATAACGCGCCTATTCGTGCTGCTCAGCCTGCTGAAGCTGAAGCAATCAACTATATCTTTGAATAGTTAATCCTTCCTCTTTACTCATCAGATTTAGGTTCATCCGACTTCTTGTTTCGTAAACTCTAATTCCCACATGCATTATCACCCATTTGGAAGCAATGATGCGGTCATATGTACAGAGGAGGAATTTTTTTTTTTTTTTTGGTGGGCGGATAGAACCAGTGTAGCATTTTCTTTTGTGATGGGATTTCAATGCTTATGCATAGATGGACCAAATGCATTGAAGTCAAGTGGAACTATATAGTGCACAAGTAAAAAAAACTCTTGTTTCTACGATTCCCTCAGGACTGAGGCTTTTAACGTTTTGAACGACTTCTCATCTGTGAAACCCCGTTCAAATTCGTTAGCGTTCTTTGTTTGGTGATCGTCTTGAATGATCCGTGATTACTTTTTAGTGAGTCGAAACGTTGGCACCAAGTCTACAAAAGAGAAACTTAATAATTTTAGATACAATTTGCGAAGTATGAATTGCAGGTCTCTATGTTTTTTGATCGTGTGGAAGGAAATGTCAGTTTCCTGCTAATTCTACAGCGAATAAAATTTATTTCGTTCCGAATCTTTGAGGCCTGATTACTCGCATGGCACGTATCTTATCACATTCTCTACCAGTCTGTAAGATTCCTTCCTCCAGCAGACAAGCCCTATATTCATGCCAGGTAGGCTTCTCACACTAGACACTTTGTTCGGCATCTACGTGGTGCTTTCAATAAGTTTCCAGACTTTCTTGGCAGGGACATTTAAAAGTGTCATAGACTCTTGAAAATTCAGTATGTTATTGCTATACATGTTATGAGATGACTGACCTATTTTTATGATATCACATTGAAAGGAACAGCTACAGCAGCAATAAGAATACACCCTACTAAAGCCTGATTGTCACAGCTGGTGAATTTCAAAAATGAAATCTGACACTTTAGAAGAACGATACCAAAGAAATTCTGTTTTAAACTTGGAAAAAATACCACAGAAACATATGGAATGCTTCAGACTGCCTTTGGAGTATCTTGCATAAATCGAGCATCGGTTTTTGAGTAGCATAAGAGATTCAAGGAAGGCAGGGAGTATGGGAGGGATGATGAGAGGTGAGGGAGGAATAAGGAAGTCAATAGACCAGAGTTGATTGGTCAAAGGGTTAGGGTTAGGGTTACTATGTTGAGGTTTTAAGGGAGTTCAAGAAGAGATTCCTTGTGAAGAGGACAGCACTTTTCAAATCGGGTCAGTGGCATTTCCAGCAGGACAATACACCAGTCCACAACTCCATCCTTGTCACAGACTATTTGACCAAGATGGGCATCAACACAGTTCCTCACCGTCCCTATAGTCCATCCCTTGCTCCCTGTGACTTTTGGTTATTCCCTAAGCTCAGAGGCTGTCGTTATGAGACAATTGAGGAGATGAAAGAGGCTGTGACGAAGGTCACTGACACGCTCACAGAAGAGGACCTCCATGGAGTCTTCCAGAAGTTGTTGAAATAGTACAATAAGTGCATTGCAGTCCGAGGAGTATACTTCGAAGGGGACTTGAGTTTCATGTGTGTACTATCAATAAAAGTGCCCGTACGAAAAAAGTCTGGAAACTTATTTAATGTTCCTCGGAAATTCTCCCCTAAAGATTTCTGTGACATCTGCATTTCCTCAACCTGCAGCTGACGATATCGGGGTAATTTCTGATTCATTAAATTACACAGCTACTTCAAGATTTATCTGATGAAATTTGTATTCAGTGACACCGAATCATCCTATTTACCCAACCCCTCCGCTCGGGCAGGATATGACACAAGGTCAGTTTTTAAGCGGTGTATAACAGGTTTGAATTCAGAGTTTTCCTTCTCCTAGACTAGTTGCCTCACCAAGGCTGAAGAACCTAGTCTGTCCTACTATTTACCCATAGCTGGAGGGAGAATAATTGGATTCATACCTTTCCCAAGAGTATTAGTGCTATGTGAAATGCAATCAGTCTCGTCCAGGATTTGAACTTGTGTCACCGTGTCCATTTCCTACGGCGATAACCATTACACCACGGGCACCTCCAAATCATGATACTGCATCAGTCATAAAGCAGCAAACATTACTGTGTGCAAGTAACGTATGAAGCAGCAATATGTACTGTGTCCGATGTATGTACAAAGCAGCGAAGAGTACTCTGTACAATTTACGTATAAAGCAGCTATCAGTATTTTTTTCAATTTGCGGATGAAGTAGTAATGAAAGCACACTTAATATAACGGTTGTTATCGAAGGGAACAGAATCAGTAACTCGCGTTCAAATCCTGTTTGCTCTGCAATTTTCACTAATGCTCTTTGAAAAGGCAGGAATTAATATGTTCTGGGTAGATATTATGGCACACTGAGTTCTTTAGCAATCGTTAGGCAACCATTGTAGGAGAAGGAAAATTCTGAATTCAAACCAGCTGTAATCCGCTTAAATATTGAAGTTGTGTCAAATACTGCTCATTGAGGAGTGATGAGATAAATATGTATATCAATACATTGGTTCTTTAAACATTGGTAGTGCTACCAAAAATGTAGGGATTACCGCTTAAATATGATTGTAAAGATAATTTTGGGGGATTGGGTTACGATTTATCAAACATTGATTCTTTTTTTATCGAGTCGTGAATAACGAATCCCACTTCACATTTTTTAGATCACTCCCGAAGGCATATTAAAATATCAATAATAAACAGAGTGGGATTTTTCGATGATTTCTTTCCCTTTCTTATGAACTCGTAACCATCTGTATATCTTTGTCTTTGCCAACTTTCTTTGAGGCCCAGCAATACCATATTTCTTAGCTAACAACTTAATGTAAAAAGACTGGCTGCATATCACCAACATCTCTCCCAATAAACTTACTAAATTATCCAAAGATGCACGTTTTTATACTGAATCTCTTACAGGCTAAATAATAACTTAATTACGAATAGCCAATCATAAATCAAGTGAGGAATGTAAAACACGATCAAAAATAGGTAAATCTCTGGGCACTATTAAGAATAACATCCCGTCACATATTCACTCACTAACTTTTTGAACCGTCTCGTCTAATTTTTATCGTAATGTTCTTTTCTCAAAATCGATCATGAGAAATGAAAAATGGTTGATCGTCTGCGATAATGAACAACACTTTTTCATTATCGCGTAACAGCCAGCAAGATCAGATGGAAAGCAGCTCACGGGTTGTTCAGAAACCCTAGATGTGACAGTAAACAACATTACGGCTTCTTACTTTTCCGAACGATGGCGTTAAAAAACGTTGAAATTTATGACACTAAATACAATATAGAATACTTTAAAGACTCCTGGTAAATTTGCACAAGCTTAGAAAATTATAATGCGGAGTGTCTTCAAAATAAATAGGTTACAAAAGTGTATAAAAAAGACAAATTGTTTTCACCGTTTCAGCAGGACTTAGAATACCTTATGTGTATACATGGGCACCTCTGGTGGTGTAATGGTTAGGAATCTAGACTAGCAAACCTACATGAGTGAGTTCGAGTCTTATTGGGTACCCCATTCATTCGGCCTTGTTTCACATGTAGGCAAAAAGCTTTGTAAATTACTACGTCATGTGTATGCACTGTAAAGGGGTAAGACTCATAAAAGAAGTATCTTTGGGATATCTCTAAACTTTATCGGATGGTAATTATACAATAAAGAAAATCAGACGCGTGTTGAGTATTACTTCCAGGTCCATCCTGATCAAAAGAAGTAGTACCTGTTAGGGACCCTCCCAGGTGTCAAAAAGATCTGCTTGGGAATTATTTGTATTCGACACTCATGTGCCAAAAAACCTTTTGGAAATTATAAAAATTACATAGAATATTGACCCCAAATAAATGTACATTATATGTACTGAGAATAGTTTTTGAAGCTATAATTATTAACAAATAATGCTTATTAGTTGTTACTTGAAACTATGTACAATTATGTGCAAAACTATTTGACATCATATAACTGTGCAAAAAAATTCATAAGATATACATAACAATGTAACTATGAGCATACAATGAATGGGATTCCCTAACATAGAGATAATTTTAGACGGGTTGAAATGAAGTTAAAAGCAATCAATAATGTGAACCTTGTGTGTCAAAATCTTTTAAAGAATAAATTTCTTTTGATATCCTCTGCATAGTTTTAAGTAGACCACAGAAAAGGGCATCCTAGGTGTGACACTAGATTACATCCAATCGGGTGGCAATAGTTTTTAGAGCTCTGTTATTTTCGAGTGCCGCTATATTACCATTATTTCAAGGTCTACTTTGACTCGAATGGGTAATACTTGTTGGAGTACCATCTATGAGTCAAAGAGATCTGTTTTAAATAATAAAAAGTTATTGAAATAGTACAATAAGTGCATTGCAGCCGGAGGAGTATACTTCGAAGGGGACTAGAGTTTCATGGGTGTACTATCAATAAAAGTGCCCAGACGGAAAAACGTCTGGAAACTTATCTTACGCCCCTCGTACCTTTCTCAAGAGTATTAGTCTGAAAGTAAATATAATAGCGCGACTAGATTTCGAACTCGCTTACTTCATATTGCAGTCCAGCAAGTAAGCCACAATGCTTCGTGTACTCTGCTTTGATACTGGATAATTTATTGTTATTTACCAAGTAAACCTTTGAACGGCACAAGTAAAATATTGATTTCAGATTACATCTAGCTAAAATTTTCGAGCGGAAATCGTCATTCTTTATTCCAAATGAGTATTTTTATTAATAGCAGTTTACGTGGGCTTTAAATATCAATCTTTGCGTTGGTTGTGCATTCATTGTGTACAGATGCCTGTGGTTTGTTATCGTAGAGTAAAATACACCGTTTCAGCAGGACTTAGAATACCTTATGTGTATACACGGGCACCTCTGGTGGTGTAATGGTTAGGAATCTAGACTAGCAAACCTACATGAGTGAGTTCGAGTCTTTAAATATCAATCTTTGCGTTGGTTGTGCATTCATTGTCTACAGATGCCTGTCGTTTGTTATCGTAGAGTAAAATACACACGGAGACTTGAGATCACATAGCGCTAATATCCTTATAAAAAAGGTCTATAGCCGACTATTCTCCCTTAAGCAATAGGTAAGTCGTCGTGGTGACATCAGTATGGCAATCGGGATAAAAGAGAAACTTTGTATTCAAATCTGGAAAACACGACTTTAAAAATTTACCTCGTGCGTGGGGTTGGTAAAAATATAGATATGCAATTATTTCCGTCATAAGGCTCGCCCGCAAGCATTATGCTACTTGACTGGGACACATTTCGGTTGGCGAGTCACGTTCCGACCGGATGTGTCCTTCATCGAGTGGCAGTCGTTAATGACCGGCATCCTAAAGCCTTTGGGGACCGTCTCTTCAGGCTTTAGCCCACTTGGTTGGGTTGGATTTATCGCCTGGCACCTGAGGCACCCCTCTTTAAGGAAATGCCGACGGCCCAAAGCATTTTCGGACCGCCGGGTGCGTGTAGGCTTCGGTCCTGTGCCCGGACCCACCTAAAAATAGCATTGTGCCAAACTCGGTGGAGCGTATGACAAATACCGGCTCGCCCGTTTTTATTTTTTTTTTTTTTTACAGACGTTGCCTCACCGTTTATCGAGACACACTTTGATCGGCTGTGTTCGGGCGAGCACAGATCTGGTTGCGTGTGTCCTGGTTTTCGGTAGCAGTCGGTCGATGCGCGCCTTGAACGGCATCCCCAAGTCTCAGGGGACCGTCCGCCCAGGCTCTAACCCTCCTTGGAGGGGCCGGGTTTATCGTCTGGTGCCTGAGGCACTCTTTTTTGGGGAAATGCCGACGGGGCTCGAGGTATTTTTGGAGTCGCTGAGCGTGTCTGGGCTTCGGCTCTGCGCCCGGACCCACCTAAAAAAAACCTTGTGTTTCACACGTTAGTCAGGTGGGGTGTTCGTCAAAGACCACTCGTTTTTGAACAATGCTGACACTAAGTTAACTCAAAACAAAATCTTGTAGATATCCAATGTTTGAAAGACAAACTGGGGAAGAAGAATCTTGTTACCGCTTCCATACTAATTAAAATCATCGTTAAATAGAAAGAACCAAATCTTGGCAACAGCAGAGCAATAATTGATATTTGGAAGGCAGGTGGGACTCTGGCTACTGTAGTGTATGAATGAAAGATTATACAACTGTAAGTCTCAGTTTTGTTGGAAGTTGCATACTGAGCAGAGCCTCGTTTTGAAAGCAAACGTTGCAATCAAGTGTAACCAGATGAGAAAGTGATTGATGTCGTACTTCAGCAAGACATTGTGAATTGGAAATGGAATTGGTGATCTGAGTTCAAATCCAAGACGAGGATGTTTGTGTTTCACTTCGCGCTAATATCTTTTTGGAAGGGTATGAATCCATCTTTTTCCCTAAAGAGTAAATAGTTAAAGCCTTTATTAGGCAATCAGTTTTGGAAAAAATGCTCTGAATTCAAACCAGCTTTACTCTGCTTAAAATTGCAATCGTGTCGAATTATTCTTGTGACGTCATTTTTGAATAAATATACACAGTGAATTGAATGAACATTTTAAATCAGCAAATCTTTTCGATGTTGTAAACTAATAACCAAGAGGCAATTGTTCATAGTTATAAACAAGGCAAGATTAAGCTGCATTAACACAGACAAAAGCAAAACACAAAAAACATTTTTACAACCTACATTTGTATCAAGTCCACACTGAATTCAATTTACAAAGGTCAAACTCAACATTTTCAGGAAATCCAGGGATCCTTTACGATAAAATATGTCTTGGGTTATTTACTGTCAGGTGGTTAGGGAATCATGTTCGTTGATATTTACTTTTCTATAGTTGTTTCTCCAGATTTTTTATTTATTTTCAACACCGTCTATTGAATACGTATATTATTTAAAACTGATCTTTTTAAACGCAATGATGGGACCATAAAATACGGGACCTTAAATGATACTACCCCTCATAGTAAGGAGGAAAATGGGAGTAATGTCAATCAAGGGATTATCACTCCCCCCCCCAGTGGAGTCTCACAACCAGATTTAGTTTTGTATCATGCTCAAGACTTCCTATTTCTGGAGAGGGGTATTAGAACTCGGCAATAGTCACAGTTGGCGTAATCTAAGCCCAACAGACAGGGCAATTTAACGTTGCTATGACAACTGGTCAAGAAAAAGAACAACCTCTCAATTCGAAATCGAAGAAAACTTGTGGAAAAATCTATGATACTCCGATTTCCCCTTCTTCTAAAGAAAATCTGAATTAAAACGGTTTAAAAAATGACCCTGTGTCACATTTTGTCAATGGCCGAGAGGTCTGGTCAATGCACATTTATTTAGTGCAGTGACACGCAAAACAAACTTTCTAAGCATCAGAGAATAACAGAAAACTAAATAAGATCCATTTCAATCTTATATAAAATCATGTTTGTAAATTTTATGATAGCAACCAATATAACCTACATAGAATCTTATTAGATTTAATCTTTTTGCAATATTTTAGAATTAAAAGTATTGAATCTATAAGTCAGTCAAATTTGTAAGTTCAGATGCTGCAGCAAAATATACTTGTCAGCTAGTACGAGACTAATAATATCATTACTGGTGAAATGTGTGTAGAATAGGAAAAGCTAGGAGCAAATATTCACTTCAGACATGTAATATATTTACGAGTTACTACCAATAAACGACTGACAAGAAATACTTTAATTAAAAGTGCCTTTAGCAGGTAAAGAGTGCCAAATTACTGTCGGCAAAATTTGTATCCTACATTCTTTTCGTAATATACGTAGAAGATTGAATCTAAAAGTCAATAGCTTTCAATAAAAATACTAATATTATTTCCTAAGCTTTGGATTACCAGTTGTTACTAAATGGTCACCAATTTATGTACGAAACAAGCTTAACTTCCGTCGTTTGACACGAACCATCAGTTTCAATATGATTTGATTGTAAGTCTACTTTAAAGCAGTAAGCTTTGCTATGTTTGGGACACAAGCCATAGGATACTTAGAGTAATTGCAGTTAGTAAAAGGTCTACCATCTTAGCACTGAAAAGGCTCATTGCTACTTAACTTCGGTTAACTGACGGAAACTGAGCAATCAAGAAAATTTACTGAGTATATTATAATTTTCTCAAAATAAGTTTTTTTTTTTAAATCTCATCGTCCTTTTTTTTATAATTTCTTCTTCCACTTAGTAGTGTATATATATATATATATATATATATATATATATATATATATATATATATATATATATATATATATTCTATTTTTTTCATATGCATATTACATACAACCACTACCTAATATCATTACACATAGTTTTCCAAAATGCCAGTAGTGCAGTGGTATTTGTCGGCTGTCCCACCAACCAGACGAGTGTGGCACAACACCGTAGTCTAGACATGCCCGACATTCCCAAAAATGCCTCGGGCCCCGTCATCATTCCTATAAAAAAGGGCTCCTCAGGCGGCAGGCGATAAACCTAACCCTCAGAGGAGGGTTAAAGCTTGTGGGAACAGTCTCTTCCCCCAACCCGCCGAGGCTCGTGGTATGTCCAGTGACGAGACACACCCGACCAGATCAGTGCCACTGACACCACAGCCGGCTGAAGTGTGTCCCATCAACTGGATTTTGCTGATTGAAATCAGCAAAATGCCAGCAGTATAGCGCTCCAAATTAGAATCTAGAGTAAATATCGGCCGTTAGTTTCGTTCTAAAAGATGCAATAGCTATGTTATTTACCAGGTAACTCTCAAGACACACGGCAATGAACTGAGGAATTTTTGCACCCGTCTCCAGGGAGACTTAATTCCTGTAGGTCACCCCACTTTAAATCTTCGGTTACATATCCCAACACAGTGAGTTTAGTTAAATAACTGGTAAACTCTATTCTAACAGGTGCATAACACGAAGCCCATTCCAATTAAAATAATCTTATACTCCACAATTGTAGTTTCTTTATTCCGTACTTTAATACAGGATGGAACGATAAAAATGTCATCCTAAGGAAAGCAACACTACAACTTCATTTTACAACTTTTATTAAAAAAATCAATTCAGGTAACTTGATTATGTAGTAGAGCTGACATCTATTCGATGTAGCCGCCTTCAGCCCGTGGTGTAATGGTTATCGTCGTAGAAAATGAACACGACGACACGAGTTCAAATCCTGGACGAGACTGATTGCATTTCACGTAGCACTCCTACCCTTAGGAAAAGTATGAATCCAATTATTCTCCCTCCAACTATGGGTAAATAGTATGATAGACTTAGTTCTTCAGCCTTGGTGAGGCAACTAGTCTACGAGAGGGAAAACTCTGAATTCAAACCTGTTAAACTCCGCTTAAAAATTGAACTTGTGTCATATCCTGCCCGAGTTTAGGGGTCGGGTAAATAGGAGCCGCCTTCAGCCTCAATCACCGCCTCGATACGGATCCGGAACTGGGAGCATGCGTTTTCCACAAGCGGGAGCTCGGCGAATACTCAGCGGATGGCAGCGATCAGGCTGGTTTTATTGTTGTGGGAGGTCATATTGCTGATGTTCTCGACGTATGATCAAATGTAGTCGAGCGGGTTCAGTTCGGGGGAGGAGGGGGGCCAGTGGAGAAGGGTACAAAGTCGTAGCACTCCTTCTGAAGCCAAGCCTGGGTCTCTTTGGACTTGTGGGCCGGCGCTGAGTCCTGCTGCCACACCCATGGTCTGCCACCGGCCACCTGATTGCACCAGGGGATCACCACACTTTTCAGCACATCTAGGTACACTTTGGTGTTGACTTTCAAGCCGACTTCGAAGATATGAGGTAGAATGATGTGGCTCTCACTTGAAACCACACCAAAGACCATAACCGTAGCCGGAAACTTTGTTTTCATCACCCTGGGTACGTCCCTGTTATTCGTGGCAACCCAGATTTGCATTTTGAGGGTGCTGGCAATGGTCCTGTTGTCATAACTTGAATCGATAGAGAGCATGAGTTGCACAGCGGCACATCTCCGATCTCGCTCGTTGAATATTGTGTCACTTTCAGACATGATAGAAGGCTCCTATCGCTCTTGAGATTTGTACACAACTAGCCAACTCGTAGATGGTCTGCAACAAAAAAAAAAAAGAAAAGAAAAGCGGTTTTCATTAAACGGAAATGGAATCATGTCGTCTTTTCTAGGGCGACAATTTCATCGTTCCACCCTGAATATTAAAATCATCATCATTATCATCCTCAAGGTGTGCCGATAGCGTAGATCCTATTTCCTCTCTCGCACTACCAGTCCCTATGAGTTATCGCAGTTGGTAGGTCATCAAGACAACATCCATTGTATAAACAGAGTTGAATGCAAATTTCTGCTGGTCAGTTAACACTAATGTGCAGGAGTTTATTGGAGAATACCCAGCATGTCCTGCATGTCTTTCTTAAATGGTTTCCGAGTTGGAAGGTATATAACCGTACAACACCTTCCTTTTTTTTTTTTTTTTTTTGTAGGGTGCTTCTTTCAGTTCAAAACTGCAACCAGCATCATTACTTTGTTCTCATCAAGCTTTTGTGTATTTCATTAGAGTCCAAATGGTGCAGCCATATAGTAGTGCAGATACAGCTTCAGTTTAGAAATACTTCCGTTTTATTTTATCAGAAATATCAGATTACATATGATTGATGATCAGTTAATAGTCAACGCTGTATCTATGCGTGTGTTGGCGTCACTTTCAGTAAATGATTTATTGCTACTAGGTATGTGAAAAAGACTTCTAATTTCAGAGGCTGGCCATTTAATCATCATCATCATCATCATCATCATCATCATTATGTCTTGCCGCCAGCATGGATATCCCAGACATTCTCTCGCCACTCCTCCCTATCATTCATCGCCTCTGGTAGGTCTTCCGGGCTATATCCCGTAGCCTCACAGAGCTACTGTACGTATGTCCGAGCTGGTCGTCCTGCTTTTGCTCGGCCATATATGGGGGTCCATAGGAGTACATCACTTATGAGCTCGTCCCTGTTTCTCCAGCAGTGTCCTGCATGTCTGGTTCGTGTAACTTGGATAATTTTCGTGATGGGAGTCAGGTGGCCGTATAGTTGGTTCCTTGTGGGGTGTTACCCCCAGGACTTGTTCAATATTGCTCGCAACATTCTTGTGTAATTGCCGTCTAGCTTCTTCTCCAACCGTTTAGTTAGTGTCCATGTAGTGCATCCATATAGCAGTATCGACACGACCGCTGCCTGGAAGAAACTGCTTTTCATTTTATCGGTCAGGTCTGATTTCCATATAATCGAAAGCCTATCGATAGCTGTCCATGCTTTCGTTAGCCGTGTGTCGATGTCTTTTTCAGTTGATGAGACGCTGCTTCCTAAGTAGGTGAATAAGTCGTATGAATTTGGACCATAGATATCCAAATTTTATTTCCTGTTGTGATACGAGATATTTTTGGTGTTTTTAAATAATCTTTTGTATAGGGTATTTCACAACTTTTGAAAGTAAATGATCGGGCACAAATCGGGGCTAAAGATGATAGAGCCATGGAAATTGCATATATTGAAATGTAAAAGGATAACATGTTAAGATCTTGATACAGAAAGGATACAATTTGAGATCCTTAATCAGAATACTCCCAACGATACAAAGATTCCAAATTCGGAGCTCCTCCGTGGCAAAAATTTGGACAGTCTCTGGGGACTGACTCTTGAACCCTGGTTATATTCTTGGGGGTTCCGTCTCTTATTAGAGGTCCAGATGGTAAGGAATCCATTACTTTAAGATCTTTACAAGTACTATGAACTTCACAATTCTTGACTTTCGTGAAAATGTGATTCCTGTTTGGAAATGTGTAGAAACTTCCTTTCGTATCTTGCTTGAACAATCTTGAAAGACTAGATTTTGTAATAATTTTTCGCACAAAAGATCTGCTTCATCGTCCGAGATAAAATTTGGCTATATTTTGTTGAACCTATCAAAATTGTAACTATATCCCGGCAATTATCTGAAAAAAGAATGAGAATAATGTCAACCGGTAAGATTTGTGAAACACCGAGTAATATTCTATCGTAACTTACTTAAACTCTAGAAAGGATATATGCAACGTTGTGGACGAAATTCCCGAGGATTTTAAAAGATTATTAGTCTTATCAATTTAGCCTTTCTAACTCACTGATTAAGATAAGCCGAAATTTGTTTTATAATCAGTAAAATTTTTGTAAGATTTTTCAGGGTGTTTTGTTTACTTGGTTTCTTGTTTGAGTAGCCTGAAAAATAGAAGCAACCCATCCCGAGCCGATTTTGATTTTTCCATCATCATCATCATCTTGACGTGCCACCAGCACGAATATCCCTGACCCTCTCTCGCCATTCCTCCCTATCGCTTCTGGCTGGTCCTCAGGGCTACATCCCGTATCCTCATAGAGCTGCTGTATGTAGGTTCGAGCTGGTCACCCTGCTTTTGCTCGGCCATGTGAGGGGGTCCATAAGAGAACATTACTTATGAGCTATCCCAGCTTTTCAAGCACTGTCCAGCATGTCTCGTTCGTCTAACTTTGATATTTTTCGTGATGGGAGGCAGGTGGCCGAACAGCTTGTGCTTTGTCGGGTGTTGCCTCCTGGACTTGTTCAAAATTGCTCGCAGCATTCTTGTGTAGTTGCCGTCAAGCTTTTTCTCCATCCGTTTTTAAACTCTACCATATCACATAAAACCTTTTTTATTTTGACAGACGTTTTCTTTCTTACACCTACTCACGGTAATTACCCTTTAAATGTTGAATAAAATTGTTTAGCAACTTTTATCTAATGTTTTCCTACTTTTTAATGTATATTCTGACTGGGTGATTATGAAATTTGCCCGGTATTTCTGATAAAAAAAGTTATTGAAAATTATCTAAAAATTTGTTAACCGTTATTATCATAAACTTTAAACCATTGATAAGAAATAAGACTTTGGGAACTTCTGATATAAACTCTGTCAACGATATAGAACCGGATATACTGGATTTAAAAAATTGTTTACACTATATAAAACAGACAGGTGTAATAATTTGCTTGAGGAAATACCATAGTCAAGAAGTTGATTAATCATTCATCAATGGATCTATATATGAAAAGTATATTTTGATTGGTGGATCTTAAATTAAATCTTATAAGTAAAGTTGGCGACCGTGGACGAGGGTGACCAGTAGGTTCTCTTTTCAATAGCTACTACACCGAAGTGTAGGGGAGGGCGCAGCTCATTCCCTTATTTGATATATTCACATCAAAATGTTTTAATAAAGCAAGATATTTATGCGCTTTAATATAAAAAATAAATTATAAATAAAAACATGTATACAGAAGAACAATTAGCAACATATGGTTAAACAAAATAAAATTATATTTGTTAATAATATTTTTGTTTGTTTGCTTCTGATGTTCTTTTGTTTGTGTGTTTTTTTTTCAAAGGGTTATTCTTTTTCAGTGTTTTCATTTTATGTTTGGTTGGTTGGTTGGTTAGTTAATTTACGGAGTATCAACAATTTTAAGGTCATTTAACGCCGAATTAAATTTCAAACAGTTCAGTCTAGTATAAGTATAATTTTTGTTTACAAATATATAAATATCAAAACAGTTCAGTTAAGTGTCAAAACAGCTCTATTTCAAGCAACACAGTTTAGTTCTATTTGAAACGTAGGTAGGACCCAATCTGTTGCTTCCACTCAAAGCCAGAGTAGACCTGGGAGTATTGGCAATAAAGAGGTACTCCGCATTCCTCAAAGCTCCAGCATTATTGAAACCTCATAATCAGATTATTTAGTGTCATATCCAGGACATTTGTAGTGGGGAGTGTCTTACCCCTCTGCAGATATGTACTTGGTGTATTCTGCAGTTCCAGCTGACGGGCAAGTTTTTGTTTTAGCTTTTTATATTAACATATTGTGCAGGTAAGATGTTTATTTATAGCTGTTGCTCTTGTATTCACTCGGGCTTAATCTGCTTCTCATTATCTGTTTCGTATAGCCCTCGTCTTTTAGTTTGTCGCAACGTCTGTCTTCTATGATCAGCCAGCATCTTTATTGTTGCCTTGTGTCACGCCTTAGTGTCTTCTCTCTTGTCTTATTCTTTGCCGCAACGCCAATTATTTCTCTTCTTCTTTGCTAGGGTATCAACAACGTAGACATCATACTCAAGTGCAGATTTTTATTCCACGACAATCATTTTACACACGTAACCTTTCAGGAATGTTTAAAGCACAAGTGGATCAAAAACCTTCTGTTTAGACGTCTACTCTACAATTTATCTTATTCTTAACTTTTAAACTTCTCGAACACCTGTCTAAAACCATGCTCTCGGAGATATAGCCTAAAGTTGACCCTGGTTTCAATAGCTTTCATTCACAGTGACTGATTCAATATGTTTTTCCACGTGTTTAACGTCTTAGGAATTAATTCAAATGCTAAACTAAATGTCAATAATAATTCTCACTTATCTAATATGTAACCTAGGTAGATTGTTCTGTCGGCGTCAGTCAGCATCTTCTGAAGAGGACTTAGATATCCCCTGAAAATGGGATCCTGAATATGAGACTAAAATGTATCCGATGGTGAGGGAGCCATGGAAGAGTAGGTATTACTAGATTATGACCATTATTGACCTGTTTTTCATCATCCGAGATATATAGATATATTTACTTTTTCAACTGAGTGGATTTGCAAACATCTAATGTAATGATGAACCTGTTGCAATTTATCTTATAATTTGTTGGTCCTTACTTGTTCCGTCATCACTATTCATAGTTATTGAGTTAGACTACAGTAAATTTAAAAATGGTAGGTGAACTATCGTCAATAAATCACAGGATTTTAAAGGAAAAAATTGCATCTTCATTATTCCCTGGAAAATACCAAAGAATGGTGGAAAGCGCTGGAGGAGACAAATTTAAAGAATGTCTGTATAAAATTGAACCAAGCTTAAGACATTTTAGAGGAAGACATGAAAAAATCAATATTTAAAAAAAAACAAGAAGAACCTGGTCTGTAGTTAATATATATATATATATAGGTTTGTAAATGAGTGTGGCCATGTGCATTTATGTCGCATATATGTAGATGTATATCCAAATTTTACAAACGTACACAGTAACATAGACATACTCAGTGTTCCAGAGAAAACAAGACAAAAGAACACGAGCAAATGAATGTTTTTATTGGAAGCCGCTCTCTGAAGAGAGACAATTAAATTGTGGGGCGTGATTTTGCTCGCAATTTTCACGCCCAAACGGCACATCTACGCTTCGTCTGCTCTAGCGTTTAACCCTATTAATTTATCATATTTGGCTGAATAACGATGTCTATCATCATGATGATCATCAGTATTGTTATTCTTGCGGACATCTCACATCGTCGTTCGTTGGAATTCGAGTGACAGCACCTTTCCACAGGTCACCAGGAATCTTCGCAGTATTCTGGTCGATATTAATGCCGTAGTTTGAATGGTCTTGATTCGTACTCTAATTTCAAACTCTTCCAGCCTCCTTTTGCAGCCTATGGGGACCGTTCTAACTGAGCCAATTACAATTGGTATCATCAATTGATTACTCTCATGTTGAACAGCTTTTTTTTGTTAGTTCTCTGGCAAGGTCTTAGTACTTGTCTTTCTATTCATTTTCTTTGATTTTTATTTTGTGGTCTACCGGAACGACGGGTTCTCTCTTTTCTTTCTTTTTTCTGTTTCTTTTTTTTTTCTTTTTTCTTTTTTTATTTTTTGTAATTATCACTAGGTCTTCTGGCAGGGATTAGGAGATCAGTTTATATACAAAAATCCCAGAAAATTGTGTGCGCCGTATTCTCCGGGACAGATTCTGGTTTGTGTATGTCCAATTTGGTAGAATGGTCAAATTTATTGTTGTTGTTGTTGTTGTTGTTGCTGCTGTTGTTGTTGTTGTTGTTGTTCTTGTTCTTCTTCTTCTTCTTCTTCTTCAATTCTATTTTTTTTCTCTTCCTTTTCTTCTTCTTCTTCTTCTTCTTCTTCTTCTTCTTCTTAATTTCTGGTTTTTCCCTGTATCTGAGTGACAGCAAGTCTCCTTAGATCTCCAAGACCTTTCACTGTATTCTAGCTGATCTTAATAGGGCTGTGATCTGGCTAATATCGGTTCATCTTTTTCATCACCCCTGAAATCGTTCAAAGTGCATCAAACACTATTGTTATCCCGTAACCGTCATGTTCTACAGCTGTATTAGCTCTCTGGCAAGATCCAAGCATATTTCTCTATCGTTTCGCTAGAACGGCAAACTAACCAAAATGACATGTTCTTTTTCTTTTGTTCTTTTGTTTTTACCACCTCTAATTTTCCTCGTTTTTATATTACTTGTCTCTGTCTGTCTTTCTCTCTCCCTCCCTCTTTATTTCTTTATGTTTGGGGATTCGAAACTAATCATTAGATACAGACGATTGTGTTTCTAGCTGCTTCTCCCCCCATCTCTCTCTCTATATCTCTCTCATTCTCTTTCTCCTTCTCTCTCTTTCTCTCTCTCTCTCTCTCTCTCGCTCTCTCTCTCTCTCTTTCTTTATGTTTGGGGATTCGAAACTAATCATTAGATATAGACAATTGTGTTTCTAGCTGCTTCTCCTCCCTCTCTTTCTCTCTCTCTCTCTCTCTCTCTCTTTCTTTATGTTTGGGGATTTGAAACTAATCATTAGATATAGACAATTGTGTTTCTAGCTGCTTCTCCTCCCTCTCTTTCTCTCTCTCTCTCTCTCTCTCTTTCTTTATGTTTGGGGATTCGAAACTAATCATTAGATATAGACGATTGTGTTTCTGGCTGTTCCCCCCCTCTCTCTCTCTCTCTTTCTCTCTCTCTCTCTCTCTCTCTCTCTCTCTCTCTCTCTCTCTCTCCGTTCTCTATCTATCTATCTCTTTCTCTTTCTTTATGTTTGGGGATTCGAAACTAATCATTAGATATAGACGATTGTGTTTCTAGCTGCTTCTCCCCCCTCTCTCTCTATCTCTCTTTCTCTCTCTCACTCTCTCTCTCTCTTTCTTTATGTTTGGGGATTCGAAACTAATCATTAGATATAGACGATTGTGTTTCTGGTTGCTTCTCCCTCCCTCTCCCTCTCTCTATATCTCTCTCATTCTCTCTCTCCTTCTCTCTCTCTCTCTCTCTACACTCTTTCTTTAGTTATCAACATATTTTTCTTAAACAACTTTAACTGGCTCTCTTTTTTCCTCTACAACCATTTTCTCTATATCTTTTTATTAAAACATTTTTTTCTTACTTCCTTCATTGCTTGGCCAGTTCACCGAACTTTGCTGTTTGTCACGCCAATAGATATGAGTTTATTTTCTCTATCTCTTTAAAAGATAGCCGAGGCGTCTTTGGCCGACTGCCTGGCACCATGTACAGTGTACACAGTGAATATATATTGTGAGGCAGGCAGAGGTCTGGTGTAAACAACTTGATACCAAATAAAAGATCATTCGCACTTGGCACGCACCCACATATCAGATTCGATGAAGGGGATCCAAAAACAAAAAAAGCACAGTTAAGCAAAAAGGAGGTAGTCACACAGAAAACACTGTATCTAGCGTGAAAGTTCTTATCATAATTGTTGAAACTTGTTTCTTTTGTCCTTCAGACGAAAAATTTGGCAGAGAAAATGCCACCACCTATCTTGCGACATCCCAAAGAAAGCCATATATATGTTACATCAATCCATATAAATATTGGCATTACGTAGAAATACTTGAAACCGTATACCTGAGTGCAAATTACTTATATTAGATTGAAATACTTAATATAAAACTGTTTGCAAATTCTCAAACAAAACAACAATACAAAAAGATGTATATATAATTGACCAGAAAAACAGAATAATCCAAATAGGTAAATTTATTGTGATGTAAAGTCAACGTTAAACGTTTCGGTTTCAATAAACTTCATCAGGATTTTGATATCAGGAGAATTATTCATATTTCGATTGATAAAATCAAAGAAAACGGTTTCGTGTTGACAAAGAAAAAAGCAGAAGGTATCCCGCAAAAACAATTACCGACGCCGACTACGCCGATAACATAGCGATTCTGGCAAATACACCCAACCAAGTCGAAACACTACTGCATAGTTTGGAAAGAGCCGCCACAGGCATTGGCCCCCATGTCAATGCACACAAAACTGAATATATATGCTATAATCAAACAGGCGACATTTCCACACTAGAAAGAATCTCTCTGAAACTAGTAGACAAATTCACTTTCGATCATATGGAAATCAGACCAGACCGATAAAATGAAACGCAGTTTCTTCCAGGCAGCGGTCGTGTCGATACTGCTATAAGGATGCACTACTTGGACGCTAACTAAACAGCTGGAGAAGAAGCTAGACGGCAATTACACAAAAATGCTGCGAGCGATATTGAACAAGTCCAGGCGGCAACACCCCCACAAGGCACCAACTATACGGCCACCTGTCTTCCATCACGAAAACTATCCCCGTTAGACGAACCAGACATGCAGGACACTACTGGAGAAGCAGGGACTAGTTCATAAGTGACGTACTTCTATGGACCCCCACATATGGCCGAGCAAAAGCAGGACGACCAACTCGAACATACATACAGCAGCTATGTGAGGAGACGGGATGTAGTCCTGAAGACCTGTCAGAAGCGATGAACGATAGGGAGAAGTGGCGAGAGAGGGTCAGGGATATCCATGCTGACGGCGTGACATGATGATGATGATGATGATGCCGACGCTATAAGCCGATTTTATAGTTTATTATGGGATTTTAGACAAAACAGATATCATTAGTTATTATTTACAACTAACTCTACAGCAATGTAATTCGGTAATCGATTATAACTTTCAATGGCCCCGTGACCAACAATAAAATTAAATTAATATATTTAAGGGGTATACTAATTTTTTTTAGTTTTAAATAAATGTCTTTGGATTGATTGGTTTGGGAATAACGTTTATTGGTCAATTATATGAAAGTAAATATGGATTAAAATCCGACAGTATGAAGAAAGCAGAAAAACAGAATAATCCAAATAGGTGAATTTATTGTGATGTAATGTCAACGTTAAACGTTTCGGTTTCAATAACCATCATCAGGACTTTGACATCAGGAGAATTGTTCACACAGAGATAGAGGCTTGTCGAAATGACAGGAGTAAATAAATACATATAACGAAAAGATACAAATTGTACTTAGCGTACTTAATCTAAAAGTATTAAGTACGTATTTTGGAACGTGGAATGATATTTGAAAATGTTGGATTCTTTAAGAGACGAGAAAAATCATCCCGTCTTTTAAAGAAATACGCAATGATAGGTAAGTTTTCATATATATAGATTGTTTTAAAGTCATTCATGTTAGATGTGTAATAATGTGTAAACAATTCTCCTGATATCAAAGTCCCGGTGAAGGTTATTGAAACTGAAACGTTTAACGTTGACTTTAGATTACAATAAATTCACCCATTTGGATTATTGTGTTTTTCTGCTTTCTTCATAATGTCGGATTTAGATCCATATTTACTTTCATATAATTGACCAATAAACGTAATTCCCGAACTAATCAACCCAAAGACATTTATTTAAAACTAAAAAAAAAATTACTACACCCCTTAAATATATTAATGTAATTTTATTGTTGGTCACGAGGCCATTGAAAGTTATAATCGATTACCGAATTACATTGCTGTAGAGTTAGTTGTAAATAATAACTAATGATATCTGTTTTGTCTAAAATCCCATAATAAACTATAAAATCGGCTTATAGCGTCAGCATAAATATAAGTGGCTAGCAGGGACAGGCACACCACGTGGTTAATCAGGCATATGTCGGAGAACGTGAAAGTTGATATAAAAAATAACACAGACACTTTAGTATTTTTCAGGGTTTATAGTTGGCTCGTTACTGTGAGTTATCCGACAAGAAAAACAAAGACTGGTTAATATTTTCTATTAAAAGGTCGCTGCCCCTCTTGGGATAAAACTTGGAGCCAACTTTTTTCTACGCCGGTCGCTTCAATTCTGCCTTTCAAAAACAGGTCATCCCCTTACTTCCGCCTGTCGTGTCAGAGAGATAAACATATCCGTTTCCGGTGGTTCCACTCCTGCGCAGAAGGTTTGAACCCTTGTTTGTTTGTTTTTTTATTTCCTAGACATTTTTAATTACAACGTGTGTTTTGGCCAGGCTGTTCGGTCACTGTCGACTTTTTTCTTATTCTTTTTTTTTTTTTATTTCAATTTTCTATGAGCCGTTCAATTACGTTACACCAGCCATATTTAATTCAGAAGAAAAATGATGCTTTATCAAAAAGATCTAGTAAGGTTTTACTTGATATCATATTTATATATATATATAGAGAGAGAGGGGGGTGAGAGATTTCGGTTGCTCAAAATAAGTTCAGATATTTTTTGTCTCATGGCCAAGATAAGAGGTATTGGCTTATACGTGAATTCAGACAAAACACAGTTCACGTTTGAAACAAAATGGTGCCATCTCCACATTAAATTGCAATCTTCAGATATAAGTAGACCAGTTCATATAGCTCGGTAGCAATATCTCATATACTGAAAGCCATGTCAACATACACATACGTAAGGCATAGACTACTATCGACAGATTATCGATCATATGATAATCTGAAATCTCCGATAAGATAAAACGGGAAGTTTTCCCAGCTAAAACAGTGTCAGTGTTGCAGTAACAAAGTCGACTCTTAAGAGACGCTTGGAGAAAAAGTTAGATAGGAACAAGATAAGTATGCCGCAGGATTTTTGAACAAATCCTTGGAGCATCATTCCAAAAAACAGCAGTTGTACGGCTACCTTCCTCCCATCTCAGAAACCATCCAATAAAGACGAACAAGACATTTTTAGCACTCCTGAAGAGGCAGTAATGAACCTATTCACATGGACATCCCAGAGTTTTCCGACTAGCAAAAATTTACATTCATCGGCTTTGTTCAGACACCGAGTGCAGTCTAGATGACCTACCGAGAGGCATGGCCGATAGAGATGGATAGTGAGAAAGAGTCAACAGAATTTGAACTATCAGCACGACCTGATGATGATGATGATGATGATGAAACCTTATGGGAATTTTGAACTAAATGTCAGTTCGCAGGGATTTATTGTTTTTATTCTACTGATAAAAGATACCTGAAGAATGCTCGTGTGTACAGTGCCGAAACTGTTGTGAAGATAACAACTAAGCTAAGAGGATAATAATCTGAGACGAGTAAATAATGTAAATGATAAAGTATATAGATAAATCATAAATAATGGAGAAGCACTGGCGTAAGAAGATTGTAAATGGTTTCAACAATTCATATTTTATTTCCAGAACAATGTGAAATCTCTCACAAAAACTTCCTTTTCGAATATATATAATATTTCTGTATCTAATCTGCCTGACTGAGCTTGTTATGTTCATCCCTAAATTGCCAAAGAAACTAGAATTTCGAATGTGGATTTTCCAGATAGATCATGGTCGACTGTAGTTAAGGGCGACCCCATGGCTCCCTTTTCAATATCTTCTACTCATAGATATACAGTAGGGTGATACTCCTTTCCCAGGATTGCTCCACTTATCCCTGTCTGTACCTTTTGATGCTGAGTGCTTCGTAAAGATGCATCAAGTACTATTTTTAAGTCTTTGGTATGACTCGATTTGAGATTGAACCCCGGTTTCCTGGGCCTTTGGTAAACACTTTAACAATAATCCCAACTTGCCAGCTAAAAATCTGCTAATAACCGATTGCCGGTTGATTGGGTTTCGTTTTGTTTCTTTTTATTAATGACATATAAACCATCATGGATTATTTAATTCCCAAGCTATCACTGAAGGAGCACGGCAATGATACAATCTCACCTATAGCTAGGTAGATACGAGTGGTCATACTTTTCCGAAGTACGAGGTTCATACGGTAAGTTTCCAGACTTTTTTCGTACGGGTATTTAAAATTGTCGTAGACTCTTGAAATTCACTATGTTATTGCTATAGATCTTTATGATTTCAGCTTCAAATGAACAGCTACAGCAGCAATTGGAATACACCATACTAAAGCCTGATTGTCACAACTGGTAAATTTCAAAAATGCATTCTGACACTTTAGAAGAACGATATGCAATAAAATTCTGTTTTAAACTTGGGAAAAATGCCACAGAAACATATGGATTGCTCCAGACTGCTTTTCGACCATCTTGCATGAATCGAACATCAGTTTGTGAGTGGCATAAGAGATTCAAGGAAGGTAGGGAGTCTGTGAGGGATGATAACAGATGTGGGAGGAGTAAAGAAGTCAATACACCAGAGCTGATTGGCCAAAGGGTTAAGATTACTATGTTGAGGTTTTAAGGGAGTTCAGGAAGAGATTCCGTCGGAAGAGGCCAGTACTCTTCAAATCGGGTCAGTGGCATTTCCAGCAGGACAATACACCAGTACACAACTCCATCCTTGTCACAGACTATTTGACAAAGATGGGCATCAACACAGTTCCTCAGCCTCCCAATAGTCCAGACCTTGGTCCCTGTGACTTTTGCTTATTCCCTAAGCTCACAGGCTGTCGTTATGAGACAATTGAGATGAAAAAAGCTGTGACGAAGGTCGTTGACTCGCTCACACAAGAGGAATTCCATGGGGGATTCCAGAAGTTGTTGGAACGATACAACAAGTGCATTGCAGCGGGAGGGACTTGAGTTTCATGTGTGTACTATCAATAAAAGTGCCCATACGAAAAAAGTCTGGAAACTTATTAAATGATCCTCGTATATGCCGTTAAAATCAATCATCTAAAAATATGGAATTCAAATAGGAAACCTCAGCAGATGTAATACTATGTTTTTACTATTTACACCTATGTGACAATGTAACGTCATAAGATACGCTAAAAATAATAATAGACGCCTATAAATATTACGGTATTATAAAAGAAACGTACAACGTTAAAATACTATGAAATGTACTGATATACCTTTTTTTATCCGTAGATTTACTCGAATAAAACAAGATTTTGCCTAATAATTTCCGCCATTTTATAAGCCAACGAAATCTGGGCAATAGCCAAATGATAGAGGCCAGAGGTAGCTAATATGATATTACATGATTTATGCACATGGTCCGATCGTCTAGCGTGTGGATGATTTTCTAGAGTGGGTAATCGTGACCTCGATATCGTCACACTGTATTACGCATTTATAACATTTTATTCACATCACTTTTTTTTTTTTTCATTTTCCCCGCTCTCTTTTTCTCGTTTTCTTTCTGGTCTCTAACCCTTCCCGTCCCTCACACACACAACCTTGTTTTCACCCCAGACGATCAACCGCCACAAGGGGTGATGTTCCTGACTTGCTTGTTGTAATTCAACCGCCAGACAGAATTCTAGGACACGCGAATTGATTCGATTTAGTTATTTTACGACGCTTAGAGCATCGCGAAAATAAATAAACGCACTTGCTCGAGAAACCTTGGTAATAATAACTTGTTCAAGTTTGGTTCTATGAGTTTTGCATTGTTAAATGCTTTTCTTATCATGCGATTCAGAAATCTGCTTTTGTTGGCTGCTTCTCATTGGTTCAAGCAGTCGATGTTCAAACCCGGCTTAAAAACAATTGGTTCTTAGTGTTTTTATTCTTATTTATTTACATTCAAAATTCCATCGCCACTTCACGCCTTTTTTTTTTTATATTTGCTAAAATTAACTTAGTACTAAACAAATTCATCTTAAACTGCGTGCTTATGCTTAACTGAATTATTTGAAATAGAACTGTTTTTTGACATCAAAACTGTATTTACACTTAACCGAATTATTACATATAACTGCTTGAGTAGTTTTAAATGGAAATGTTTTTGACAATTAAACTGTGTACTTTTGCTAAACTGAACTGTTTTCAATAGAACAGATTATTTACATAAAAATGGATTTGGCGTTAAATAACCTACAAAGGTTGATATACCATAAAACCAAACAAACCAAACCAAACCAAACAAATTCATAAGTTTTTGGCACCCAGTGAGGATTGAAATTACTATAAGAGTAATTAGGAGCAGCAGTGTGTACAACACTTATTAAAAGTAATCGGTGATCCGATTTCATATTTCAAAAAGTTTCTTTGCGTTTCACTTCGTGCAAATGCCTTTAGGAAACTCATAAACCAATCTGTTCTTCTGCCTGTTATGAGTCGGAAAAACTGGGTTCTTCGGCCTTGTTTAAGCAAATATTCTAGAAGAAGGAAAATCAACTTTACTTCGCTTAGAAATGACCTTGTGTCACAGTCTGCCCTTAAATGAGTGAAGTCTATAAACTAAGAATATCTTAAGAGCCTATTTTATGCATAACAGTGGCTTATCATTCACAAACCGACTTTTCTATCATATATAATTTATAGGCACCCATGAATTCAACGAAATAAAAATATCTACGCATATTCACCCACACAACTGCGACCGTCTACATATTTATGCATTAAAAACTCGTGGGTTTCTTGCAAAGGTTGTCACTTGACCTCAGGTAACGAAAGAAATAAATCAATACGCATTTATAATTTGGTTCCCATATTTATTTGTTTTGATAGATCTGTCCGGCCGTCTCAGTGATTTCCCACATTATCTTTCATAAGGGGAGTGAACTCCTAGCATCTTCTAAAGTTTCTATTAATTTTTTTTTTCAATAGAGGATTCTATAAACAATTAAAGCAGTATTCTAATACGTTGAAAATGTTGAAAAAGATCTTCAAAATGTTGAGAAGGAGATTCTAAAATGTCGAAAAGGTGCTTCTAAAATGTTGGAAAACAACTTGAAAACGTTCTGAAGGGGCTTCTAAAATATTAAAAAAAGGGCTTCTAAAATGTTGAAAAAGGACTTCAAAATATTGAGAAGAGGCTTCTAAAGTATTAAAAAAGAGCTTCAAAAATCTTAAAAAGGGGCTTCCGAAAAGTTAAATCAAAAGTTTCTATTGCTTCTTTCCATAGAGGTAAACTTTAATTTGTTACCAGTCCATCAAAGCCTTCAAACTTGCGTTCGGCCACTGAGAGCGATTGTTGGGGGGTCTATGAAAAACACACACACAAACACACACAGATAAAGAGAGAGTTAGAGAGAGAGAGACAGAGAGAGAGACAGACAGAGAGAGAGATTTCATGTGTTTTACACAAAAAAAAGCCATTTCCAGTCTCTAAAATTACTTGACCAGTTCACATACCTTGGTAGCAGCATCTCATCAACAGAAAGTAATATTAACACATGCCTAGCAAAGACATGCAATGCTATTGGCAGGTTATTGAACAAGTAGAAATCTGATTTATCTGATGAAATACATTTACATTTCTTTTAAACTGTAGCTGTGTCAGTATGACTCTATGGATGCACCACATGGATATCAAGGAAATGCATGGGAACAAAATTGCATGAGAACTACAAGATATTCATTATACTACTTTGTGAAGTTCTCTTATGGACTCCAACACGTGGACACACCCGTGCAGGCCGAAAAATAAAGACTCACATCCATCAGCTCAGTGTGAATACTGGATGCTGTCTAGAAGACCTGCCAAGAGCATTGGACAATGAGAACGGTTAGCAATAGAGAAGTCCGTGCTGACAGCACGAATTGATTATATATATATATATATATATAGGGAGAAAATTGAAAAACAAAGTAATTTAAAGAGAAATATTTATCGTAAAAGAAAGTCGAAGCTATAATGTTTCCATTTTATTAAACCATAATCAGAACTTACAAAAGATGATATCGAGTGATCGCATGATATTTTTTAAATATGAACGCTGATTTATTGATCGAACGGTCGTATGCTAAATTTTTCTCCATACTGTCGGATTCTTTTCCATTGTTTTCTTCCATATATATATATATATATATATATACTAGTGCCTTCAATAAGTTTCCATACTTTTTTGTACAGGCGTTTAAATTTGTCACCAATAGCTAGGTAGATACGAGTGGTCATACTTTTCCGAAGTACGAGGTTCATACGGTAAGTTTCCAGACTTTTTTCGTACGGGTATTAAAAATTGTCGTAGACTCTTGAAATTCACTATGTTATTGCTATAGATCTTATGAGATGACTGACCAATTTTTATGATTTCAGCTTCAAATGAACAGCTACAGCAGCAATTGGAATACACCCTACTAAAACCTGATTGTCACTGATTGTTTTGATTGTCCTGATTGTTTTGAATTTCAAAAATGCACTCTGATATTTTAGAAGAAGGATATGCAATAAAATTATGTTTTAAACTTGGAAAAAATGCCACAGAAACGTACGGAATGCTTCAGACTGCTTTTCGACCATCTTGCATGAACCGAGCATCAATTTTTGAGTGGCATAAGAGATTCAAGGAAGGCAAGGAGTCTGTGGGGGATGATGAGAGGTGTAGGAGGAGTAAGGAAGTCAGACACCAGAGTTGATTGGCCAAATAAAGAATTTTATGGATAAGGACCATCGTGTGTCTATAGAGACAATAAGTGCACAGTTTGATGCCAGTGTGTGAACTGTACACACAATTATTTGCGTGGAACTAAAAATGCGGAAGATTTGCGCGAAGTTTGTCCCAAGGCTGCTCAGAGAAGATCAGAAAGAAAGACGTTGTCGTGACACCAGGGAGATGGTTGAGCTGATCTATTCAGATCCCGCTGTTCTTGATACTCTGGTGACCTGCGATGAAAGCTGGATCTACTGCTATGACCCAGAGACCAAGAGACAGAGTTCCCAGTGGAAGCAAGCTGGTTCTACCAGACCCAAGAAGGCTAGACAGAGCAAATCCACCGACAAACTTTTAATGATCCCTTTTTTTGACAGCACTGGCATGATCTACATGCACTGGGTTCCCACTGGACTGACAGTCAACAAGGAATACAACGTTGAGGTTTTAAGGGAGTTCAAGAAGAGATTCCGTCGGAAGAGGCCAGCACTCTTCAAATCGGGTCTGTGGCATTTCCACCAGGACAATGCACCAGTCTACAACTCCATCCTTGTCACAGACTATTTGACCAAGATGGATATCAAGACAGTTTGTCACCCTCCCTAGAGTCCAGACCTTGCTCCCTGTGACTTTTGATTATTCCCTAAGCTCAAGGAAAAACTTAGAGGCTGTCGTAATGAGACAATTGAGGAGATGAAAGGGTCTGTGACGAAGGTCACTGACACGCTTACACAAGAGGACTTCCATGGGTCCTTCCAGAAGTTGTTGGAACGGTACAACAAGTGCATTGCAGCCGGAGGAGATTACTTCGAAGGGGACTAGAGTTTCATGTGTGTACTATCAATAAAAGTGCCCATACAAAAAAGTTTGGGAACTTATTGTGTTCTCCTTGTATATATTCGGATTGATTGAAAATAATGCCAAATTCTTTTGATAATTTCTTTATATATTAACTATAATTTTTACAAGAAATAATTACAAGAATTTAAAAATGAAGAGTTACTTTCCATTACCCTGTATATGCACACACCTACAAACAGTGGGATTTACAATTTGCGATAAATAGTTGAAACTATCTGAAAACTAAAATTAAACATGGGTTTGAGCCCAAAAAACATAGCTCTAAGTTTACGAACAAAGATATTGACAAAGAAAGAAGTATGGTTTAGTTTTATTTAATTCTAAAGGCTAATCAACTCCATCGGGCTTATTTCATGTAAAAATTTGATTAATTTGTAAAGATTTGATTGTAAAAATTAGTTTTTAATTGCACTTTTTTTTCTCTACGATTATTTTGTACATATCAAGCATGTCAGTCTAATTCAAATAATTAGCACAGGTCTATCGTTTCACGAATATTCCCATGGTCTATTGCTAATCAATTGCTGGAATGAAAACTGTTTGACTAAACTGAATAGCTTGAAATATAAATATTTTCACAATTAAACAGAGTATTTATGCTAAACTGAACTGCTTGAAATAAAACTTATTTTTAACATTGAAACTGCACTTATACTAAACTGAATTGTTTAATATATAACTGTTTTGACATTTAATTGTGAGTGGAGAAAATCTATACCCATACTAAACTGAATGATTTGAATTAGAATTGTTTGACTAAACTAAATAGCTTGAAATAGAAATGTTTTTGACAATTAGACTGTACTCATGCTAAACTGAATCATTTAAAAAAGAACTGACTTGTTGTCTAAAAATGGATTTGGTGTTAAATAATCTACAAAGGTTGATATGCCATAAAAACCAACCAACCAACAACCTTTGCTAATCACGATACTTGATTGTATCACTATGTACTGTGACAACCACATGTGTCACCGGCTAGTTGCTCGGTCAATGGTTCTGTATCCACGTTGTGTTTTCAAAGATCTACAGAACTTGAAACTGGTGCAACTTCGTCGGAGCTTTCTCGATGCATTGTTCGGCCGTTGGTCGAACAGAATATTGGCAACTTAAAATACAAGAAAAACTCTTCGTTGATGACAACAAATATTTATAGAAACACAAATGTGCAACAAATAATACATCACTTTTGTTTTTAGAGGGAGAAGACAGCGGTGATTTGACTGGGGCCATTTTCTTTTAAAGTTATCAGTGGTGATGGTTGATTTCATGAACTTTGAGGTTTGGGGTTTTCCTGGAGATGCATTTTAGCGTCTTGAAGAGAATCCTTTCGTCTTTCCTCTAGTCTTTCTCTCGCGATGAACACTTTATAGATAGTTCCACCGGAAACAACCATTTTGATTGTCTCACCAATCACAATTTTAATTAACCTTAGTGGATGGCACCCTCCTACGTATCAAATTTTCATTGGTTGCACACTCAAGCCACAATATGGGGGCTTGGCTAATTAAGGCTCCTCCCACACGCCTTTTGGGGGGAGTTTCGATAAATCTGACCGGCAATTTTTCACAGAACAACACTAATTCTTGGGGCCGGAAATTAATTGAAAAGAAATTTTTAACAAATTGATTTTAGTGTAATATAAAGGCCGTGGGATTTCGTTTTATATATCTTACCTTTGGGTTTAATTTGGCTGAGAACCTTTCGGCTCAGTGCATGGGTTAGTTTGGTGCAAACATGAGCGCAGGTTTTCACGCGCGCATGGAGCGGACGTATCATTCAGAGAAGTCACAATAAAAACCCCAGATAGGGGATATGACCAGGGATGTGAGTGATGTCACGCACCGGAGGCGTGGGCTGAGATTTGAGAAAAGTCAGTGAGTTGAATTTTAGCGTCCGAGGAAGACGGTTGACTTTCGGGGCTCGCCGAGGTCTTGCGGCAGGTGTTGCACGTGGTTCGGGGCAGATGGAAAAGTCAGCATAGAAAGATTGTGCCTCTCTCCTTATGTCGAAAAACCTTTTAACTCAAAGGTAGTAAAAAGTTTCGTACCTGAACTAAGAAGTCGTAAGTGTTTTTTTTTTTTGGGGGGGGGGTTGTGTTTCGGGATTCCTATGTTCTATCTATATATGTCCGTTATGAACATTATGAACGTTTTACGTACCGGTATGGATGTGTCTGTTTCACATATTCATGTAGGGCTATGTAACATTAGCAATATCCCTTTATACAAAGAAAGTGCATTTCAAAACAATTCTTGCAAAATGGTTTTATCAACACCTTCAACCATTCCGACAACTCAAGTTCAATTCTAAATCATTCTTATTCTCTTGAATTCTCATTTTTTAGAAAAAAAAATACCATTACACCTATAAATCTTTAGCACCAGCAAATCCTCTTACATACTGTTACCCTCCTATTTGGCATTATTATATTCACAATTTAATGGATTGTAGTAAATATTTCTATTAAATGATAATTCGTTTGTTGGCAACCATTTTCAAGTAAGTAAGAATAATCCATCGTAAACAATTATAGCATCAAGTAACACACCCGAGTAACACTTTGCATTCAGCTATGCTGTATCAAATATCCATACCTAATACGAATAATTTTCAACCAGATTTATTTGATTTATACTAAAAAGTACTACACTAAAAAGTACTACCACTCCGGGTCAGAGTACACAGGGAATAATAGAAGTAAAGGAGTCATTCTATACTCCCAAGATCTCCAGAAATGTGGCCCTACCACTGGATATAAATTTAGTGTCATACACAGGAGAGCTGTTTAGGTGTGAGTCTTTTTCATCAACAAGAAGTACAACCAGTGTATTAAAAGTCCATGACAGGGCCTAGAAACACATATGATTATTGATGCATTTTTACATAAATCCACTTTCAATCCAGTCCCGTGCACACCACACACACACACACAGAGTGATATATATATATATATATATATATATATATAATTAACATTTAGCACAAAAACTGTTTTAAATCGATAAGATACCGTGATCTATATAGAAAATGAAAAGCCATATCACAGGTATTCGTTTTGGATTGGTCCACGCTGTTTTAACTGAGATTTTGTGGATGAAAAATCTGTCACCAAGTTGAAAAGTCTTAAAACTTCTGACTCGCTTCCACGCTAACTCTAAGAACATTCACGGCAGATTTGTAACAAGATTACACCTTGCTTCACCACTTTGTACCTGAATCAAAGGTTCAAAGCAAACAGTAGTACGACTCTGGTTTTTCACCCCAAAGATTTACAAGCAAACAATGTCTGTTAACAGCTTCATCATAATAGACTACCCGGAAAAGGAGAAAAATATTTATGGGTAGTGCTATGCATCAGAATTAAGACAACGAAAGGAAGCAATCAAATCGAAATGCAGAAGGGAAGATAAGGATACGCGCGCTCTGGCTTCAGGATAACGCTCCCATTCATACTGCTTAGGTTGCAGTCGCCGAAGCAGCTAACTGTCTTTGAATTGCGACTCGTTTCTCTCAACCACCAAACTTAGCTCCATATAACTTCTTCCTGTTTCCTAAAATCAAATCCTACTTGCGTGTTCGCCATTCTGGAAACAAGGGTGAAGTCATGTCCTAGGGAGGAGATTTTGGAGAACCAGGATTCTACCTTCTTCCATGATGGGATTGCAATGTTTGTGCGTCATTGGAACAAGTGTCTTTATGTCAAGGGGGATTAAATAGAAAATTAATGAAAAACTGTCTTGTTTCTCCCACTCTTTAACAGTGAAGCATATAACGTTTTGAACAACTCTCATATATATATATATATATATACTGCTTATTAGCCCTTGACCAAGCCGTCAATCAGAGATACTCTGCACAGGATGCATCTGTGAAAATAAGGGGAAGCAGTTACGAGGTTGAACGGAGATATGAGGGTGTTATAAAATAATATTTGCAGATACCCACGTCAGATACGGGCAGTCAGAGTCTTGAATCAGTCTCGGCTTGCGGTAACAAGAAAGCAGTCACGAGAGCTCCACCAAGTGGCTTGGTGCTCAGCTTGTGCAGTGGCCCCCAGAGCGGGCCACAGTGGGCCTCTGGTTGAGTACCCTCTAGCCTAGAAGCAGACGAAGGGCTAAGTGGGGCCGTGAAGATGACACGGTTTGGTATGGTCAAGCGAAGAAGTTATTGATCGGTATAGCAGTCTCCCTCCATCTCCTTTTGTCTCCGTGTGTCTCTCTCACACCTCAGAAGTTTGAACCCTTTCGAGAATAAAGTGTGAGAGTTATATTTTTATAAACAAGTGTTGTGGTTTCATCGTTCATTATGGCTACACAACATATATAGTACTTTAGAGTTTTTTTTCTTTCTTTGAAGCTTTTCTTTGTAAGAACCTACAATTCAGTCGAAACGTTTAACCCTTCACCTTTTCTACACTACTTCTGTCTCTCCACACCTTAAAATACATTCATGCCCCCCACCCCAGTAAATGCAGAAAAATTCTAACAGTAAACAACTCAATGTTACAAAAAGAAAAAAAAACGAACAAAAACGCCATATTCTTTAAACTGTATATATAAATATTAAGAAATTTTATTTAAACAAAATCAACTTTGAATATAGTAGCGATATTCTAAAATGCCAACAGCATATTTACCGTCAATTCTCCCTCTCAACTCGAGTAGTATTCTTATCTTCCTTAAATTCCTTTACCATGTGTTCCTCCTTCTCTTTATATATATATATATATATATATATTTGATTGAACATAATAGACATATTTTGTCTACATATGTTTTTGTTAATCATTTCGAATTGCCGTATTGATCTCATGATATTCAGCAGAAATTGTTTGATAAATCTTCCATAATTAGTTATTTCCCAAGTACTTTCTGTCCGACTTTGGGCCATCATCAGTTGAGGATGTATTACAAAAGTGATATAACTTTTGTATGTACATTACTACTTTGTAAGAAGAGCATCTGTACTGTTGTCTTGTGTAGCGTTTACTTTTCGAATTTGTTTCTATAAATAGCGCCAGTAGCTAAAGACATTTAAATACATTAGCACTGGTTTCAAAATTAATTCCATTAAATTTGGGTTGTATGTTCCTAATATGTAGTGCCTTGAGAAACTGTAGTTTGTGCTTGTTATGTTTATGTTCTAATATTGTTGTTTTCGGTAAGAATTTTCCGTAAATAACTAATTATGGAAATTTTATCCACCAATTCCCGCTTAATATCATAAGATCAATAAGGCAAATCGAAAGGATTAACAAAAGAATATGTAGACAAAATATTATGTTCAATCAAAAATGTATTAATAAAGAAATGCTGCCAATATATATATATATATATATATATATATATATATATATATATATATATATATATATATATTTGATTCAACATTATGTTTATCATTTCATTATTCGCTCCTCCGAAGATGACTCCAATTGCAGCCGTACTTAGAATACATATGGCACCCTCTTAATTCATTCCATCCAAAATCCAAGCGAATCTTACAGAAACTTAAATGTATCACAGACTCACGTAAACACACACACACACACACACACACACACACACACACACACACACACACATATATATATATATATATATATATATGAACTATTTACAAGTGTTGAGTCTCAGTAGTATTGTGGCTAACGTGGTGGACTGTGATATCGCAATAAGTAAGTTTCAGTCACTCTATTGCGTTAACTTACGAACAAATGTCATTGGTAGAGCTAAGAACCCCTTTTTCCCTCTAGATATATATGAACTATTACAGTTAATGTACATTCACAAGAATGGCTTTAACAGAAAAATTACCAACTAAAGTTGACATGCCATTAAACAATGAATAACATTCGTGTTAAACCGTTTTTAATTTCTATTCTTATTTTAAAATCCGATAATTTTTTAACAATGCTTATATCTAGCAAACATCAACGAAAATGAAACCTCTATTCATTTTATTTTTAGATAAATTTAGTTAACTTTTACGTTGGTTGTTCAATTTTTGATAAGCCTAATGATGCCGGTTTGTAAGATGATCAAAGTTATCAACGAAATTTTAGCAAACGATTATAATTATAAAAGCTATCAAAGAAACAAGCACTTTTTAAAAAAACAAAAGAGATTATTAAAAACAGGTTTGATTAAAAGTGAATATTGAAAACATCATTATTCATTTTCGGTCTTTTTTGTCTAATAACCTGTTTGACTTTGTTTAATAAATGATTTAGAAAATACGCAAATTAACTTAACCCCATTAGGAAAAAGTCGATACCTTTGCGTAGTTATATAAGAGACTACGAAAAAAATTGTTTAAGACGGGGAAAAGTGTTGTTTTGCCGAAACAGTTTTATATAGAATATGCAATCATCTGGACGAATAAATGGACGCAATAGCTTTTATTTCGTTTGGTTTGGTTGGTTTGGGTTTTTTGGCATATCAACCATTGTTGGTTATTCAAAGCCAAATCCTCTTTATACATATATCGAATATATATGACTTATGAACATTTTATTGATAACATTTTTAAAAGTGCCTGAGATTATTTTTTCGCACACAGTTAAATAGCTTCGACTATTGATATATATCGGTAAGAATTTAACATCAGTCACTTTTTTTCACACATTTAAATAAATATACATGATATGTAAGAGATTATTTTGTCGGTAATTTCACTTTTAAATGAATTAAAACTAATTTGTTTGCACACTAGTTTTGCTATTGTTTCTACACAAATAATTGTATCAATTATTTCTATCTAACACTAACAATTTTATACAATATTAATCATTTGTTTGCCCCCAAGGAACTGGTTACAAGTATTGCTATTTAACGTTAATTAATCTATTTAACATTACTTATTCTTTAGAACACAGTTAAATGGTTCCAAGTACTGCAATGTATCATGAACAATTGATTTCAACATCTGTCATTTGTTTACGCACAGTTAAATGATCAGACAGTTCAGTTTTAAACTATTCAATTGGGCATAAGTCATTTATTTGCACTCAGTCTGAATGTCAAATAGTCCTATTCGTCCCATAGATTGGACCCTATAAGATGCCACAGCTCCGGGTCAAAGGGGACCTGGTTGCAATGATGATAATGGGGAACACAGTATTCTCAAAAGCTCCAGCATTATTGGAGCCTCACCATCAGATTGTTTACTGTCATATTAGGACACTCCTTGGAGAGTGTCTGACCCCCTCTTCTGGGATGCAGTCAGTGTATTCTTCAGCCTCAGCCGACTGGGCAGAAATAGCAGTTGTATTAATACATATATATATATATATATATATATATATATATATATATATATATATATATATATATATATCGATGAACTAACAGAACGTGGATTCTGCACAATATTTCTAATGTCAGGTGACGTATTTTAAAGAAACGAACGCTTATTCATTGATCAAACGGCCAATCTTTCTTGTCATAAACAGTCAACTTTTCTTGTTATACAACTTTTCCAAATTTTTATATATTTTTACACTTTTTATACAGCCATCTAAACTTAACATCACTAATATAACCCCTCACAGTCCTGATGATGGTTAAGCAGAACCGAAACGCTATTGTGTCGACTTTGTTTCTCAATAAATCTCCACTTTCTATTTGGATTACTTGTCAATTTTTTCTCACTAACTGTCGTATTACAATACATTATTTTCTTATATATATATATATATATATATATATATATATATGAAAAAGAAGTATGCATTTTCCAAAGAGATTAGTACGAAGTGAGTGGAAACTGCCGCGTTGAAGTTTTGAACTCAAATCTTCGAATTTATTTACATATGAGGATAACCTTTGCGAAAAGCGCGTTTTTTGTTCCTTGCAACTATACGAAAATAGACTGGGCTCTTTATTATCGGTATGGTAAACAAACCTAAAAGAAGGAAAGCCTTTGAATTTAAAACCTGCGGAGTGTTGTTCGGGATAATTTGTGTCACTTTAATGCACACTTTTTTTTCTGTCGTCAATTTATCCAATAAGCATAGCTGGTTCTATAAAAGCCAACATCATGATAAACAAAATCCCCTATGTTGGTAGTTCACACTCTTTACTTAATTGTTTAAGCCTTATACACCGAGATGAACAGAAGAGTCCATCATATATAGATGTATATATTATATATTTCAAAACCAATAGGCCCACAAAGAGTCATTTATTTCGTTCTTACATACGTGTACATTTCCAGCTTGTTACTTTCGTCAGAGAAAATATGTGTCACAAGTTTATATGAATGGGTCACCCAATGAAACTCGAATTTTCTCGTTTACGTTTGTTAGTCGAATGTTTTTTCAGGTTTTCTATCAGTTTAAATAGAGGTCACTGTTGTCTGTTAGATTTCCCTTCCTCCTCCTCTCATTCCCTTTGTTGGTGTGTGTCTTCTAGTCTGTCTTGTTGGATGTATTATTACTCCAATTATGTTTATACATTAAGAGATATATAGATAGATAGGTATATATATATATATATATATATATATATATATATATATATATATATACCTCGGTAGTTCTTGGCTAATCCGAGGTCACCTTTTTAAGGGAAATGAAGGAGGCATTCCTTCAACCATCTTTCTATCCTATTTTGATTATAGACTGCGTTGCATTGTCGGAGCAGTATGTCGCCGAATTGTCCGGTCTTCCATACTTCTGGGGGGATCTCGTCAAGCCCTGCAGCTTTCCTATTTTTAATTTTTCTAAGAACCGAGTCGAGTTCTTTGTTGAACGGACCTAGTTTAATGTCTAATTGCTTACTGATAATTCTTGTGATCGGTTCATTCGTTATTTTCGGTGGGTTTCCTAGTAGATTTTCGAAATGCTGTTTCCAGTTTTATTCTTTCTTGTTGGTTTGCAGCTTTCAATTTTGCTTTGGCTGTGCTCTTCCTTCTACTCACTTCGTTTATTGTTTGCCAGGCTATCCTAGATTGCCTATCTTCCACCGAGTCTCAAATATTATCAATCTGATTTTGAATGTATTCCGTCTGTTCTTTTAACACTTACATCCATAGCAGCCAAAATTTACAATGCCCTAATACGAAACCGCATAGAACCCAAAATAGACAACATCCTTAGGAAAAACCAAAATGGCTTCCGAAGAAATAGATCCACAACCTCACGAATATTGACCATCCGTAGAATCCTTGAAGGCGTACGAACAAAAAACCTACAGACGACATTACTATTTGTCGACTTTACTAAGGCCTTCGATTCCATACACAGAGGGAAGATGGAGCAAATCCTACTAGCATACAGCCTACCAAAAGAAACCGTAGCAGCAATAACAATTCTCTACAGAAACACCAAAGTGCAAGTACGTTCACCGGACGGAGACACAGAATGCTTCGACATTGCAGCAGGAGTACTACTAGGGGACACGCTAACCCCATACCTCTTTATCATCTGTCTAGACTACGTGCTTAGAACTTCGATCGACAAAATCAGAGAAAATGGCTTCGAGCTGACAAAGAAAAGAAGCAGAAGGTACCCCGCAAAAATAATTACCGACGCCGACTACGCCGATGACATAGCGTTACTGGCGAATACACCTAACCAAGCCGACACACTACTGCATAGTTTGGAACGAGCCACCGCAGGCATTGGCCTCCATGTCAATGCACACGAAACTGAATATATGTTATAACCAAACAGGCGACATTTCCACACTAGACGGAAGCTCTCTGAAACTAGTAGACAAATTCACCAACCTAGGAAGCAGCGGCAATTACACAAGAATGTTGCAAGCAATATTGAACAAGTTCTGGCGGCAACACCCCAAAAGGAACCAACTATACGGCCACCTGCCTCCCATCACGAAAACTATACAAGTTAGACGAACCAGACACGCAGGACACTGCTGGAGAAGCAAGGACGAGCTCATAAGTGATGTACTCCTATAGACCCCCACATATGGCCAAGCAAAAGCAGGACGACCAGCTCGAACATACATACAGCAGCTATGTGAGGATACGGGATGTAGCCCTGAAGACCTGCCAGAAGCGATGAACGATAGGGAGAAGTGACGAGAGGGGGTCAGGAATATCCGTGCTAGCGGCACGACATTATGATATGTATATATATATATATAGAGAGAGAGAGAGAGAAGGAAGAATGGTGATATATATTCTTATTTCTCACTTTATATATGCACACATACGTTCCCACATATATGTATTTTTTACTTTGTCAGACAGGATATCTCAAAAATAGAGCAATTATATGGAAAAAAATATTATAGTGATATTTCAGTTTTAAAAATTAATCCCCCTCTTTCTTTATTTCTCTCTTTCTCGTTCATTCACCACCCATACACACACATGCACGCGTACACAGACACATACATACATGAATACTCATACACACATATGTATATAAGGAATATTATTGCTTATAAATTTCGTTCTACGTAGACGTTTCTTTTTTACGGCCTTATGATTTGGTAGGTTACATATATATATATATATAGAGAGAGAGAGAGAGAGAGAGAGAGAGATATTAGGAGGTGCTAGTGGTGTAATGGCTATCGTCGTAGGAAATGGACACGGCGACACGAGTTCAAATCCTGGACGAGACTGATTGCATTTCACATAGCACTAATACCCTTAGGAAAGGTATGAATCAAATTATTCTCCCTCCAACTATGGGTAAATAGTAGGGCAGACTAGGTTCTTCAGCCTTGGTGAGGCAACTAGTCTACAAGAAGGAAAACTCTAAATCCAAACCTGTTAAACTTCGCTTAAAAATTGACCTTGTGTCATATCCTGCCCTAGTGGAGGGGTTGGTAAATATGGAGAGATAGATATTTTGGGGGTTATAGAATTTTATTTTGGCAATGAAAAGACCCAATATTTATTCATTATGGGACTATAAACATAAAAAGCCAAGAAAAATTGACAAGCTAGCTGACCGGTTTCGTTCCTCGCTTACCAGAGCTAAAATTTGAGGAGAATATCGTATAACCCACACCCAAAAATGGGAAATATCTTGTGTGGAGAAAACAATTATTGTATTGGACACTATATCGAAATAATATTAAGTCTCAGCAGACATTTTCTCCGTCTACAGAGAGCCGAATAAAATGTCTCCAATACTTTGAGATGAAAGGAGGAGTGTGAATTGATTAGGATGGTCGACAAGTCTACACAAAAATTCTCAACTCACGATTATTTATGTGTTCTTTTATAGAAGACCCGTATGTATTCTTAAGATTTTCCGTCGCACCACTAGTAAACTTACGTATTTTCATGGGGATATGCTGTTTAATTCAAGCATGCAACCTTTGGTTAGTTTTTTCCTATGTCGTATAAACCGCGTCTACACTTAAATGAGTAAATAAGAGAATTATGAGGAGCAGGAAGAACGCCTTTACGGATATATACCAAAAGAGGTTTAGTTTTAAAGACAATCCTTACACACACGCATACGCACACACGACCACACACACGCACATATACATATATATATATATGTGTGTGTGTGTGTAAGGATTGTCTGCCGTAAAATCCAACAACTCACTCAAACAATACTTAGGTGCAACAGAGGGTACCACAAAACAAGAAATATATAACCACAATTTTTCCTTCTCCAACTGAAACTATTCCACAAACACTTCTTTATCAACACACGGCTGACACCTAAAGGACATAAACATCTCACCAACCATCACATGGGAGATACTCAAACTAGCACATGCCTACATCAAGACATCAAAAAAGTACTTTCTTTGCCTCCACGAGAAATTAGCAATTTATTACCCACCTATCACAAAACACCCTGCTAAACAAAAAAATCAGAAATTCTATGCAAATGCCGTCATGAAAACAAACTGCAATCACATTCTGACCCGTACACATACCTATACCACCCCCATTATTTAAAATCATCCACACTCCTTCACGAATAACCCCACAATACACCAGAAGTACCATTAGTACAACTTTCCTCCATGAAACTTTTATCCGCCTCCAAGCACGGTTACCATCTGTTGACATAACTTTAACTATGATTTCATAAATGTAAAAATACGACTTATCATTAACAAAATATAGACAGCTAATACAAATTTATCATAACTGAACATATCCCATCATAATACCAGTATTACATAATACCCCCATATTATATTACAATATAATTTACCTTGTTTCTACGCCATGATATTCCCTCCTCACCTATATTACTCATGCTCCAGATCTAGCGTTCATTTTCGTCTATCATACTTACATGTCTAATCAAAAATTCATTTTCTTAATAATGTCATGATGATGATAATTTGCCCTTAAGTTAAAATCATCACTACACACACAGCGACATAGCCAATGTAAATAATTATTGCAATACCTTAATACAATATATTTACCATGTTCCTTACGCACACACGACCATAGATTATAATTAGCATATATGTCATCATCATCATCATCATGTCGCGCCGCCAGCGCGGATATCCCTGACCGTCTCTCGCCATTTCTCCCTATCATTTATCGCCTCCGGCAGGTCTTCAGGGTTACATCCCGTGTCCTCACATAGCTGCTGTATGTAAGTTCGTGCTGGTCGTCCCACTCTTGCACATCCATGTGTGGGGGTCCACAGGAGTACATCGCTTATGAGCTCGTCCTTGCTTCTCCAGCAGTGTCCTGCGTGTCTGGTTCGTCGAACTTGTATAGTTTTCGTGATGGGGGGGGCAAGTGTCCGTTTAGTTGGAGTCTCGTGGGGTGTTGTCGCCAGGACTTGTTTAATACTGCTCTCAACATTCTTGTGTAATTTCCGTCCAGCCTCCTCTCCAGCCGCTTCGTAAGCGTCCATGTGGTGCATCCATACAGCAGTATCGACACAACCGCTGCCTGGAAGAAACTGCGTTTCATTTTATCAGTTAGGTCCGACTTCCATATGATCGAGAGCCTATCGATAGCTGTCCATGCCTTCGTCAGTCGTGTGTCGATGTCTTTCTCGGTTGATGAGACGCTGCTTCCTAGGTAGGTGAATTTGTCGACTAGTTTCAGAGAGGCTCCGTCTAGTGTGGCAATGTTGCCCGTTTGGTTGTAACACATATATTCAGTTTTGTTTGCATTGACATGGAGGCCAATGCCAGCTGCGGCTCGTTCCAGACTATGCAGTAGTGTCTCTGCTTGATTAGGCGTATTCGCTAGTAACGCCAAGTCATCAGCGTAGTCGGCGTCCGTGATTGTTTTTGCAGGGTACCTTTTGCTTCTTCTTTTAGTCAGCTCGAAGCCATTTTCTCGGATTTTGTCGATTGAAGTCCTAAGCACATAGCCTAGATAGATGATAAAGAGGTACGGGGCTAGTGTGTCTCCTTGTAGTACTCCTGCAACAATGTCGAAGTATTCCGTGTCTCCATCTGGTGAACGTACTTTCACTTTGGTGTTTCTGTAGAGAATCATTATCGCTGCTACGGTTTCTTTTGGTAGGCCGTATGCTAGTAGGATTTGCTCCATCTTCCCTCTGTGTATGGAATCGAAGGCCTTGGTAAAGTCGACAAATAGTAATGTCGCCTGTAAGTTTTTTGCCCGAACGCCTTCCAGGATTCTACGGATGGTCAGTATTTGTGAGGTTGTGGATCTATTTCTCCGGAAGCCATTTTGGTTTTTCCTAAGGATGTTGTCTATTTTGGGTTCTATGCGGTTTCGTAGTAGGGCATTGTAGATTTTGGCTGCTATGGATGTAAGTGTTATCCCTCGGTAGTTCTTGGCTAGTCCGAGGTCGCCTTTTTTAGGGAATGGAAGGATGCATCCCTTCGTCCATCGTTCTATCCTATTTTGACTATAGACTGCGTTGCATTGCCGGAGCAGTATATCGTCGAATTGTCTAGTCTTCCACACTTCTGGGGGGATCTCGTCTAGCCCCGCCGCTTTCCTATTTTTAATTCTTCTGAGAACCGAGTCGAGTTCTTCTTTGGTGAAAGGACCTAGTTTTACGTCTAATTGCTTACTAATAATTCTGGTGATGGGTTCATCCGTTATTTCCGGTGGGTTTCCTAGTAGATTTTTGAAATGCTGTTCCCACAGTTTTACTCTTTCTTGTTGGCTTGCAGCTTTCAATTTTGCTTTGGCTGTGCTCTTCCTTCCACTTACTTCGTTTATTGTTTGCCAGGCTATCCTGGATTGCCTATCTTCCACCGAGTCTCTAATCTTATCTATCTGATTTTGTACGTATTCTGCCTGTTCTTTTAGGTATATTCCTGTTAATTGATGTTGTGCCTTTTCTAGTTTTCGTGCATTTGTGTTTGTTGGGTTCTTTTGATAGTTTTTGGAGGCAGTCTTCACAAGTGCACGTTTTTCTCTAGCCGCTAGCGTTTCCCAAGGGACTCTATATTTAGTTCTAGGTTTTGTTGGAATACACTTTTCTGCCGCCTCAAGGTGTGCTTCTACAAAATTTTCATATTCGTCATTTGGGGTGCCTATTTCTGCCTTCTCTTGTAGTGCTTCGAATCTGTTTCTTAATTCTAATGCATATTTATCTCTAATATCTCTGTTGTTGAGTAGGGCCCAGTCATAGTGCTTGGTTGTCGCTTTACGTGTGGCGTTTTTTCGTAGGCTTAGTCGTACTTTGGCCGTAACTATTCGATGATCGGAGGACACACCCTCGAAAGAGGAGTATGCCTCGCAATTCATCGCACTGTTTTTCCATTTCCTGTTTATAAGGACGTAGTCTATCTGTGCTTTACTCTTATTCGCGTATGTGTAGGTCCATAATTTCCCCTCTCTTTTTTGAAAGTTTGTATTGAGGCATGTTAATCTATTTTCTATCATGAAATCTATTAAATGCTGTCCATTCCAGTTTGACGCGCAGTGTAGGCTGTATTTGTTGTGTCTGTTTTTCCCGATTTGTGCATTCATATCTCCGCCAATGACTAGCAGGTTGTGTTTCGGAATGCTACGTACTAGAGAGGATAGATCTTCGTAGAAGGTGGCTATTTCGTTTTCTTCGCTAACATTGGTAGGGCTGTAGCAGGAGATAATTGTTGCTTTGGGGTTGCCATTAAACGTTGCGGCCATCATCCTAGGTTGTATTCTCTCAATGCTGTTCAGTGTTTTTAACGCTCTTGGTCCTAGAAGTATTCCCACCCCTCCAACCGATGCATTGACAGAGTTTTTCCATGCCGATACAGTCACCAGCACCCATCCATTACCAGTTTCGTGATACTTGATATCTTCGGTGTGCGTGTATCGGTGCTCTTGTATGCAAATTATGTCTATCTTATGTTCTACGGCTGATGCAGTTAGCTCTGATAGTTGACCTATTCTATTTAGGGTTCTCACGTTAAATGTCGCTATCTGTATTGTTTGTTTGCATTTTAGTAGTTTTTGTTTGAGTTTGAGCTCTGTAGCTGATTTTTCGAACACTGAGGCCAGGGCTCCAACCTCAGCAGGACGCGCCCCTTTTTTACCCGCGCGAAGAGCGATGCGGTTTATGGATCTGGTTTGAGTACGAGTCATGGTTATCTTTCGATGGCTGTTTTTGTTCTCATCTATAGAAGCCACTCTTATAGATGAGCCGCAGTAGTTCCCCGATCGAACTGACAATCTTGAGCGTTAAGCCGCAAGACTCACACGTACATCATGCTGCTTCCCATGTGTACGCGGTAGTAAAAAAAAAAAAAAAAAAAAAAAAAAAAATTCTCTTTTTTTATCTTAAGTTTCAACTTAGTTAAAGTCCAGGACTGCTGGATGTTAAAATTCAAAGAAATATTGGGGTATATTACATGGTCATCTAGTGGTGTACAGAGAGAGAGAGAGAGAGAGAGAGAGAGACAGAGAGAGAGAGAGAGAGAAAGAAAGAGAGAGGAGGAGTCAACTCTTTTATGGCTTTCGTCTTTAGCACGTGTTAGACTACATTTGAGGTGTTTTGGATTTTTTTTTTCTTCTTCCTTTCTTTTCATTGGGGGGGGCATTTTGGGGGTTTTCTTTAGCAAATTTAGAAGTTCGTCTTCCAAAAGTAAAGTTTTTCCTGAAAATTAAGTCGCATAAGTCTTCATTCTTCATTTAAACAACACAGAATACAGCTGAGATTTAAGACATTACTATTTTAAATCAAATGTGCATTTTTAAATGAATAGTTTAGTAGAATAAATTTACTGACCTCTGTGAAAAAACTTCTGGAAACGGAATCACTTCCAAACGTATGCATACTATTTCAACAAATGAAGGATTGAATTATTACTAATTTTAATAGTATTTATATTAAAGGTTCCACTCCTATATCATGGTCATCTAGTGGTGGACAGAGAGAGAGAGAGAGACACAGAGAGAGAGAGAGAGAGAAAGAAAGAGAGAGGAGGAGTCAACTCTTTTATGGCTTTCGTCTTTAGCACGTGTTAGACTACATTTGAGGTGTTTTGGATTTTTTTTTCTTCTTCCTTTCTTTTCATTGGGGGGCCATTTTGGGGGTTTTCTTTAGCAAATTTAGAAGTTCGTCTTCCAAAAGTAAAGTTTTTCCTGAAAATTAAGTCGCATAACTCTTCATTCTTCATTTAAACAACACAGAATACAGCTGAGATTTAAGACATTACTATTTTAAATCAAATGTGCATTTTTAAATGAATAGTTTAGTAGAATAAATTTACTGACCTCTGTGAAAAAACTTCTGGAAACGGAATCACTTCCAAACGTATGCATACTATTTCAACAAATGAAGGATTGTTTATTTCCATTTTACAAAAATGGTTGGCACAAGACCTCAAGTTTTTGGGGGAGGGGAAAAGAGCGGTCATGCCTTTCTATATGTTCTACGGGACCTAGCTAGCCACATTCGCCGACCCATTCAACAATACAATATATAACCATTCATCCGTCGCCATATGCGCAGCAATCACCAAAATACCACATGTACTCTATGAAAAGTCCTACTTAAAACCCGAAAATTGATGGATGATTTTTATTCATGATTTATATACAATGCTTGTGATGGGGATGGGAGAAAAACCCCGAAATAAACGAAAAACAAGGAAAAAATCCCCATTTGGTTACCCTCCCATCCCCCCGTCTCTAAAATCGGAGGCCGACTGTTTTCCGGGGCGAAAGGAACCGAAAACAAGCCGGACCTGTCCTAAGTGGGATTGGGATCCTAATCTACGGTGGTAAAAGAAATAACGGGTCGGGCGCGGAATGGGTTAATACAAGCGGGTGATATGATTTTTATAAATTTTATATTTTTGATTTTTTATATATATACATATGAGTGTTCAAGATCTTCAGTAAACGTGGGCTGGGACACGGGCTGAGGTACCAAAAATAATGGGGATGGGGAAGATCTTGAGAACTAACAACTAGATGACGGGGACAATGACACACAACATACTGCTAACTAGGTACCTAGGTACCAAAAGAGAAAAGGGGAACAGTTCTACTCACCAGGGGTGGGGTCCCTAAGGACCCGTACCGTAGACGCCATGAGTCGGCAGAGGAGGGAAGGATGACTCCAACATTGCCCCCTTCGCACGACCAGGCTCGCTGCATTCACCCACCTTTTGCTGAATTTTATGCGATCCAAGCGTTTTCTATCGCATCTGATTTTGACCCTCAGCAGATGCCGAAAAAACAAAACCAGATCACGATGAGAAAAGTTTGCATCGTCATAAAATCCCTTGTTTCGCGTCGTCCACACCACCATTCTAGCTACAGCCAGGATCACGAGAAACACCACACGCTTCTCACCCTGAAACGGAGGAAGAACGTTGTCCACGACGTAACCAACGTCGAGCAGCACGAGCTGTTTGGGCTCGATGCGGGCCGTCCACTCGCGGACGTGATCCCAAAACGGACGGACTCGCTCGCTGTAGTAGAAGGCGTGCTCAGCCGTTTCTTTCAAGCCACTGCCGCAGCGAGCGCAATCGGGCATGTCTGCCAGGCCCGCCTTGTAGTTCAAGCCGGTAAGGGGTAACGCATTTCGCACAAGTCGCCAGGTGAGCGAGAACTCGGAGTTGTTCAAGAAGCTCGATCCTGGCGTCCAATTCCAATGAGAGCGAATCTCCTCCGTCGTCCAGCCGTGCCGCTCGCTGAGAGGATCAGAAGCGGAACCCACCACTAGCTCCCGATATAGTTCTTTTCGAGGCCGTGAAAGGTCACTGGACCCAAGAAGGTTACGAAGGGCCGTTCGGCACTCGCGGACAAACAGTGTTTCGCCCAAAGGCCTACGTCGACCTTCAGCCTTTGGGTCTGACTTTAAGCGAGGAAAAGTCCGACTCGCCTTCAGTCTCCACACTGCAGTCCCCGTCAAGACTCTGCCCAAGTAAGCAAGTCTTTCAGCAAGCCAGTGGCTCTCCAGATCAGGCATACCTAGACCCCCGTTGCGCGTACGTTGGATACAGACCTGCCTACGGACCATCGGCCTTGCACCTCCCCAGAGTAATCTGGAAAGGGATTGTTGCAGTGCCAACCGACGTGCCTTAGGCAGAGGAAGTACAGCCAATCGGTAAAGAATCAGGGGGAAGACGTACACGGCACACGCCTCCGCCCTACCCTTTAAGGACAACCTCCTTGAAAGCCAGGTTCCCACCCGAGCATTCACCTTAGCTTGTACTTCCGACCAATTTCGCTCCAGTTGGAGGTCGGGCCCGAACCACACCCCGAGGATGCGGACGGGTCCGTCACTCCAGCGGAAGGGCCCTGGAAGAGTATCGCTACCCCTCCAAGCACCAAGCCGCAAACCTTCGCTTTTGTCAAAGTTGACCTTGGCCCCTGCAATCCGCTCGTACTCGCTAACCGCCTTCTTCACAGCCTTTATATCCAGACGGCGGGATACAAACACTGTGATATCATCAGCGAACGCGGAAACCCTTGCCGCAAGGCTGCTAACAAAAGGTATACCGCGCAGGGACGGACTTGTCCCCTCATCCCTAAGCCTGTGCAGGAGGGGCTCCAACGCGAGGACATAGAGAAGAGGAGACAACGGGCAGCCCTGCCGCACCGAACGCTCGATCGCGAATACCCTCGAACGCCTTCCGTTCACCTGCACCACTGCCTGAGGGTTGTGGTACATCATGCTAATCCATCTGCGGAACTCCGGTTTGAATCCGGCAGTCTCCAAAACAGACGCCAAGAACCGATGGTCAACCCTATCGAAGGCCTTGGACTGATCTAAACTGATCAGTGCGGCATCTGTGTCGTCTTCTATACCCTCTAGGACCTCGCGAATCAAGTGCAGATTGTCCTGGATCGATCTTCCCTTCACAGCAAAGGACTGTTCAGGGCCGATCAGATCACTGATGACACGCTGTAAACGATTCGCCAAGACCCGAGCCAAAATCTTTAACTCTGTGTTAAGCAGAGTTATGGGCCTGTAATCATCTAAGCCCTCCCAAACATGCCTGCCACCTTTCTTCAGCAATGTGATCACGCCCTTGGTAACGCTACCAGGGATGGCTCCCTGGGCGAACCAATGATTGAACATATCCGTCAGAATAGGCACAAACATGTGCGACATCCTCAAGTACACTTCGTAGGGCAAACCATCCAGTCCCGGCGACTTGTTCAGGCCGACCTGCTTCAACGCGTCACGGACTTCGCATTCAGTAACCACACCCTCGCAGCCAGCCGCCCCAAGGCGGGGGAAGTCGGCAAGATAGCTACGAAACTCCCGGATCGGGAGATCAGTGCAGCGGGCAAAGCGACCCCGAAAGTGCGCCCGAAAGGCATCACGTATCTCACGACTCGAACGCAGCAGTCGCCCGTCCGGGGCCTTGACAGAAACGATATACCGATCGGGGAACCTTCGCACTTCTTCTTCACGCGCAGTCGCGTTCGTCTTCACAGCTTCGTTGAGAACTCTCTTTAACCTAGATCTAACTACGTAGCCCTTGTAGCGCTCGCTACTCTCGCGCTCAAGGTCCCCCCTAGCTAGCTCTACGTTTAGGGAGTCCCCCCCCGCCACCGCCCGGGAAAGTCTATCTTCTATAGATTTCGCTTCCTTGGCCCTATCTAAATTGAGCTGTTGACCGTACTTGGTTGCGAAATCTCTAATCCTATGCTTAAGAGATCCCCACCACCTATTCCCGGTAACCGCCCCCACTAACGCCCGCTTGATTAGGGATTCCAGCCGCTCCCGGAAGTCCCGTATCTCCAGTAAGGAGGTATTGAACTTCCAGTAGCCGGCCAGACTAGGCCTATCAGCTAACCGTAGACTGACGCTAACAAGTTTATGGTCAGTCCACGCTATCAAGTGGAACGTGGGACAACTAACAAAATCGATGTCAGCTCTTCTAACTAACACTCTGTCCAAGTAGGTACCCACTTTGGCAGAGGGCGAGCTTTCTAACCACGTCCACATCTCCCGCCCTGGGTGATCAAGACGAAACCTGTCGACCAGATCATGACGAGTCATGAGGCCGGCAAGGCTGCTCTCACACCTTCCCCATCTACTAGCTCCCCGCCCGACCTTATCTATCTTGGGATCAAGGATCGCATTCCAATCACCCATTAAAACTAGCCGCTTCTTATCGTCCAGGAACGGCGCCAACCGACAAAAAAAGGAAACCCTCTCCACAGCGATATTGGGCGCATAAACCGCAACCAGACGAAACTTGAAACTTTTCACGGCAACATCGGCCACAACCAGTCGGCCCCCGTCACCTGCAAAAACCACGTCAACATCGGCATCAAGGCTGCGTCCAACTAGCAAGGAAACCCCAGCGCTGGCACGGCTGCCATATGCTGAAAAAACATTAAAATCCTTCTCCAGCACACGACAGTCCGCACCGCAAATGAAGTGAGTTTCTTGCACTGCAGCAACATCTACACCGAGAGTTTTGAGTTCACCAAGCAAGCGCGCACACTTGCTTGAATCCCTCAATCCCCTCACATTCAACGTAGCAAGGTTAAGAGCCATCAATCCCACTTACCTTACTCACTGTCGACTACGGGCCGGAAATCCTTGGGAGTAAGGATGCCGACGGCCTGACGCAGGGATCCGGTACCGAGCTCAGTGCTAACTCGGTCGTCTCTGGTGATTCCCCCGACATCCATGGGGTACCTCAATTTTAATGACCTATAGAAGGAAGGGTGAACTAAAATCGGGACCCTTCCCGCACAATATGGTAACATCTTCCGCAACATTGCATTGGTAGTGTCGGCCAACATTACGTCCGCCCGACTGGCTTCCTCAATAAAAAGCCAAAGCTCCTTAGTTCGGTTACCAGCTGCACGGACGAATGTGGTCAACATTGGTACATTTGGAAAATTGTACGGATTCGTAATGTCCTTTTTTTCAATTGTCTTCAGAGCCAACAGGGGCTTAAGGGCTTTCTTGAGGACATGGTCTAGGTGCTGGGGCTCCAATATGTCCTCACAAAAGTAAAAGGCGTTTGTCGCCCGTCGCACCTCACTTGAGACCGACTGCGAGCGCTGTTTTGTTGCTGATGGTGAAGGGGTTGATGCTCTGGTCACCGAATGGGACCGTGTGATTAGTTTGGGTGTGGTGATGGGGGATAGTGAAGGTGATTGCGGGGAAAGTGGGAAGTCGTCAGTCGGGGTACTTTTGGATTGTTGTGGGAGCGGGATTAATTGGGCTGGTCTTTGGGGTTTGACCGGTGATTTTTCCTTGTTTTCATCCCCCTTTGGTTGAGACTGGGATGGTGTTTGGGGATGCTTTGGTTGAGGCTGGGATGGTGTTTGGGGATGCTTGGATTGAGACTTTGACTGAGACTGAGATGGTGTTTGGGGATGCTTTGTTTGAGACTGAGATGGTGTTTGGGACTGTTCCCCCTTTTTTTGAGACTGGGATGGTGTTTGGGGATGTACTTTGTTATCCTTAATGTGTTTTTTCTCACCCCCGTCCTTCTGCGAGTCCCCACTGTCTCTACGTCTCTTCAGGTTGACTGCGACTTCCATGCTTTCTGGTATGTCTTTAGTTTTCTTTTGTATTACTGTTGATGATGATGATGATGGAGTCTTTGCTACTGCTGATGATGGTTGTTGTTGCTGCTGTTTTTCAGTAGTCTTAGTAGTGACGGTGGTTGTCGTGTTGGCCTTCGCAGAAGCCTTCTTTTTTTGCTTCCCTCTTTGTACCTGGGTCCACCCCTCTTCATCTTTATCGGGGTGGTCCCCAGTTTCTGCATTAGGGCTCTCGCAAGCTACTGTCGCCGTTGCCTTTGTCGACGGTGTAGTTGTTGCTGCTGCTACTGCTGTGGTTGCCACTGTCTGGCCTGGTTGCATTATCTTTTGAGGGCAGGATTTGGAAAAGTGCCCTAGCTGTTTTCAATTCCAGCATTGGGGCTTCCTGCCCTCCACAACCACCGTCATTACTTGTGTTTCATACTCTATGGTATGGGGAATGGTTCCAAACCCCCATCGGTCCAAACACATGGTGAAGACGTAATCGCCGTGCGCTGTCCCGGTGCTGGACTTGGCTTTAATAATGTTCTCTATGTCGCCATGTTTGCATAGATATGCCGCCAGCACTTCTTCGTTCAGTTCTATTGGGACATTACACACGGTGACACGTATCCGTCGTCTCCCCATGTATTCGGGCTGGAGCCTGAAGAATTTGGAGTTTATGCTTTCTCCAGCTAGCTTGGCTGCCAGTTCCTGGGATGGTAATAACACATCCCAGGTGGCGAAACTGCGACGGCAGTAATATTTCGCCGGGATTCCTGCCCCTTTTAATAATTCTTCGAAGGTTTCCTTCTTTATGCCGGCCAACCTTCGTGTCTTTAAGTCGGTGATGACAAATGAAACCGTTTTCGGTTTCACCTGCTCGACCAATTCCGGGATTGGAAAAATCCTGTTTCCGTCAAAATATTTGTCATATTTTTCTTTTAATTTCCCGAAGTCCATATTACACGCATTTTGTGTAATTTTGTCCGACCAGGAGGCCGGCAATAATGGCACTTTTTGTGCGGGCGGAATGCTACTACTGGCCGAAGAGAGAATTGGCCATTTGTTTTCTGGTTTGGAGGGGGGACTTGTGCCGTCAAAAATGTCAGTAAGCGACGGAGATGGTGAAGGTGTCGCTACTGGAATTGGGGATTCGGTTGCCATAGTTGCTTATTAGGCAACCAGGCAAGACGAAAGAGTTCTTTTGGTGTGTAAAAAATTGGACGTTGTTATTTTCCAAAACAAAAAAATTCCAAAAACAAGCTTTGACCCCCCTCAGCAAACAAATAACAATTGTTTGGGGAAGGGGTAGTCAACAATAAAAGTTCAAACAATAACTCAAATCAACAAATAACAGTATTTTCCAAAACAAGAACAGATTTAACAATAATTAGAAAAACTTACTGGTCAATAGCAATTACAAACAGACAAAAGCGTGGTCAAGACTCTACCATAACTCGAGACTCAACAAATGAAGGATTGAATTATTACTAATTTTAATAGTATTTATATTAAAGGTTCCACTCCTATATCATGGTCATCTAGTGGTGGACAGAGAGAGAGAGACACACAGAGAGAGAGAGAGAGAGAGAAAGAAAGACAGAGGAGGAGTCAACTCTTTTATGGCTTTCGTCTTTAGCACGTGTTAGACTACATTTGAGGTGTTTTGGATTTTTTTTTCCTCTTCCTTTCTTTTCATTGTGGGGGGGCATTTTGGGGGTTTTCTTTAGCAAATTTAGAAGTTCGTCTTCCAAAAGTAAAGTTTTTCCTGAAAATTAAGTCGCATAAGTCTTCATTCTTCATTTAAACAACACAGAATACAGCTGACATTTAAGACATTACTATTTTAAATCAAATGTGCATTTTTTTTTTCACAACGTAGGCAGCTAATACAAATCATTATCGCAATCCAACACAAAGATATTCCAGCATAAAATACTAATATTGAATAATACTTCATGATACATCCCCTCCCCACTCATTCTTACGTCTTAGACACATCATACATTTTTGCCTATCAAGTTCATTTTCTTCATAATACAAATTGATAAGGATAATTCGTCCTTTAGTTATAATCGTCACCACACACACACACACATGCGTGCAACCGATTTAAAACATAACTTCATATTTCCAACTGAAATAGCGTTAACAACAAAGCGTCCAGATATTGTCATTTGGTCCGGTAAAGCAAAAAAGGGTTTTCCTTATTGAGTTAACGGTCCCGTTTGAAGAAAATTTCGACTGGGCACATCAGCGTAAGTTGGAAAAATATGAAGATCTGCGATAACAATGTGTCATAAATGGCTGGATAACAAGTGTATTTCTTATCGAAGTCGAATGCAGAGGTTTTATTGCCAACTCAACCTCTGTTTTCTTGACTAATCTTTGACTTCCTCCATCAGACAAAAGGAAATACAAGGAAAAGATCCAAGATAAGGTTCTAACTGCATCAACATAGATCTGGTAATCCTATAGAGCGACAACAATCTGACAAAGTCTGGTGGTGTCTTGAGATACTGCTGGGGCGCTCTGGCTTAGTGGTAATGATTCTTCAGCCCCGAAATCATGCCCGAAACCAGAGTCATCATCTGATGGAGGCTTTGTTAGAAGTAATGGCGTTGTATAAACATCAGTTATTGTATGATACCAACTATATATATATATATATATATATAACAAAAGACATTAACATCACACAACAAATACGAACATTTATTGCAACGTCTTAATACACTATATCCCATATGTAAATACATAGAATAAAATATACGTAACATAACATTAACACAGAAAAAGCAGCCAATACAATTTAAAATATTAATATTACTTAATACCCCATAATATATCTTACCTTTTAGACCTGCCATACATTTTTGCCTATTATGCTTACAAATGAAAATGTATTTTCTTCGCTCTGCAATGATGATTATGATTCATTCCTTCGTTAAAATCACCACTACACGCCTAAACACACTGGAATACAAAAAAAAGTATTCAGTCATATCCTGTCTACTAAGAACCTTTGCTACATTTTGCTAAAATAATATCCAGAGGACAATTTCAACCCTGCCGCGAAACACCATTTTTCACTGCCTGATGATTGTCGTAATAAGGTAGCATGAAACTATGGGTCACAAATAAATACCCATGCTATTAAATGAATATACAAAAAAAACTAAATAAGTATTTTGTAATTTGCTTAAAGCATTGCACAAATTATTTTATTTCATAGTACTGAATTAATTTAGAGGGCTATTGTAATGCAAAATAATAATTATTGGAGTCTAATTTATTCCAAAGTAAAACTTCATATTCAGAGACTTTTTTTTTATAAATGAACACGATGTTGGAGGTTCAAAATTGTTTTTGAACGTTGTAAACATGTTTTCACGTGGTTTGTTGTTAGAACACCAAATTGGGTGTTGTAACCATGGTGCCACGTGGGGCATTTAAACGCAAAGTGGAACAGACGTTACTTCACTTGTCCTAATTTTTGAAAAATAAAAAACAATAAATAAATAAACAGAATAAAAAAATAAAATAAAATAAAAATAAAATTGATTGGGACAATCGAAGTCACGTCTGTTCTGCATGGTGTTTCGAACATCCCACGTGACATTATGTTTACATCACTCAAAAAAATGTTAACCTCTTACATCGTGTTTATTTATTAAAAAATGTCTCAGCCGATGAAGTTTTACTTTGATATAAATTTCTCTCAAATAAATATTATTTCGCATTACATTAGCCCTCTAAATTAATTCAATGCTATATATATATATATATATATATATATATATATATATATATATATATATATATATATATATATATAGGTATTGTTCGGTCCAATTAAACCAGAGTTGGGGGTAATTCCTTCAGGACAAGAAAATCATTCAAAAGCTGAACATTTAAATTTTCCTGGTAAAGAGCTCAATGTAATTAATATTACAGAGCAATTTTATTTAAAGAATATATATATATATATATATATATATATATATATACATGAAAATGTACTGAGTTGAAAAACAGATCCTCAGAGGATGAATTTATTTGAAGAAATATTTACCAAAGTTAAACGTTTCGGTCTTTTAGGCCTTCATTAGGGCATGTAAGTTCCTTAATGAAAGAGAAAAGAAGAGAACGTTTTTAAATATTCTATTTCCGTTGGTAACTTTCAGTTTCAAAGTTGTGTAGTTTAAGTAGCTTTCAAAAATTCATTTTTAAAACAAATCCAAATCATATTAGTCAATCTATCTATCGATCTATCTTTCTGTGATAATATTTACATTATTTAGTTCATACCTATTAATTATAAACATCGCATAATATATCTATCCATATTTATCAGTGATAACCTTTTTACAATCTCTGTTTAATTCGACAATCTTTTTTATCTTCCATACAATTCAGCTCTGGCTTTGTTGTGGGGATTGTTATTTTTATTGTAAATTAGATTTTTAACTGTCTTTGTGTGAGTGACTGTTGTAATTGTAAGTTTGTTTGAATTTTTTCGATTATGTTTGTGGATAAATTTTTAGGTAAAATAATAAATCTATGTAATGTATTATTACTTAAAAAATTATTGTTTTGAAATTTTAAGAACTTTTACTTTAGGATATTGAAGTTGCGTGAAGAAATTTTCTATATTGTCAAATTCATCATTTGGGATGCAATTCCGAAGATTTCTAAGGTAAAAATCTATGATTATTCCCCGCTTTATCTTCTTGTTCTGTTGTTTGGAAAAATGTATATGAATAGTTTTATTAGTGGATTTGTAATGAATACTACATTCTAATTTATTGTTAATATTTTCAAGTAAAATGCCAAAGAATTCTCTCAAGAAATATAAAGAATTGTTATTTTCTTGTTCATTTATAAAATCGATTGTAGGTTCAACATTGTTTAGTTTCCCGGTAATTTTTGCAGTCATTGTTCCGTGGATATAGGATTAATATTTCATCTATGTAAAGGAAATAGGCTGGTTGGTTGGTTGGTTGGTTGGTTGGTTGGTTGGTTGGTTGGTTTTTATGGCATAACAACCTTTGTACGTTATTTAATGCCAAATCTATTTTTATGCAAACAGTTCTATTTCAAACAATTCAGTTTAGCATGAGTACACAGTTTATTTGTCAAAATCATTTCTACTTCAAACTATTACATTTTTCTAAACAGTTCTAATTCAGCTAATTCAGTTTAGTATAAGTACAGAAGTTCTATGTATAACAATTCAGTTTAGTGTAAGTACAGTTTCAATATCAAAAACAGTTCCATTTCAAACAATTCAGTTTAGCATAAGCGCGCTGTTTAAATATAAGTAAAGTTTTATTGTCAAAAACATTTCTATTTCAAGCTATTCAGTTAAACAGTTATAATTCAAACAATTCAGTTTGGTATAAGTATGCAGTTAGTTCTATTTAACCCATAGATAGGGCCTACTAGGTGCTACCATTCCGAGTGGACCTGGGAGCAATGGAAATGAAGGGGTGCTCTGCATTCTCCAAAGCTCCAGTATCCCTGGAGCCTCACCATTAGATTGTTTAGTGTCATATCTAGGACACTCGTTGGGTGTTTTTTTTACCCCACGGCAGAGGTGAACTTGGTGTATTCTACACCCACCAGCCGACGGGGCAAGTAACGGAAATAGTAAAAATCATTTGTTTTTATAAATGTAAAGGGACTAGATATTAAAAATTCAAGGAAAAGGCAAGTACGAAACCCACTAAAAAGCGGACTTATAAGTAAACCAATTTTTTGTTAATATAGAATATAGTTATAAACTGACAAACTGCACCAAAATGAAGATGAACGAACGTCCAATGTAATGTCTGCTTTTAGTTGATCTTGTGTATATATAGATATATATTTCTTTTAAATACCCTGTCCGGTGGCAAAAGCTGCTTGGTAGCGCCGGGAGAGGCAGTACCGCCTTGAGCTACCGAAACTATGTTATCACCCTGGTTGGCGGCTCATGAGGTTAGGGTATCGCACGTGCTTTCACACGTTGTATGATGAAAAATTTTTTTTTTTTATTTGAAAAAATAAAAATAGATAAAACAATGTTTCGTGAACATTTTCATTATTTTGTTAAAAGGTAATTGTTCTGTAATGTTTGTTTTCGCGAGGTGAATTTATAAATGTTTGATTCATTTTAATATGAATACTGGTGTTTAGTGGTTTTATGTCAAGTCTTGCTAGAGAGATATTTCCCATATGGAAAATTTGGATTTTTAATTATTGATTTTATTGATTTTAAATTATTGATTTTATTGATTTTTAATGATTGATTTTATTGGGTAAATCATCACAGTTTGATGACCAAATTGCTAATTGCGCTTAAGAGAGGGGATTACATGCTTTTTTCATCCACTCCCAGAAATAATTGGTCTTAAAGGAATTCCCGCTTTATGGGTTTTATGAAGACCAGAAATTTGGGGGATTTACAGATGATAATCAATTAATTAAGACCAGAATTTATAGTGATTAGTTTTTAATTGGACTAATTAAAAATGTCTATATTTTTTATCGATCGTTTATGGAGAAATTTGTTTGAATATGTTTGTTTTATTTAATAATTCTATTATTTTGTTATTATGAGTGGAATCCATAATAATAACATTCCCACCTTTATCCGAAAGTGTGGAGATAATGTTGTTATTTCTGGACAAATCTCTCAATGCAGTGATGTGTCTTCTGGGTACAGAAAAGTCATGTGTTGACATTAGTAGTGGCAGCGAGTAGTCCTTGAATAAACCGTTTGTTGACACTAGAATTATTATATCTATAGTTTAAGTTTATCAAATTTATATTATTTGTTTTTTTTTTTACTCCTGTTGCGATTTTCAGAAGAAATCGAAGGGCTTCTGTTTCAATTGTGCTGAGTTGAGAGTTCGAATAATTTCAAATGAAATCATTCCATTCACCTATTTCTATCTGATGTTGTTATATTAAAAATGTAATTTGAGTTTTAATTTGCAAATGTGAATGTTGTTTAAACCAGATATTTTCCATGTTGAGTTTTTGACCGTTTTATGAGACATGCATTTTTTTAAACGAAGATCTACTCCCAGCAACCTGGGTTTTTTGAAAGTGAAATCTTGTGAGAAGTGTAGACTCTCAATGGAAGATTCTCAGACAGATTTTTTGTATTCTAGGATGATGTAGGGATAAGATCTGAGAATATGAGATGTGCAGATGGGTATGACTCCCTCATAGATTTAGTTGCTTTAAAAGATTCTTTTGTTTCTTCTATGAATTACGGAGATCAATAGATATTTATATTTTTGGCTCATTTTGAAATAATCCATATTTGTTTTTTGTTTTTCAAAAAAGACGAAAAAAGCGTTCTAATTCAAATTTGTTTGATGTAATTAGCGTTCCAAAATTTATTGAGTTTGTTATATGATTAAGGAATTTTTTTTTATTTTAATCATTTTTCATTAATTATATTTTATCATTCAGTTTGGTTGGGCTTTGAACTATCCGGGTTAAGAGTTCAGTTGCAAAGCACTGGGTACAGTTTATGCTTGCGCGCATAAGATATAACAATCACCATTGTCATAATAAACCCCCGACAGGAAATGGGGCTGGAGTGTGGATGACGTCATGCCCAGAAGAGATGGGCTGAGAATCGAGGATTTCATAAAATCACGTCAGTTGAAGGTTGACACTGGACCATGCAGGCAGACAGTTGAGTTCTCTGCCATTGAGTTGAAGTTGGGATTGGGCCGTTGAAGATGTAGTTGTGTTTTTTTGGATCTCTACCGACAGATATCTTAAACACCACAAGATGTGCAGAACGTTGGGGTCAGATAGTACGAGGTTAGCATAGTATGATTACCAAAGACTTTTAAGAATTGTGTCTCTCTCATCGTGTCGAAGAACCGAAGTCAGAAATTAATAAAACTGTTCGAACCTGAACAATGGAGTCCGGCTCTTTTTGTATCTGTGCATCACCAAAATATACAACAAGTTGATTTTGTCTTTTTTCATCTCCATGCATTTTTACACGGTCGGACACCTGCCTCCCATCACCAAAACTAGCCAAGCTAGACGAACCAGACATGTAAGACACTGCTTGAGAAGCAAGAACGAGCTCATACAGGGGCCCGACAATATTTTTCGGACACTTTAGTAGTAGACTTTCCAAGTACCATAGAGTGGCGAAATTCCTTCAATAGAATAGAATAAACATATAAAGACAATACCTGAAATAAAAATGGAAGAAAATCGATTAGGTAAGGAAAAATATTTAATTTTCATCATTTTTTACAAAACACACGCGACATTATTTTTCGGACATCGTTGAAAAAATGTTAATAGTCTGTAATATCACCTTTCTTCTCAATAACTTTTATCAATCTCTCTTCATAATGATCAAACATATGCACAATAATATCTCTACGTGTTTCTATTAGTTGTTTTTGGCTCCTAGTATTCGTTCCCATAGTTGAGCCTCTTTCGTTATTTCAGGTCCATCATAGACAAGTTGCGCAAGCATTTCCCAAACATTTTCTATTAAATTTAGATCTGGGCTTCTTGCAGCCCATTCCAAAGTAGTCATATTCACTTTAGCCATCCATTCTTTCATGAGTTTTGACACATGGATGCTGCAATTGTCTTGCTGTAGAACGAAATCATTCCCCATCTCTCTTCTTATCCTTGGTAGGGCTTTCTCGTCCAGCAACTATTTGTAGCTTTCGCTGTTCTGTCGTCCTTTCAGCCACTCCAACCATATATTTCCATTAGCAAAAATCATACCCCAAACTATAACTCCTCCTTCTCCCATCTGTCGTTTGTTCAGTACAACATGCTCACCCCTTCTCGACCAAGTACACCATCCATCGGGCCCATCAAACTTGAAACACTTCTCATCAGTAAATATAACCTTCTTAAAGTCAACATGCTTTGTTAACATCTTTTAGCACACTCCAGTCTTGCTCCTTTGTGTTTCTTTGTAAGTGTAATTTTTTTCTTAGCCTTTGCATACTTCGAACCAATCCTATGCAGCGTTCTTTGTACTGTTCGGACGTTAACATCCAATTCACATTTCTCCTTCACTTTTCTTGCTGTAACTTTTTCTCCAGATGTCAAAAGCCGTGTTGCAGTCCTCTTCATTCTCCTTACAGTAATCTTGCCAATTGATCTTTTCCACCCTTTCTTCTTTTTCCGCTCGGAGTTGGTCTTCAGCATGTATTCGACCGTTGATTTCGACAGCTTCAAATCCATGGCGATCCTTCTGATGCTGAGGCCATCTTCCCGCTTCTTCTGTGCCAAACAAACGACTTCTTTTGAATGCATTTTACCTCATTAAATTTAATTGTTTTGCCAAGAAATGTCCGGACTATTTATGCTGTTAGATTGTCCTATGTTAACATAGTAATAGGCGTGCCAGTGCCCCAGAACAGTGTACAAGCAGAAAATTTGCATAGAGCAACATGTACATGAACATAGCTCTTAATAAAATAGGATTTTTTTGTCATGTCCGAAAAATAGTGTCACGCAAGTTTTTGCAAAATCACAAAAAACTAAAATTATCAAAGCCAAACTAAAAAAAAATGATTACACTAGTAGTGAATTTTCACTCCTCAACTACGCACTTACAATCTCAAAAGTTTTTGGCACTAGTGACCACCTTGAAGTTCTTTTTTCAAAGTGTCCGAAAAATATTGTCGGGCCCTTGTAAGTGATGTACTCCTATGTACGTGCGAGTTTATTTACCTAGATAGTGTGTATTGAGTAAATCTATCCTTTTTTAATGTTGGAAAAATCCACTATCTGACTGAAACAAGTCATGTATTATCAATCCACATTTATTTATTCACCTTTTTTAATAAATAATTCAGTTTCATTGTGCTTGTAGCATTAATCTAGTTACATCGGCCAAGTTACTCAATTTTGCTAGTAATGAAAAAGAATTGTGAATAGTCTTAGAGAGGTGTAGGTCGATAAGATATCGTGACCCTTCCAACATGCACGGTAAGACCGATCGAATAGCAACCAAGTATCTGGCTATGAATAAATAAATGGACAGAAAATAGTGTCTATTTGAGAAAACTGGTCAATGTGCCATAGGGACACTGCAGAATTTACAAGCATGTTAGGCATTGCATTACTTACTCTATCATCATGCTTTCATTTGTTTTTGTTCTTTATTTATTTGTAGAATTTGTAATAAAAAAATAATAAAACGAATTAAAAAAAAAAAGGTAAGGCGCGACTTGCTTTTAATTCTCTATATCAATATATCTCTCCTCTATCAATCTATCTATCTCAATTTCTCTTTCTCTCTCTCTCTCTATATATATATATACACACACACACACACACACACATATATATATATATATATATATATATATATATATATATATATATATATATATATATATATAAATATAAAACCTCTCTGTGTGTATGTGTGTGAGAAAAATATTCAGAGGATGTATTTTTTCATCAACGTTTCATATATTTTTCTTTTAATAGACCATTATCAGAGGGTATATAGTAGATATTAAATGAGTCATCACCCAGAAATGTTTTTTTCTCATTTCAAAATATTTTGGGGATGAAGTATTTAATATCTGCTATATATGCCCTAATGATGGTTTATTAAAAACAACGAACCATCATATATGAAAAACACCCCCACTGAATATCTAAAAAAATATCTTTTTTTTACATACCATTGTACTTATTTCCACTTTTCCTCTGATATATATATATATATATATATATATATATATATATATATATATATATATATATATAGTAAATATTTTGGATGTATCTGACAAGATGGTAATCAACTTGACTTCCAACCAAGTGTCAAATTTGAAATAAAGTCATTTTATACAGGAGGCCCACTCATAAATCGAGACGCTTACGTGGCAATCACAAAAAAAGATTGGTCCACTTAACAATCGCCTTTTGAATAAAAAAAAAGACTCGGCCCCGCTATTGCCTGGTGGAAGGCTCCCTGGAACAAGGACATCAATTTAATACATCTCCTCCAGCAAAAACACCAAATGGACCCACCAGGGGGGGAGATAATTTGAAAAATCTTAAGTTGGTGTTATCATGGTTTTATTTCCTGTGAATCGTTTTGCACTTCATCATACGAGAATTTCCAAACACAAGTGAAGGATACTTAAAGGCTGAAAAATATCTATTTTGTTGGGGTCTTTTATCATATGTGAATGTATCATAAAGTCACAACCCATTTGTTTATTTGTTTGTTTGTTTTTTGTTGGGGGGGGGCAGTTATCTACAATACCTTTCTATAATAAAATCAATTGCCATGATTTTCTGAAGTTAGATATTCAACAATAGATTTTCATGATAAAATTTCCTGATTTTCAACAAATGTATTCATTATTTAATTTTCTATCTACTGCTGATTTTTGTCATAATGGTGAGCTAACTAGACAAGTAGGTCATTGTTAATGAATTGGATTCTCACTCGATACCCCATATTTCTCATATTCTAGTTACTGTAGAGAAGTTTAATACTGAAGTCATTTTCCTTAAGCAATTATATTTATTTTCCTACCCCTCTGAACAAGTAGGATATGACACAAGATCAATTTTTAAGTAGTGTTTAACAGGTTTGAATCCAAGTTTTTCTTTTCCTGGACTGGTTGCCGTACCAAGTTTCAAGAGTTCAGTCTGCCCTACTATTCGCTCTTAGCTAGAGGGAGAATAATTGGATTTTTACTTTTTCCAAGGATATTTGCAATATGTGAAATGCAAACAGCCTCCAAAAAGATTTAATCTCAGGTCAGTGTTTTCGTTTCCCTATGACAGAAACCATGACACCACAAACGCAATTATATAGTTGGTTCGTATTTAATATTACACAGTTATATGGTTTCAATTAACCAATAATAATAAAAGACTAATAAACAACATCTCACACGAGAAAACCTTGACGTGGCTAAGAAAAGGAAACCTTAAGAGAGAAACAGAATCTCTCCTAATAGCAGTACAAAACAACGCCATAAGAACTAATCATATCAAAGCGAGAATAGATAAGACACAACAAAATAGCAAATGTACGCTACGCAGTGACAGAGATGAAATCATCAATCACATAATAAGCGAATGCAGCAAATTAGCACAGAAGGAGTATAAGACTAAATACGACGGCGTGGGCAAGTTGATCCACTAGGAGATGTGCAAGAAAATTAAATTTGACCATAGGAACAAATGGTATACGCACAACCCATCATCTGTCATAGAAAATGACACACTTAAACTCCAATGGGACTTTAAAATAAAAACGGATCGCCGAATCTCGGCCAGAAGACCAGATCTAATAATAATCAATAAAAAAAGAGAATTTGCAAAATTGTCGACTTTGCTGTCCCAGCTGACCATAGAATAAAACTGAAAGAATGGGAAAAGAAGGATAAGTACCTCGACCTTGCTAGAGAGTTGAAAAAGCTGTGGAACATGAAAGTGACAATTGTACCAATTGCGATTGGTGCTTTTGGCACAGTAACTAAAGGATTATTAAAGGGCCTGGAGGACTTGGAAGTTGGTAAACGAGTTGAGATCATCCAAACGACAGCATTATTGAAGACGGCCAGAATCCTGAGACGAGTCCTGGAGACTTGAGGAGACTTGCCGTCACTCAAACTCCAGTGAAAGGCCATCAGCTGGTGCTGATGTGAAAAATTCTAACGGAATAATAATAATGATGATAATAATAATAATAATAATAATAATCATTGTGAAACACTTACAATTTCAATATAAAGTTTGCTTTGGTTTCTTTTTTTAATTAGCTTGATTTTATGGCATATCACCCATTCCAGGTAATTTAATGCCAAATCCATTTTTATGCATACAAATAGTTCTATTTCAAACAATTCAGATTTTTGTTGACACACAATTAAATGTAAAAACAGTTATATTTTAAACGATTCAATTTAGCATAAGTGTGCACTTTAGTTCTATTTGAGCCATAGGAGCTTATCAGGTACTACCTCTCCGGGTCAGAATGAACCTGGGATTGATGGCAATAAAGGGGTACGCTACATTCTCCAAAGCTTCAAAATTACTGGAACCTCACCATCAGATTGTTAAGTGTCATAACCAGGACACTCGTTAGGGGAGTCTTACCCGTCAGCAGAGATGCAATCTGTGTATTCTTCAGTCCCAGACGACTGGGCTTTCTTTGTTTAATAAATATATCAATCTTTCTGGGTTATTCAATGTCAAATCTATCCATGTAGAAGAACAGTAGTGGCTTTATTTAACTCATCGTTGGGTTATTACGAGGATATATAACTTTTCCAAGGGCATTATTCCAAAAGTGAACGCAATAGCTGGACTGAAGTTTGAACTCCTTTACTACGATGTGAAGTGAAGTAAAGTTAGCGACCTTTAGTCGAGAGTGACCCGAAGGCTTCCTTTTCAATAGCTACTACAACGAAGTGTTGGAGAGGGCGCTACTCCTTTCCCTGGATTGCTCCACTTTACCCTCGATCCTAACCTTATAATTCGGAGGAATCAAGTACCATTTTTGGAGTCTTTGGTATTAATCGGCCTAGGATTAAACCCCGACTGCACACAATTTTATGTTTTCAAATTGCAGCGGGAGCCTTACCCATCTCACCATTATGGACTCTTCTCACATTTTTTAGTACTGAGAAATTTCACTGCCAGCCGAACAGTACCGGAGTTTATCCGAAACAGTACGAGACTTATTACCTTTTCTATGTAACTCTACTTTTCTTGTGCAATATAATCTGTTTACCTAATATCCGTGTCTGCGTTTTCATGAGTGACCCTTTCCGGGGCCACAACACCAATGTTCCTATGAAATGATTTGCGCACAATATCATAATTTAATGAATTCTTACCAAATAATTTTCAGGCAGATTTATTTGACCAAAAGTTAATATCCTAACAGATGTTAAAACTTGAGGTCAGAGAGGATATGGGATTTATTGTAATGAAGTAGTTGCAGAGCTACATAAACGAGGTCGTCCTGGGAGTAATGTCAATGAAAGGGCTCGCTACACTCCTCAGATCTGCGGAACAGAAGCCTCACCATCAGATGTAATTTAGTATTGTAGACAGAATACACGCTTTCCTCTCTTAAGGGAATGTAATTTTCTATATTCAAAGACACATATACAAATTCTACTGTAATTGTTTTATAAATCCTCCCCAGGTTATAAAAGTCCACATAAACAGAATAGATCCACTCAGAAATACAAATCTGAATTTATGTCCTGTTGATGGATCTTAGGATACGCCCATTGTGTCCGCATCAGCGGGGTAAGACCTCACCAAAAATAGGGGGTCCTGTGTTTGATTCTAAACTCCATCTGATAGTGAGGCTCCAGTTCTGAAGATCTGGAACAAGTCAAATACCACTTTATTCCCATTACTCCCAGATCAACTCAAACTTGGACTGGTAGTACCAGCTTCCCATCTATGAATCAAATATTGAATGGGACTAATTGCAAAAAAATATCTCTTAAAAAAGAAATACGGATAAAGTGTAGATATGAACGTAAATTGACTATGATTCTCTTACTTCTAACATGAAAAAAAACCCAGATATGTTGACATGCCGATAAAGTCAATCAATCAATCAATCAATCAAACCAAAATTTATGCATTAATAAACGGGTAAATAGAAATATCCATCCAATTTATTCCACAACAGACGTTGAAATTAAAAGACAAGACGGCATCGATATCTGATATACAGAAAATCATCACAGATAAAAATTGATAAACATACGATCAATAGATTGAAAGATAAATAAATAATTACATACGGGAAAAGAGATTTGGAAAAATTCAAAACTAACAGATTTATTCTTACTCAACGGGTGAACTAATCGAAACATGATTACAGAGAAAGGGAGACAGAGAAAAAGACAGAGACACGGGGAGAAGCAGTGAAAGAAACAAGCTAAAGTATAACAAGAACTGTCCGGTAAATATGTAGCCATATAAATAATAACGAAAAAGTAACCTGCCTAGGGTAATGTTGCTTTAAATAACATGATAACGCTGTCTTTGGAAACTCGAAGAATCAACGCAAATTCTCTTCCACTTTTTATGATAATCAACAACAGTCTGCAAAATCCATTTGCAGAATCATCAAAATTGCATCGTCGCGTCCTACTTAATTTTGTACGCAGCCTTTCGACGACAATTTCAGCTTTAGAATAAAAAGAAAAAAAAAGAAGAAAAAGAAAAAAAAATGAATTGTGGACTCGGAGATATGATGCGTTGTCATAGAAACCTTGTGCAAAATGTGAAAATTCAATTTACCCGATCACTGTAAATGCACCATTCGCATATTTCAACTCACTTGCATCTAACTGCTGACCGATTTACGTCACGGGAGAGTGTCTGTTCCCTTATGCCTTATAAGGTCTTTTCTTATTGCCTAACTTACATCATGTCTGCTCAATCGTTCCCAGTAATATTCAAAATGTCTTGACTGATTTCGAAAATACCCGTATATAGATTAATATTTATATTATAGGTACGAGGTGCATACAATAAGTTTCCAGACTTTTTTCGTATGGGCATTTTAAATTATCGTAGACTCTTGAAAATTAAATAGGTTACTGCTATACATCTTATGAGATGAGTAATCTATTTTTATGATTTCAGGTTCAAATGAACAGCTACAGCAGGAATTGGAATACACCCTACTAAAGCCTTATTGTCACAGCTGGTGAATTTCAAAAATGCAATCTGGACTTCAGAGGAACGATATGCAATAGAATTCTGTTATAAACCTGGAAAAAATGCCACAGTAACGTATCGAATGCTTCAGACTACTTTTCGACCATCTTGCATGAATCGAGCATCAGTTTTTGAGTGGCAGAAGAGATTCAAGGAAGACAGGGAGTCTGTGAGGGATGATGAGAGGTGTGGGAAAAGTAAGGAAGTCAATACACCAGACTTGATTGGCCAAGGGTTAGGGTTAGGGTTACTATGTTGAGGTTTTAAGGGAGTTCAGGAGGAGATTCCTTGGGAAGAAGCCAGCACTCTTCAAATCGGGTCAGAGGCATTTCCACCAGGACAATACACCAATCCACAAGTCCATCCTTGTCACAGACTATTTGACCAAAATGGACATCGAGACAGTTCCTCTGCCTCTCTATAGTCCAGACCTTGCTCCCTGTGACTTTTGGTTATTTCCTAAGCTCAGAGGCTGTCGTTATGAGACAATTGAAGAGATGAAAGAGGCTGTGACGAAGATCATTGACACGCTCACTCAAGACGACTTCCATGGGGCCTTCCATAAGTTGTTGGAACTGTACAACATGTGCTTGCTGCGGGGGGAGATTACTTTAAAGGAGACTAGAGTTTCATATGTGTACTATCAAAAAAGTACCCATACGAAAAAAGTCTGGAAACTTATCGTATACACCTCGTAATTCGTATTTTACTAGTCAACAAATATTGTGGATGACAGAATACGGAAAGCTAAATTACAGTTTGCCTTCTTTGATTAATGGCACATTATTTAATGCCAAAAATATCCTTGTAGTAGAAGAGCAGTGATACTATTTCACCAATAAGAGAGTTCCTACCTTTCGTAAGGATTTTTGTCCGAAACTGAACGTAATTGAGGAACTGAGGTCGAACTTGCTTACAACGATGTGGCAGCCCAATATTTTAGCCAATACACAAAGCTAAGTTAAGATTGAAATTACTATTTATCAATCTTCATTTATATAGTGACTTATCTGATGTGGAACATTTGTTTATTTATTTAAAAAATGAGATTGTTAAGATTATCAACAATTGAGAATAGCTTCTGCATATCAAATCTCGGATATTCCTAAATTAGTTCATGTTCTTTTTTTATTAAAACGTAATTTTTACGGTGTTATACTGTTAGATGTTGATCATCCTGTATTTTAAAGACAAATGAGAATTGACCCGAAAGCTAAATGGAAAATACATTACGAATATTTATCTTATTATGATTCAACAAATGATCGTTTGTCCATTCATAACGCAAAGGTACCGCCATTTTTGGCTCGATTTCAAGAAAATTTACTCAAATTCTAAGAATTATATTCATAGCAAGATATTTGTCAGACAAGACATTTCCATAAAGTAGCAGTGCTTCTTTTCTTTACATTTTACAAAGTCTTGTCGACTTCCACGAATTCCCCTACCTGTATTGTTCGATAAAAAAACTTATGCACACACACACACACACACACACACACACACATATATATATATATATATATTCATCACACAACGTGTGAAAGCACGTGTGATACCCTGCCCTCATCAGCCGCCAACCAGAGTGATAACACAGTTTCGGTAGCTCAAGGTGGTACTGCTACTCCTTCGGCTACCAAGCAGCTTTTGCCACCGGACAGGGTATTCAAAAGAAATATATGTATATATATATATATATATATATATATATATACGCCAGATCAACTAAAAGCATACATTACATAAGACGTTCGTTTATTTTCATTATAGTGCAGTTTGTGATTTAAAAACGCGTTACTTTCGGCCGTTGATAATATATATATGTGTATGTATATATACATATATACATATATATATGTGTGTGTGTGTATATATATATATATATATATATATATGTGTGTGTGTGTGTGTGTGTGTGTGTGTGTATGTATGTGTGTGATAATATGTGTGTATGCGTTTTCCGTGCCTGTATCGTTCTATGGAAAACAAATACACTCACATAGAAAACGACACACATATGAACACAGCCATGTATGTACGTACGTATGTATGTTTGCGCGTGATATTTTCTCTGCTCGTATCGTTCCATATCTCTCTCTCTCTCTCTCTCTCTCTCTCTCTCTCTCTCTCTCTCTCTCTCTCTCTTTCTCTCTGGTCACGTGTGTGTGTGTGTTATTAGCCTTTTTTACAAACACTGAAGCTTTTTCAAGCATAACAATCTCTTCTGGGGGCACATTCTCTGCTTTGTCTGCTGTATAGAAAACATTTTAAAATGATTATATGACACTTTCGCCGAATACAAACGAGCTTGTAGTAGATATACGTGCACCCTTCCCCCCCATATATATATATATATATATATATTAACCATATAGTTTGGTATATTATTAGATTCAGATTTCAATTTCGCCGATAGAGAGCATATATGTTTACGTTAGGATAGCGTAGACTGAATGTCAATTGTGGCTGATAACTATCAGTTTCTCGCCTATGCGTTTGTCAGACCAAGTATTTTTGAGACTTTTTATACAATCTTGCGCGTTGTATTCAGGGGACGGGGGCTTTTGTCACGTTATCCTTCCGATTCGTTAACTCATCTATTGAGTTACTGTTATTATTATGATCATATCTGTTAACATTTGCCTATTTTACTAGCTTTATATATATATATATATATATATATATATATATATATAAGTATAGGCATAAAAACGTTGGTAAAATATGTTATAAGTGAATTAATAACCAGCTGTTTTAACGTTAAATCTTCATCGGGAAACGTTTATTTTATGTCTACATTTCAAGACTGATAGATATATGAATACCAAAGTATTGACTTCGTGTATAAATAAAACGTTAACTTAAAAACTTAACCATTTCGTTCACACTTGCTTATAAATAATTTTAAAAACTGATTTTTTTTTCTTACAAGTTGTCGTTAAGTTGGTAAATCAGTGTATAAAATGTATATAATTTTTAAATTATGACTTTTTAATATTTCAATGTTTGATATGGAAGTTATCGTATTGGGATGTAGGTGTTTGACAGTTAAAATATGTTTTTTGCGGGTAGGTCAGTTTGTCGTTGAGTGCATTTACATTAAGGATTTCAAGACGTAATATCGATCTATCTACATGGATTTCTCGAATCGTCTTCTATTTTATCGTTTGTTATCTTCTTTATCACAGTGAACTTCTTTATCACAGTGTACTTCATGAATATAACTTTGGAGGGCCGAATGTTTTTTTTTATGAAATTTAGAAAATGCAAATTTAATATTATTCCGAAGAACACTTTTAGGGTTGCCATTCGCAAGGAAAATGTTAGTTATCTTCTGATGATCATCATCCAATTTGCCCTCTGAGTATATAATCTTTGCACTGTGGGTAAGGGTGTTTTTTTTAAGGTTAATCTTCTTGGATTTAGAAGGAAAGGAAACCCAAATCATCCATTACCCTTTAAAAGTAGGTTTTCTATATATGCTGATGACGAAAGATGTGGAAGTTTTCTCAACAAAGACGTCTAAGAAAAGCAACATATTATTATTTTTTTCTTCCATCGTAAACTGTTAGGAAGAGTGGAGATTGTTTAAACGTTGGAAAAAATCTATTTGCCTTGTTACGGGATCTAAAAGAAACAAAAAATGTATCATCAACATCACGAACGTAACAGTATGTTCTGCACCAAACTCAGATTAAGTGTAAACTTAACATCTTAAAAGCTGTTGTGGTTAATGCACAACCTCTAACTTTGTATAGACAGAGAAAACTCAAACACAAATTAAAAATGCTTGGGCAGTCATTGATAAAATCTAGAGTATAATGAAGAAGTGACAGTTGAAAGGCACCTAAGTTTTATATTCAATTTTTTTTTTCATATTGTTCTATGAATAACAACGGTCGCTTAAGACATTTGAGTGCATTTGCACTGGTTTCAAAATTGATTTTATTGTGGTTGGGACTTTTATTTCTTCAAGAATTTGTAATATTTGATTCCTATATTGTTGCGTTTTATGTTAGAATATATATATATATATATATATATATATATATATATATATATATATATATATATATATATATATGTCACGCTATCAGCACAGATAACCATGACCCTCTCCCGTCACTCTTCCCTTTCGTCCATCGCTTCTGGTAGGTCTTCAAAGCTAAATCCATAGAGCTCTTCTATGTAGGTTCTAGCCTGTCATCCTGCCTTTGCTCTGTGAGGATACGGGATGTAGCCCTGAAGACCTGCCAAAAGCGATGAATGATTAGGAGAGGTGGTGAGAGAGGGTCAGGGATATCCGTGCTAGTGGCACGACATGATGATGATATATATATATAACACCTTAAGAACTTATCAGAATTTATTTCATTTGTCTTCGTGGTTTCCTTCTTGATAGTTTCATGGTATTTAAAATGCCAGTAAACATAATAAATTCAACTTGTCAACAGCTGTATTCGTACAGCGATTCCTTATGAGAAAACGGTTGCTCCTTGAATTTTTTAAACCATTGTTTTCTCGTTGTACACTTCTATAAAACATTTATTAGGAAAATAATTATGAATTATTGCATAAAACGGACGTCAATGAAAATGAAAGAAAAAGAACAATAATACATTTAAACAGCACTGTGTTGTCTTAAAGTAAGAAAAGCCCGGCTGTTGGGCGTAAAGGGTTTAAAATGTCCAATTTGGTGGTTGACTCGGCATCGAATAAGATTTATTACAAAACCACGACTCGAGAACATTATAGGCTTTTTTGTTTTGTTTTGGGGTTCATACATTTCCCAAGGGCATTAGTCCAAAAGTGATCGTAATAATGCGAGGGGAGTTCGGACTCTCTTAATTCGGTGTCCAGGTCCAGCTAGTTTATCACTACGTCGAGTTAACTCCCTCTCCCCAGAAACAGAAATAACAAAATATGAATAAAGCACTTTCAGGAAATATGTATCGGACGACAGGAAGCTCGGATTACAAGTGTTAGGTATATGTGTTTGGCAAATATTAGTAAAACACTCACACACACACACACACACACATAGATAGATAGATAGATAGATAGATAGATAGATAGATGAAAGTGAACAATATAAATCATTATTCAAGCCACGAGATTTTAGATGAAAAAAAAAGACGGAAGATAGATAGATAGATAGATAGATAGATAGATGAGAGTAAACAATATAAACCATTATTCCTGCCACAAGATTTTAGATAGAAAAAAAAGACGCGAGATAGATAGATAGATAGATAGATAGATAGCGAGAGAGGGAGAGGGAAATGAATATGCAAATTATGCATAATGAAAAAAACACTTCATCGTCAATATCCCCATGCCCATTCTGAACCAGAGAGACTCTTTAAGGTCCAATCAACTAAATTGATACATTCAAAAATTACAAATATTGGATAGGAATTTTTGATACCATAAAACTGTATGAAAATTATTTGTTTTAGGAATATTTAAATCTCTATTGGTGTGTGCAAACTAATGATTGATAAAAGAAGTGGAATTTAAAATATTTGCAATAGAATAATAAAAATAATAAAAAATAAATACTTCAAACATTTACGAAGGAATCAAATTCCAACATTGAGATAAATCGTCAAGGATTGATCGGACGTTAAATCATTATCATGTCCTGCCATTAGCACGGATATCCCTGACCCTCTCTCGCCACTTCTCCCTATCGTTCATCGCCTCTGGTAGGTCTTCTGGGCTACATCCCGTATCCTCACATAGCTGCTGAATGTATGTTCGTGCTGGTCGTCCTGCTTTTGCCCGGCCATATGTGGGAGCCCATAGGAGTACATCACTTATGAGCTCGTCCCTGCTTCTCCAGCAATGTCCTGCATGTCTGGTTCGTCTAACTTGGATAATTTTCGTGATGGGAGGTAGGTGGCCGTTAAATAAGCCAAACCACATCATTTGGAAGCTGTGTTTTGAGAATGATTTAGTTTAAAATGGGAATCTTTTGGCGCCAATATTTGGAGACGTTTAACACAAGCATCAACAAAACAAAAATAACAGAAAACAAAAATTTGAAGAAAAACATCTCTATGGAAATTCCAAGCAACAAAAAAGAGAAATATCACACGAGGAAACCTTATGAGTGAAACTTAATCTCTGCTGATAGCTTTACAAAACAACGCCAAAAGATCGAACTGAGTCAAAGTAAGAATAGACATGATTCAACAAAATAGCAGATGTAGCTTATGTGGTGATAGAGACAAAACAACCAATCACATAATAAGCGAATGCAAAAAGATAATAAGATTGGACACGACTGAGAAGCGAAGGTGATTCACTTGGAATTGTGAAACAAGTTTAAATTTGAACTTTGGAACAAATTGTATATGCACAACTCAGAATCCGTCCAAGATAATGAAACACAAAATTCTATGGGATTTTGAGATACAAACGGATCACATAATCTCGGTTAGACAAGATCTTGTGATAGTTAACAAAAAAAGAACCTGCCGAATAGTAGACGTTGCCCTTCTAACTCACCATAGGGTAAAACTGAAAGAAAATGAAAAGAGAGAGAAGAACATAAAACTTGCTGGAGGACCGAAAAAACTATGGAATATGAAAGTGATGGTGATACCTATAGTAATTGGTGCACTCGGTAGATTCATAAATAGATTGGTACAGGGATTGGAAAAGAGAGAACGAGTTGAGGCTATCCAGACAACAGCATTTTTGAGATTGACCAGAATACTGAGAAGAGTCCTGAAGACTTGAGGAGACTTGCTGTCACTCTCATTATATATATGTATATATATAATGAGAGTTTTTCATACCAGCGTTAACTGATGGTTTTTCACTGGAGTCTGAGTGACAGCAAGTCTCTTCAAGATTTCAGAACTCTAATATATATATATATGTGTGTGTGTGTGTGTGTGTGTGTGTGTGTGTGTGTGTGTGTGTGTGGTACTCTTTGCGTGATATGTAAATCTTGCTATTTGCACAGTTATTTTTTAACAGTTTGTAGAAAAATATGAAATTCAATTTGGTGAAAAATATGGTTGGATATGAACAGTATAATCAGTACTACATGTCACGTTCGCTCTATAAAAACGTTCAACAGAGCCTGACAATTGGTTAGTGTGGCTTATAATCATAATGCATTAGATTCAGGTACGTTTCAAAAACTGATCAATTGAGCGAACAAGTCAAGAAATATCCAGCCCAAACAACACGTGAATTTGCAGAAAAATGAGATATGAATCAACCGAATAGTTTTTATAAAGCAATGAAATTTTTTTTAAAATTGTTTGGCTGAACAAAGGAGTTTACCTTTTTCTTAATCTTCATGTCGGCCTTCATGTTGCAAATAAAATGCAAATACAAGCAAGCTCTTCTATAGGTGGGATAATCTTCAATCTTGTCAAATTCAAATTATTACTCTGTCGGTGAAACTTAGGATACGTTGAATGCATAAGTTTAAGACCCCCGCCCCCCCAAGAAGTGTACCGGTATGATCTAGAAGGCATCTGATGGTGAAGCTACAATTCTGGAGATCTGAAGCAGGTAGAGTACTCCTACATGGCCATTACTCCCAAGTCCACTCTGAGCCGGAGTGGCAGTATCTGTTAGGGTCCCATCTAAAACTAAAATTAATTTATTTGAAAATTATTCACATTCGGTAGGACCGTGTGACAAAAAAAACTTTTACTAACAAATTAATGTGTAAATATGATAGTATGATCAACACAACTCCCAGTGGACATAAAACCATTTAAATGAAATTATCAATTGTTCGCTTCTTGCAACTCGGACAGCTCACATAGGGTATTAGCAATATAAGCGTTTGTTTAGAGCTTTGATGTCAGAGCTTGATTGTTTTTCATTCCCTTTTGTGTATGTGAGTATATGTTATATGTGTGTGTAATTTCTTAAATCACCTTGTATACTATAGTCATAAAAACTTATTTTTTCATATCAGCCCAAATAATGACTAAAATCAATCCTTTTTGCTGTGAGATTGTGGAAATAGAAATTTCGCCAAGGATTTCAAAAAGGCTTGGGAACACACTAAAAATACTCATAGTTTGGTGGATAAATTAGTAATTTATTTTGGTGTTTAATCGCATATAACCCATTGTTGGTTATTTCATGCCAAATCCTTTAAATGAATATATATATATATATATATATATATATATATATATATATATATATATATATATAACAACTATATATATATATGTATTATATATAATTCATGGAATGTAGACTGTGACCCTGGGTTTCATGGAATTTTTTGCAAAACAACAATCATCAGGCAGTTAAGAAGATGGAATGAATTGAAAATCGAAAAATACGAAAAAACACACACAAAAACCTTATAATATATTTATATATATGGAGAGAGAGAATTTGTAAGTAAATAGTTTGTTACTAACTTTATTTTTAAATGGGTTTTACAGCTCATTTGTTTGCTTACGTCTCTTACCTTGGACTTTGGTTGGTGTTGGATGTTATCCCTTTGCAAAGATCCAGTCGGTGTATTCTACAGCTGTTTCAAGGCCAGTGCAAGGATTCTATATATTTATATAAACCAAATTTTGCTCAAAAATTTGGTAATATTTGACCTCCTTAATTTTCATATATATATATATATATATATATATATATATATATATATATATATATATATAAAGATGCTTGTTGTAGGTCCAACGAAAGAATAAGGATATATTATAAAATAGGAAGGTCCACGAAGAAATTTGTATTTTTTGAATTTATTTATTTTGTTCTTACATACGTGTTATATATATGTATGTTTCCAGCTTGTTGCTTTCGTTAGAGAACATGTGTGGTACAAGGCTTTTTAATAAGGTACTCAATGAAACTTGAACTCACTCTTGTTTCCAGTATAAATGGTTCTTGTCTGGTCAGACTGGTTTATATAAGGTCCTTGTTCCTCTTTCCTGGAGTGTGTTTACTTTGGTCTGCTTTACCCTACTTTGATATTTGATATGTTTATAGTTGTGTGTGTGTGTGTGTGTTGTCGTTGGAGTGTTTTGGGGTTTCACCAACAGCTTTTTTGTGTGTGTGTGTGTAAGTGTGTATCATGGGGAGTTTTATGGTTTTTAAATTTACTGGTCCGTCTTTCTCCTTTTTTTGTTTATGTATACATATGTCTGTGTATGTGTGTGTGTGTGTTTTGAGTTTTTTTCTTTCATCTGTGAACATGTTTGGCATAAGGTCTCGTAAATGGGTATTACATTAGATTTTAATTTACAAGAGTTTGTAGTTTGAATTGTTTTTAATTACTTATGTTTTTTTGTGCATACACACACACACACACATATATATATATATATATATACATGTACACATGTATGTATGTTTATTTCCGTTTTTGTGTTTGTATGGTTCATGTTTTATTAAACTTATCAAGATTTGCCGCTAAACCCCTATAAAATCAGTAAAAATACAGTAGTCTGGGCTCAAAAAAGCAGTTGCATATTAGATTTTCTAAACTATGTAATCAAATAGAAAAAGGCAAAAACACCCGACGTCGAGTTTCACGTTGCCGGAAAAGAGACGATGTAACAAGATATCCCACAATCACTAGTTATTTAGTTTCTTATTCTCTTTTCCATCTTCTTTCGTACGATCCCTGACTCTAATTGGATCAATGTCAACATTATTCTCTACAATTTTTTCAATTCTCAAGCATGGTTTTGATATTTATCTAAATTTTTGTCCTTTTTATTTTCAGTCTTCTTTTCAGCTGAATTTATCTTTATATCAACACAAAATGTCTGGTTTTGTGAGACAGTACCTCTTTTTAAATCATGACTAGCATTCCCAATATCTTCTCCAAGATCACAGCCATCGTTTTCTTGACAATCTTAATTTCTTATCTGTTTTCTTATTCTTCTAATATGAATTCAAGTGATTTGGCATGATTCCAGGAGAGCTCTGTGTTATGGGTAAGGGCTTAAACTTCATGTTGCACTTTTTTCTCAGTATCCAACCGACGATCTGATATTTTCCCAACGTTTTTCGGTCTTTCGTGTTCACTCGGTACTTCGTTGGCACATCAACTCCCATAATCTGGCAAGTGCAATGTTCCTTGTTTACGGCAGTTAAATCCGGTTTTTCCACTTGGATGACGTGATCAGCCAAGATCCAAATTGTCTTGAGTAGTTTTTATTTTTTTGCTTTACTCGGCCGGACTTTTTTGTTGTTGTTGTTGATACTATTTGTTTCGACTCTACCGTTTTCAAAACTATTTTTCTCCTTCAACTTCTCCCCCACCATTCGTTTCTCTTGTTCCTGGTCTTATTCTTGCTCTTGTTCTTGTTTATTATTATTATTATTATTTTACTCCTTGCTAGTTTTCCCCCCACCATTAGCTTGTGGTTTTTTACTGAAATCTGAGTTACAGCAAGTCTCCTCATGCCTCTTGGAGTCTTGATTATTATTATTATTATTATTATTATTATTATTAGCATTACTTTCTAGCAGCATTAACTGCTCGCTTTTAGCTAGAGTTTGAGTGACTGCAAGTCTCCTCAGATCTCCAGGACTCTTGTTAGTATTCTGGTCGATTTTAACAATGCTGTAGTTTGGATGATTTCAATTCGTCTTCCGATTTCCAACTCTTCCTATTTCCTTTTCAAGCCTTTTGGGACCGTTCCAAGCCCGCCAATAACAATTGTTATCTATTATTATCATTATTATTATTATTCCGAGAAGAAACGATTTGCGTCTCTTAGAATTTTTGTCGATGTACTTAATCATATTTCGCATCCTATCACCATAATGAAGATGATAAATTGATACTCTATATGAGTTTTTTCACAAGCAGTTTTACCGACTGGTGTGTGAGTTACAGCATAGTAAATTTTGAATCTTTGGCTCAAATTCCTGTGGTTCAACTTTCCCACCCAATCGTGCAAAAATTTCTATTCCTTTTTTTTGTGATGCATTTAAATATAAGATTAACTGATTCATCTCAGTTTCCACATTATCTCCACTTGCAATTATTCGGTTAATTATCAATTTTCGCTTTGATATAATTGTTTTTATGGCATTGTTTTGTGCTGGTATTGAATAAGATTCAGTTTCTTGGGTTTTCCCCTTGTAAACTATATCCAAGTCATTTGATATGAAATGCCCTCATTTTGTCGTTTGAAGTATTTGTACAATTGTTTTCCTTTGTATTTTTAGATTTAAGATTTTTTCTTGTTTTTCTGTTGACTCTGATCAGTCTTTTCTTTTCTTTTATTCATACAGGGTGACCATAAAAAAACAGAAACCATATATTTTTGACTGAAACTCATAAATTGAATTCTAGCCTTTTCTTTTTTTCAGGATATGAAGTAGATTCTGTGCATGAAAAATTAGGACCATAGTATTCACTAACATGTCAAGAAGTTCGAGTGTACAAAATTAGAATTATTTTGCTTTATTTTTGTAGAAGTAATAAAAAAGTTTACGGGTCCTGTTTTTTTGGGGTGGGGTCACCCTGTGTGTTCTCGAATTCCTGAATAACAGCTTCAACATATTCCTCAAAGCTTGTGAGTAATTTTCCAACTCCTTTTCTTGCCATAAAGAGTCTTTGTAATCTCTCGTGTGTAAAGCTTTGTGCATTGTCATCAATTTCCGTATCCTTTGGTCCAACTACCCGAGTTCTTTACTTGTACATTTTAAGAATGGTCCCGAGTATCTTACAAAGTGGACTGCCGAGGTATATATTCATTCGACGATATTTCTGCCACCTGTGTGTGGTTACGAAAAGCTCCGATGTACACCTTTCTTAAATCTTATTTCATCTGATCTGAGTTCGTCTATACAGTGGCCCGACAATATTTTTCGGACACTTTAGTAGTAGACTTTCCAAGTACCATAGAGTGGCGAAATTCCTTAAAAAGAATAGCATAAACATATAAAGACAATACATGTAATAAAAATGGAAGAAAATCGATTAGGTAAGGAAAAATATTTAATTTTCATCATTTTTTACAAAACACACGCGACATTATTTTTCGGACATCGTTGAAAAAATGTTAATAGTCTGTAATATCACCTTTCTTCTCAATAACTTTTATCAATCTCTCTTCATAATGATCAAACATATACACAATAACATCTCTACGTGTTTCTATTAGTTGTTTTTGGCTCCTAGTATTCGTTCCCATAGTTAAGCCTCTTTCGTTATTTCAGGTCCATCATAGACAAGTTGCGCAAGCATTTCCCAAACATTTTCTATTAAATTTAGATCTGGGCTTCTTGCAGCCCATTCCAAAGTAGTCATATTCACTTTAGCCATCCATTCTTTCATGAGTTTTGACACATGGATGCTGCAATTGTCTTGCTGTAAAACGAAATCATTCTCCATCTCTCGTTGTCCTTGGTAGGGCCTTCTCGTCCAGGAACTGTTTGTAGCTTTCGCTGTTCTGTCGTCCTTTCAGCCACTCCAACCATATATTTCCATTAGCAAAAATCATACCCCAAACTATAACTCCTCCTTCTCCCATCTGTCGTTTGTTCAGTACAACATGCTCACCCCTTCTCGACCAAGTACACCATCCATCGGGCCCATCAAACTTGAAACGCTTCTCAGCAGTAAATATAACCTTCTTAAAGTCAACATGCTTTGTTAACCACCTTTTAGCACACTTCAGTCTTGCTCCTTTGTGTTTCTTTGTAAGTGTAATTTTTTTCTTAGCCTTTGCATACTTCGAAACAATCCTATGCAGCGTTCTTTGTACTGTTCGGACGTTTACATCCAATTCACATTTCTCCTTCACTTTTCTTGCTGTAACTTTTTCTCCAGATGTCAAAAGCCGTGTCGCAGTCCTCTTCATTCTCCTTTCAGTCCTCTTGCCAATTGATCTTTCCCGCCCTCTCTTCTTTTTCTGCTCGGAGTTGGTCTTCAGCATGTATTCGATCGTTGATTTCGACAGTTTCAAATCCATGGCGATCCTTCTGATGCTGAGGCCATCTTCCCGCTTCTTCCGTGCCAAACAAACGACTTCTTTTAAATGCATTTTACCTCATTAAACTTAATTGTTTTGCCAAGAAATGTCCGGACTATTTATGCTGTTAGATTGTCCTATGTTAACATAGTAATAGGTGTGACAGTGTCACAGAACAGTGTACAAGCAGAAAATTTGCATAGAGCAACATATACATGAACATAGCTCTTAATAAAATAGGATTTTTTGTCATGTCCGAAAAATAGTGTTGCGCAAGTTTTCGCAAAATCACAAAAAACTAAAATTATCAAAGCCAAACTAAAAACAATGATTACACTAGTAGTGGATTTTCACTCCTCAACTACGTACTCAGAAGCTCAAAAGTTTTTGGCACTAGTGACCACCTTGAAGTACTTTTTTCAAAGTGTCCGAAAAATATTGTCGGGCCCCTGTAGGTATCTACTTCTAATCATTTGATAAGATAACACAACATGGATAAACGTGTTCCACCAAAACTCTCAAGAAGTTACAAATGTTCTGAGACAAACGAGCTCTCGAAGAAAGTGTTTAAACAGCAGAGCTGAGTTAAGTAATGCGATTCATTGGTCGATTATCCGTAATGTCCAGGGAGACTGCTTTCTCTGTTTGTTCAAGATGAAAATAAAAATGATGAGGAAGTAAAAAACTATTTTATTATTATTCTACTCTTTTGAGAGTTTTTCACATCTGCGTTAGCTGATGATCTTCCACTGGAGTTTGAGTGACAGCAAGTCACCTCAAGTTTCCAGGATTCTTCTCAGTATTCTGGCTGATCTCCATTATGCAGTGGTTTGGATGGTCTTCACTTGTCCACTTATTTGCAAATACTCCAGTCCTTGTATCAATCCTTTAATTACTGTACCAAGAGCACCAATTGCGATTGGTATTATTATTATTATTATTATTAACCCCTTGAGCGTTTTTCACATCAACGTTAACGGATAGTCTTTTACTGGAGTTTAAGTCACAGCAAGTATCCTCAAGTCGCCAATACTCTTCTCAGTATTCTAGCCGTTCACAATAATGTAGTAGTTTGGATGGTCTCCACTTGTCCTCTTATTTCAAAGTCCTCCAGTCCCTTTAATAGTCCTTTAGTGACTGTACCAAAAGTACTAACCATAATTGGTATAATTGTCACTTTCATGTTCCACAGTCTTTTCAATTCCCTAGCAAGGTCGCAGTACTTATCATTCTTTCATTTTCTTTCAATTTTATTCTGTGGTCAACCGAGACAGCAATATCCACAATTTTGCGAGTTCTCTTTTCTTTTTTTTTTTTTTTGTTGATTATTATAAGGTCTGGTCTTCTGGTCAAGATTAGGTGATCAGTTTGTATATCAAAATCACAGGATCTACGTAATGTGTCTCATTCTCCAGGACAAGTGCTGGGTTATGTATACCCCATTTGTTCGTACGGTCAAATTTTAATTTCTTTGCACAATTGGCAGTGGATCACCTTGCCCACCCAGACGTGTCTAGTCTTATACTCCTTCTGTGCTAATTTGCTGCATTTACTTATTATGTGATTGATCATTTTGTCTCGACCACTAAATAACCTACTATTGCTATTTTGCTGCGTATTATCTATTCTCGCTTTGATATAATTGGTTCTTATGTCGTTGTTTTGTTCTGCTGTTAGGAGAGATTCAGAAAGCAAATCACCTCGGATCTCCAGGACCCTTGCGAGTGTTCTAGCCGATCTTATGAATGCTGCGTTCAGGTCTTGGTTGGTCTTAATTGTTCCTCTAATTTCTAATTACTCTAGTAGTCTTTTAAAAATACGTTGGTGCCGTTCCTAGCGCACCAACTACAATTGCTATTATCGTTACACTCATGTTTCTCAGTAGGAAAAAGTATTTATCTATCTTTTCACTGTCTTTTATCATATTTACCAACCCCTCCGCTCGGGCAGGATATGACACAAGGTCAATTTTTAAGCGGAGTTTAACAGGTTTCAATTCAGAGTTTTCCTTCTCCTAGACTAGTTGCCTCACCAAGGCTGAAGAACCTAGTCTCTCCTACTATTTACCCATAGCTGGAGGGAGAATAATTGGATTCATACCTTTCCCAAGGGTATTAGTGCAATGTGAAATGAAATCAGTTTCGTCCAGGATTTGAACTCGTATCGTCGTTTCCAATTCCTACGACGATAACCATTACACCACGGGCATCTCCTTTCTATTATTTTCACTCTGTAATCTGCCAGGTACTGCTGCTACGGTGTTGTTCTTTTATTCTTTTGCTGCAACTTCTGCTAGGATCATCATATTATCTGTGGAATGTTTCTGATTCAAATGTTCGCCCTATTAATAAATTTTCTGTATCTCTTTTCATATATCCTCTTTTTAAGCCCGACCGTATCACCTTGTAACTGGTAAGTTTGATTTCATTCAGGGTTTAACTGTGGTCTCTTATTTCTACCAATATTTGGCTTTCGTGCAATGATTCCTGTCTAATCACCATTCTTTTGTCCGTATTTTTAAATTCTCCTCCTGCCAAATATTTACAAGGGAAATAGCCATAAAATAATACTCCGGTTATCTTTCTAGTGTTGACTTAATTCTCCAAGTTGTCCTTTGCTGACTTTGCCCAGTCGGGTGGGGCTGTATAATACACCTACTGCAACACTGCAGAGTGGTAAGACACCCCCACCCAACCAGTTTCCTGGATATAACACTAAACAATCTGATGATGAGGTTGCAATAATGCTTGAGCTTTGAGAAATGCAGAGTACCCCTTCATTGCCATCGCTCCCAGGTCCACTCTTGCCCGGTGTGGTAGTACGTGATAGGGCCCTATCTATGGGTTAAATAGAACTAACGGCATACTCATGCGAAACTGAATTGTTTGATTAAACTGAATGGCTTGAAATAGAAATGTTTTTGACAATTACACCGTACTTACATTTAAACTGTGTGCTTATGCTAAACTGAACTATTTCACATGGAACTGTTTTTTGACATTAAAACTGTACTTACACTAAACTAAATTGTTTAATATAGAACTGTTTTGACATTTAACTGTGGGTAAACAGAATCTGTACTTCTACTAAACTGAATTAGCTGAATTAGAACTGCTTGACTAAATTAAATATCTTTAAATAAGAATGTTTTTCATTATTAAACAGTACTTACATTTAAACTGCATACTTATGCGCAACTGAATTGTTTGAAATAGAACTATTTTCATAAAAATGGATTTAGCGTTAAATAACCGACAAAAAGTCGATACGCCATAAAACCCAAACATCCAACCAAACCACTAATTCTGTTTAATAAAAATCATTTGTTTGCACACAGTTATATGATTTAAACTTACTAATAATAATCCTTAGTAAATAAACATAGCTCCAAGTAACTTTTTTAATATTAATAAGTTTTCACAGTTATATGGTATCAAGTATTCCTATCTAATGCAAAAAAATTTTCAAACAGATCTGTTTGGCCTATAGATAAGATCTTAATTGGTACTATCACTTCAGAATGAACCTGAGATGAATGACAATGAATGGGAACTTCACACTCCTCAGATCTCTTGAACTGGAGCCTAACCACCAGATACAGGACACTACTTAGCGTGCTGGGTGTAACGATCACTGAAACAGGAAATAGAATCAAATACCCGAATTAAAATCCTGAAAGAAACTATTTTCGTTTCACTTCTCGCTAATACTCTAAGGAAAAGCATGGATCCTTTTATTTAACCTCCTCCACAGATGAGGTAAACAGTATGACAGACTAGGTTTTTAGCCTTGGTACGCAAACCAACCAAGGAGAAGGAAAACCCTGAATACAAACTAATTGTAATCCACTTAAACATTTGCCTTGTTGCATCTAAGCTGCATCTAAGCTGTGGCATGTTGTTGCTGCTGTAATAATGATTATAATGAAGACATAATAACAAGCTGATGTGACACTAAGAGGGTGGTCCGCTAAGCAGACGATCCCTTTGTCTGTTTTGGCGCGAAACCAAACAAAGGCCTGAGCCTGCGATCTTCGACGTGACCGGAAGTGAGTAAGGGAACGCGAGAGAGAGGAGTTGGACAAAGGGACTCAGAGAAGTCAGTTGGCGACGGGCGACGGAGAGTGACAGTTGGTAGTCGACACCGGACAGCAGAAGAGACCAGTCGGCATGAGATAGGGTCCAGAAGCAGTGAGGGAAGGCCAGTCAGGATGAGTTGGCATTTCTAGTAGTTTTGTAGAAATTTCGCTAGCGTTAGTCTACAGATGCACAAATGAATGCAGAGTGTCACAACTTAACCTTATTGCACTTGAGTTAACCCAAGCCATATTGTTCGTTTGTTCTTTGTTCTTTTTCTCCCACTCCCTTGATTGTATTTCTTGTGCCGTAAAGAAATGTATGATACTCCTATCGGAACCACTAGATGATCACCGGCCTAGATTAAAATGGTTTAAAGAAGTTGATGTAACGGGGGGCCGAGGGGGTAATTGTCACACTGAGACTCGTGTAAATTACACGGATTTTGCAAAATGCTTTTTAAACTTTAAAAAATCCTAATAATTTATAAACTAAATGAAATTAAAAAATTCTTTAAAATTATTCTTTTCTATTCCATTTATATTGAAGGCTATTGCAAAGCAAAATAAATTATTCAAAGTCTCATTAATTTTGAAGTAGAAAACTTCATCATTAGAGACTTTTATATGAACTCGGTGTTGTATATTCAAATATTTTTAACGTTATAAATATGTCACCTGGGGTGTCAGGACGTTATGTTGGGTTTTGTAACCATGGTACCACGTGGGCTTTTTTTAAAACCTAATCAATTTCATTTTTTTCTTTCAATACTAATAATCCATCCAATGTTATATTCTAATCTGCTGTTAAATTGAATAAAAATTTGGTTAAAATCATTTTCTTTTTTAAATTTAAATATGTATTTGAAAAATGTGCATGTTAATAAATGATATATTCAGTATTTAATTCTAACCTAACTTACCGTTGAATTGTGTAAAAATTTGCTTTAAAAAAATTTGATTTTTGTTGTCCCGATTACTCACACACGAAAAATACTGAAAAATGTTCACATTCTTTGATTTTTCTCTTAAAATATTTGTCATAACACACCACAAATAGTTACAGGTTTTCGTTTAAAGTTATTTATAGAAAACATACTTACTTTGGCCTTAATGCCTTATAATGCTTTACACAAGACGCCGAATTTCATTGGTTCTTGCTCACCTAATTTCGACTAATAGGATTATTCTCCAAGCATAACGATCGTGCGAACTAACAAGCGCTTATTCTGTTAATATAAAACCATATGAAATTGTAAATTACATTATAAGCGAATGCAGTAAACTAGTCAAAAAAGGAGGTAAAATTCAGAACAATTAGGCAAGAAGATCCACTTGGATTGCTAGAGATTTAAAAAAACTGGCAATACTAACAAATGGTATATGCACAAATCAGAATCAGTCCAAGCAAATGAATCACGGAAAATTCTGATCACCCTATCCGGGACAGAAGGCCAGAACTAGAGTTGATAAACATGAAAAAATAACTTATAACACAGTAGATATTGCTTTCCGAGGAGGCCACAGAGAAAGAAGAAATAAATCAATCACTTAGACCTTGCCAAAGAGCTGAAAAAGTTATAGAACATAGAGGTGTCGGTGATAATATTTGTAGTTGGAATAGGCACCAATTCCTTAGAAGAGAAACTAAAGGAATTGGAAATTAGAGGAAGAATCAACACCATACAGTCCCCAACATTGTTGAGATTAGCTACAATATTCAGAAGACTATTGAAGACTTGAGGTGGCTTGTTGTTAATCAGAATTCAGTGAAAATCCTAAGGAAAAAAAAAACTCACAAGGAATTAAATAAGAGAATTGGAATGTGACAGAACACTAACTTGCCCTGTTGGGTGGGGCTGTAGAATATACCGACTTCACCTCAGCAGAGGGGTAAGATACCCTCACCAACGAGTGTCCAACATATGACACTAAACAATCTGATGGTGAGGTTCCAGGGATGTTAAGGCTTTGAGGAATGCGGAACACTCCTTCATTGCCATTGCTCCGAAGTTCACTCTTGCCCAGCGTAGTAGCAACTGATAGGGCCCTATCTAAGGGTTAAATAGAACTAACGGCATACTCATGCTAAACTGAATTTTTTTACTAAAATAGCCATAAAATAATAATCCGATTATCTTTCTTGTGTTGACTTAATTCTCCAAGTCGTCCATCTCTGACTTTGCCCAGTTGACAAGGGCTGCACCACTGCAGAGGGGTAAGACACACCCATCCAACGAGTGTCTTTGATATGACACTAAACACTCTGATGGTGAGGTTCCAATTATGCCGGAGCTTTGGGGAATGGGGAACACCCCTTCGTTTCCATCACTCCCAGGTCCACTCTGGCCCGGAGTGGTAGCTCGTAAAAGAGTCCTATCTATGGGCCAAATAAGACTAAACTGAATACTTATGCTAAACTGAATTGTTTGAAATGTAATTGTTTTTCAAATTGAAACTGTACTAACGCTAAACTGAATTATTTGAAATTGAACTGTTTTGAAATTTAACCCTGTGTAAAAAAATTTATACTTATCATAAACTGAATTGGTTGAATTAGAACTGTTCGACTAAACTGAATAGTTTGAAATAGAAATGTTTTTGACAATTAAACTATGTACTCCTGCTAAATGAATTATTTGAATTAGAACTGATTATTTGTATAAAAACGGATTTGGCTTTAAATAACGTACAAAAGTTGATATGCCATAAACTCAACCAACCAACCAACCAACCAACCAACAAGAACACTAAGGGGATTGTGACAGCAACCAAAGCTGAGGCACTTGAAAAAATCTGAATTAGTGGGAAAAGTTGCAATAAATAGAAAATAGAGGAAGAATTGAAATTATCAAGTCCCCATAACTAGAATACTTAAAAGTCTTTGAAAGCAGAGGGAACTTGTCATCAAATACACTTTAATGAAAAACCACTAATTAATACTGTATTGGAAAACTTATACCAACTGAAGACGGCGGTGATACCAGTAGTTATTGGTGCACTTGGGACTTTCCCCAAAGGCCTAGAAATGAGACCAGGAAATTGGAGACCAGAAGAAGAAGCGTGACAATCTAGACAACAGCAATGTCGAGATCTAAAGATTTTAAATATATCCCCAGTAATTATAGCATTTCTTAAATACAAGAAAGACGACATACTAATCTTTCATGAAAAGAACGTGGTCAAAACTTATAATCTGAACATCAATTATGAAATCTCCCTAGCAAACTCTCTCTCTCTCTCTCTCTATATATATATATATATATATATATATATATATAATACTTATAGACATAAAACAACTAATAAAAATAAACAACTTATTCTCTATAGACGATTTAAAATTATATAGAAAAATGATGACGATTTAAATGGTCTACTAAGAACTGTGAAAAGATTTTGAGACGAAATAGAGTTGCAGTTTGGTCTTGACAAATGTACAAAAGTCACATCTAGGGATAACTCGCAAGTAAAGTTTAAAAACATCAATCTAGATAGAAAAAGGAATTGACAATATTAGAACACAACAAAATCTATAGATTTTTTGAAATTAATGAAGCGTAGAGTATTCATCATACAATAAAAAAAGAAAAGAATTCTTTGAAAGACTAAGATCCATATTAAAATGAAATGCAAAACTATATATGCCAATCATCAGATGGCAATACCTGTTATGATATATATCTGATCTAATTAACTGTACGTTAGCTGAAATTTTAAAAATTTGGAAAAAAGGTTAGAAAACAAATAGCCTGCCGCAGAATGCATCACCCACGGGCAGATATAGAAAATCATTATATCAAGAAAGAAAATTGGGGAAGAGATCTTGAATAGATCTAGTATAAACTCATAGATTGCTGAAAAGTACTGGAGTAAAGGCGAAGACAACAGAGGGGTTAATAACACATAGAATATATAGTGAATAGCACGATAAATATATTACATTAAATTCATTTGAAAATATGTAAATACTTTGGAATACCAAAATCTAACAAACAATATAAACTCCAACCAGAACCAAAAACAGAAGCCAAAGAAGCTTCTATTCTCTGGAACTTTTCAATCTAATCTGATAGAATAAATAAAGACCAATAAACCAGATATTGTGGTTAAGGACTAAAAAAGAAAAATGGGTTTGTTAATTGATATGCCATTGGCAACGGATGATTACTTCACAGTGTTTTATAGAACAAGTAAATAAAAAGACATAGAAATAGAAATTGAAAAAAAATATAACACCTTAAAACTATTGCCGTGCCAAAAATAGTGCGAGCCTGTGTACGACCAAGAAAGGGGCGGATGAACACATAAACAAAATACCGAGTTGTTCCAACCAGTGGGAAATACAAATAATTCATTTCCTTTAAAAGGACAATGTGATGATAAAAGTAACACCCAGAAGTATGGATGAAACAGAATATAGTCATTACCTTTCCTCATCCTAGGTAATAATCTAGTGAAGGATTGCAAGAAACCGAAAGTAAAGCTGAATAATAATGATAATAATAATAATAATAACGTTATACCAATTTTAATTGGTGCACTTGGTACAATACCCAAAGATTAGTTCAAGGAACTAGTGAAACCTAATGTGAAAACAATAATAATGATAATAATAATAATAATAATAATAATAATAATAATAATAATAATAAACGGTTAACCTAATCCCGGCCAGAAGACCAGACCTCATAATAATCAACAAAAAAAAAAGAGAATTTGTAAAATTGTCGACTTTGCTGTCCCGGCGGATCACAGAATAAATCTGAAAGGAAGTGAAAAGAGAGATAAGTACCTCGACCTTGCTAGAGAATTGAAAAAGCTGTGAAACATGAAAGTAACGATTGTGCCAATTGTGATTGGTACGTTAGGTACAATAACTAAAGGAATATTAAAAGGCCTGGAGGACTTGGAAATTGGCGGACGTGTAGAGACTATCCAAACGACAGCATTATTAAGAACGGCCAGAATCCTGAGACGAGTCCTGGAGACTTGAGGAGACTTGCTGTCATTCAAACTCCAGTGAAAAACCATCAGCTAACACTGATGTGAAAAACTCTAAAGGAGTAAATAATAACAATAATAATAGGATTTCTGCTTCTACCTCGAATTTCATTGTGAGACCTCAAACAATGCGTGAGGCCATGCGGACGGGCCACACACTCATCGGCCATGTTAGGTGTTACGCATGCCGGCTAGTGAGATCTTGTTCACTTGGTTTCTCTCGTGACCTAAGGTTTGACTCCGGCAGGATTTGGTTTATAGTTTGGCGCCCGAAACGCATTTTTAGGGGAATGCAGACACAACCCAGGGTATTTTGGTGTTTGTGGGATACTAAATAAATACCACCTCGAATTTCAATCACTAATAACTACCAAAAAAAAAAAAAAAAAAATTGGAGTAAGTGCATATAGCAAGGGTATATAGTGTCAATATACCAACTGGGGTTAGGTTTTCCAATTTAAAAATGTGCCTTTTAATCTAGCATCACTGAGAAAAGTATTAAAATCTTGCGCCAAGAGTAAAATATTTTATAAGTATTTCATAACTATACGTCTAGCACACGGTCACCGAAATGAAAAGTCTTGAGTTTTTGACTCATGTGAAAGCTCAGAATATTTGAATACTGTCATCTGGTTTAAAATAACTAATAATGATAATCCATAGTAAACAATAATATTTGAATACTTATATCTGGTTTGAAATAACTAATAATGATAATCCATAGTAAACAATAATATTTGAATACTGTCATTTCGGCGGTGTCCTCGTGGTGTAATGGTTAAAGCGATGGAGTGCAGAATCGTCGTAGCGAGTTCGCACTCCAGTCGCGCTATTACGTTCACTTTCGGGCAAATACCCTAGGGAAAGGTATGAACCCCCTAATCCTCTGAGCAATGGGTTATTTTTCTAGGAGAATAGCATTGCCATTAAACAAAGAAACCAAACCAAATCAATGCTGTCATCTGGTTTAAGATAACTCATAACGATAATCCATAGTAAACAATAATATTTGAATACTGTTATCTGGTTTAAAATAACTAATAATGATAATCTTTCCAATGCAACATGAAGTAAGCACAAAAAGCAATCTGTGGAGCAGTTACAGATTCACTTGTCTTAAAAACATTTCAACAGAAAACGCATAGTGTGCACTAGCCCTTAAAAGTGTTATGCTCGTATTTCCTTCTTGTTAATTACTGTAACTTTTAATCGTGACAACTCAGACAGTGATTTTACGACAAGAGTAGACATTATGGATTGGTAAAAAAACAATAAGCTATTAGTGAGACTCGAACTTTTGCCTCTGTGATTTATTTGTTTATTCATTTATTACTGCAAATGCTTCTTATTAACCCTTTGCATATGGTTGGCTTCCTATTATCCGTCTCCTTTTTTATTTTTCAGTAGAAATATAATTTGCGGTATTTCTAATGGAAATTATATCACAGCTACAAAATGAGCCACTCCTAGCTTTTATAGCTCTTTTTTTCCAACTTACTTTAAATCGTTTGATTAATTTTCTCATTTCCTTAAGCAATTCACTTTACAATGTTCTTTTATTGCGATTACTTCACGCTACATTCCTTTTTTTTCGCTCTTTCAGTGTATTTTATTTTTCTCTGGTCAAACTAGCATATCGTCACTGCTGCTGGTCCTTAACTCAAAGCTAATAACAATATTATTCGCTCTTCTTTGTTAATTTTTTTCTAACTTTTTCTACAACATCCGCTGAATATCTACTCATACGATATTGATCCATTTGTCTGTCTTTTATTTTTCCTACCTACCGTAATACTTGGCCTGGAATACTAAAAAATTGATCACAAGCCAATAAATCAGTTTGCAACTTTGTAGCAATGAAAGGAAAAATGGCCGTTCTTTGAGTGGCCGCAGCGTTCAAAATAGTTGCTCGGGTATGAGGGTGACAAGGGTGGAATTCATTGGACAAACTTTTTACGATGATGTTGGGATGGATGAGAAGCAAAATTAAAGGGAATGGCGGCTTTTAGCTGAATAAATTCATTGATTTCAATTTCCTTCAATTTGACATCTTCTAACGTTTATTTATTTATATACTTATTTATTATTCTTATAATTTTTTTTTTCATTTTATTTTTTGTTTTTTATCTTGTAATTGTTTATTTATTTATTTTTTTTTTTGTATTTATCAATTTATTTCTATCTATTTTATTTTATTTATATTTTTATTTATTTATTTTTTATGTTTTTATTTATCTATTTATTTTTGTTAAGTGATATTTCGGATATTTGGTTTTAGGGAATTTCAACTGAGAAATAAAGAAAATTATAGTGAATGGCCTCATTATTGGCTTTCGTTTCTTTTTTTTGTCTTCTATTCTGACTATTGAAACGCAGTTTCTTCCAGGCAGCGGTCACATCGATACTGCTATATGGCTGCACTACATGGACGCTAACGAAACAGCTGGAGAAGAAGCTAGACGGCAATTACACAAGAATGCTGCGTGCAATCTTGAACAAGTCCTGGCGGCAACACCCCACAAGACACCAACTGTACGGCCACCTGCCTCCTATCACGAAAACTATTCAAGTTAGACGAACCAGACACGCAGGACACTGCTGGAGAAGCAGGGACGAACTCATAAGAGATGTACTCTCATGGACCCCCACACATGGCCATGCAAAAGCAGGACGACCAGCACGAACATACATTCAGCAGCTATGTGAGGATACGGGATGTTGTCCTGAAGACCTGCCTAGAGCTATGAACGATAGGGAGGAGTGGCGAGAGAGGGTCAGGGATATCCGTGCTACCAGCGCGATATGATGATGATGATGATGATGATGATTCTGACTTTATTATTTAATCATTTCTTCGATTTTCTTTTATTTCTGTTTTGCTTACCAATTTGTACATCTTGTAAATTATCTTTATTAACTTTCTGACAATTTTTATTTGTTTCTTTCTATTCCTAAGTTTTTTTTATCTTTTTTCTTTGTAGAAATTTCTCTTTTTGGGGGGGAATCTCATTTTCATTTTTCTTTGGTCATTCAACCATTCTTTCTTTCCTTTTTCTCTTTTTTCTTATTTTCATTTTTCTTTGGTCATTCATCAACTCTTTCGTTTTTTCTTTCTTTGTCTCTTTTTTTCTTATTTTCATTTTTCTTTGGTCATTCATCAACTCTTTCGTTTTTTCTTTCTTTGTCTCTTTTTTCTTATTTTCATTTTTCTTTGGTCATTCATCAACTCTTTCGTTTTTTCTTTCTTTGTCTCTTTTTTCTTATTTTCATTTTTCTTTGGTCATTCATCAACTCTTTCATTTTTTTCTTTCTTTGTCTCTTTTTTCTTATTTTCATTTTTGTTTGGTCTTTCATCAATTCTTCTGTTTGCTTTCTATATCTTTCTTTTTTTCTTATTTTCGTCTTTCTTTCGTCGTTCAGTCATCCTTTCTTTTTGTCTTCCCCTTTTTTCTTTTCATTTTTCTTTTTTCGTTCTTCAAATCTTCCTTTTTCTTTCTCTATCTTTCTTTTTTCTTATTTTCATTTTTCTTTGGTCGTTCATCTATTTTTTCTTCTTTTTCTTTTTTCTTTTTTTGTCTCTTTATACTTATTTGCATTCTACTTTGGTCATTCATCTATTCTTTCTTTTTTTTTCTTTCTATCTCTTTATTTATTTATTCTTTTCATTATTCTTTACTCCCTTCCATGCGTTTTGTTATTTTTCTTGTTTTGTCTCTTTTTTACTTACTTCTTTATCTCACTCCTCCTTTTTGCTTATATTTTATTAATTTCTCAAACATTTGCTTTCGTGTCCTTGTGAATGGCATAAAACTGCATTGGATGGTAAAGCTCAAGGTCTGAAGCTCTGAGTAGTATGGAGTCACTTCTTCGTTGCTATAACTCCCAGATCCACTCTAATCCCATAGTGAAATTACCCATTTGTGTCCCATCTATGGATAAAATATATCTGCTTAGAAATGATTAATATTTGATTGGAACCTTTGAAACGATATAGCAATGCAATTAGGATTGCAAAAAAGTTGGAGCTCGGCATTTGATAAGACATCAATGGTTGACATGGCATAAAACAATTCAATTATCTTTTGCATTCTTTTCTTTTCTTTTCTTTTTCTATTATAATAAATTTTCTTTTCATACTCAGTTCTTTGTTTCTTTCGTTTTTTCTATCTTTGACAATTTTCTTTTTTTCTTTTTCCATTTTTTTTTTTTTCATATTTTATCTTATATGTAAACTTTCTTTTTCGTTCTTTGATTTCCCTTGTACTTTTTAATTTTTTTTTAATGATTTAATTTTTATCTAATCATTTACACTTCAGTTTCATCTTTCATCCCTCCTTTATTGTTACGTTTCTGTTCTCATCTCTCACTCTTTTCTTCTTTATATATATATATATATATATATATATATATATATATATATATATATATATATATATATATATATATATATATCATTACTCGAAGAAAGTCACCAGATAATAAATGCCTAGAATCAAGAATTGCTATTATTTGGTTTTTAGATTTTAGATGTTCTTTTTTTTTAACTTCGGATGTTTTTTGTGAAATGAATGATATTTTTTACTGAGTATGTCGGATTAGTTTTATGTACGTAAATACGTATATTTCTATCTCCTTTGCCGTTCTTTTGTTATATGTTTCTTTTTGTACATATTCTATTTCCTTTGCCTATCTGCCTTTCTTTATCCCTATTCCTTCTTTCTTTCTTTCTCTCTCTCTCTCTCTCTCTATATATATATATATATGAAACGAGAGGGAAATCAAAGTTATTCTTATTCGCACATTTAGATACATATATATAAATACATTTATGTGTGTGTGTGTGTGTGTGTGTGTGTGTGTGTGTGTGTGTGTGTGTGTGTGTGTGTTTGTGTGTGTGTGTGTGTGTATGTGCGTGCTGTTCTTAATCTATCTCCTTTTCATAATCTCTTTTCTTCATTTTCTTCTTTCCTAAGATCTCACTCTCTCTGTCTCTCTGTCTCTCTCTCTCGTTATCTATCTCATTTAATTCATATCGTTTTCTTTCTTTATTTATCTCTTTCTTTATTTCTTTCCATACATTTTCCCTTCTTTTCTTTTATTTCCTTAACACTTCCTTTTTCTTTCCTTTCCTCCTTCTTATTTGACGTCATTGGATTTTATTCAGTTAAAAAGCATTGCTGAGTGATGTCAGTCTGGTTTATTTTCGTGCGCCACTCTAGCAAGGTACTTACATGTCTCGAGCCATTGATGTTGCCACAAATCTCCGGTGTCCAGGCGCGGGAAAAGTAAAAACGCGAGAAAAAGCATTAGAAATGTCGGGATACAAGTGTAAATAAAATTAGTGAATTCTCTATTGCAAAACCTTTAGACCATTTCGTTTTATAAAAGTGCTAATGCCGTCTGAGACTCAAATAAACATAGTGGTGTGAAGAGTGCCGTAGGAAGTATCTAATCATACACAAACACAACTAAATGCTGTTATTTACAAAGCTTTTACCTAGATATGGCACAAGGCCTCCGGTTACTTTCAGTACATGCTGTTGCTTAAGTTGTCACCCATTTGAGAATTCAACAAGCTCATCGTTACTTACCTTCGGTGATCCCACGAGAACCTTTGTTTTTGATGAGACTTGACTGTAAGTCAAGACATTGATGCATTACAATAAATATGCACGTGTATTGACAATAATTATAAGCACTATTTTTTTCATCATTGCCTCATAAGTACCCATCAATACTGACAAAGACCATTACGATCATAATTGTGGCACGATGGTGGGCATTCGTTTCTGTGGGTGTGGGTGAGTGCCAGTCAGAGGATTCCTTTGTCTGTTTTGGCGCAAAACCCACTCAAAGGCCTTGCGCGAGAGATTTCCAACGAAACTGGAAGAAAAGAAGGAAAAGCAAGGTCCCAGGGCAGTCAACAGAAGAAGGGGGTTATGTCGCACTATGTGGGTGGGCTGCCAAAGCAGACGATTCATTTGTCTGTTTTGGCGCGAAACCAGACAAAGGATTCTTGGACCTGAAATCTCGCCGTATCCGGAAGTGGGAAGGGGACGCGAAAGAGAGTTGACGACGCGACCCGGACGAGAGCAGTTGGCGTTGGACAGCAGAGAGGCGAGCAGAATAGAGTTGGCGTGGAACCACGGACAGGGGCAGTCAACACCGGACTCGGGAGACAGTAGCAGAAAAGATAGGGTCCAGCGACAGTGAGTCAAGATGAGTCTGATTCCAGTAGCTTTGTGGAATTTTCGCTAGTAACCCACGCTAGCGTTTGTCCATATATGATATCAGGAATGCAAAGTGTTGCATACCTTCCTCTGCTCTTGGTTAACCCCAAGCTTTGTTCGTGTTTGTTCGTTTGTCCTTCTATTTTCTCCGTTCCCTCGATCGTATTCTTGTGTAGGTAAAGAAATGTGCATTACCCCCTCGAACCACTAGTTGATCACCGGCCGGCGTAAGAAGTGGAATGGTTAGAAGAAAGTTAACGTGTGTGGGGGCGAGAGGGTGTAACGTTACAGTTAGCGACAGTCAGGGAAAGGCGACGGTCAGAGAGAAGCGGCTGCTGAAGGAGGAGTTTGGACCAGTGGACCCATAAGCCAGGTCAGCCAACGCGAGAGGATGAGTCAGCGTTCCTGGTAGCTGTGTGGGAATTTTGTTCGAGCACACGCTCGTGACAGAAACAGCAGCTCAGAATGCTAGAAAAGTGTCAAAAACATCTCCCCTTTTACGCTTAGGACTAACCTAAGCCCGTGATTATTTGTTCTTTCTTCCACTCTCGGTTATATATGCTATATCTGCTGTATATTTGTAAAACATGTGAAATGCCCCTGGCCGGAGATGAGAGAAACCACTAGACGATCAGATGGCCATGAGCTGATATGAAAAGTGGAGATAGTGGAGGTCGGCCAGCAGGTAAATTGTCCCGTAATTGTTGCATTTAATATTATTGCTTTCACAAAAGCTATCCAAAACATAACATCATTCTTATGACCTGCCCATAAATGTTGCGTAGCCATATACACGAATATGGCCATGTGCGAAATGGACATATAATGTTCATAACGATTGATCATATAAAGAATATAGGAATCTCGGAATTCGAAAACACGTAACGACTTCTTGTTCAGGTACGAAACATTTTTATTAACTTTGAGTTAAAGGTCTCGACGTAAGGAGGAGAGACACAATCTTCTATGCTGTCTTATTCATTTGGCCCCTATCTCGAGCGGCCCCCATAGGGTGCAAGTTCGCCTCGCGCCTGTGAGCTCCAAAAGTCGATCCTTCTCGTTTGGCGTCTAATTTTCGACTCTGTCTTTCTTCAAATTCTCACACAAACCTCCGCGCGCTTCCGTCATCGCGTTTCGTCTCGGACTATTATGACATCTGACTGACACCTCCATCCGCCCGCGCGCGCCCGCGTTAACACTTGCCTCAATGTTGCACCTAACTAAACCATGTGCTGAGCCGAAAGGTACTCAGCCTAACTAAACTCAAAGGCATGAACCGAAATCCCTCGGCTATTATATAACATAAATACGATACCACATAATCCGTAACAGCACAATCATTTTTTAAATTGTAATTATTAAAATATTTCTAAAATACTAACATTATGATGGTCATCTACATCAATAAAATTCATCATAAAACAGATATCAAATGAAACTTTTGCTATCATGAAGTTAGATAGAATTAAGAGAGAAAGAAATCATTCGGATTACAATAATCCATTACCCCCACCCCTCCCCATCCATTCTCCCCTCCTCACACTCTCTTCCTTTGTCTCACCCCTTCCCATCAACACACAGCAGAAATATGTGCATATGTGTAAAGATTCATGCCAGTAGATACAAAAATATACGTCTATGTGTACGTGCGAGCAACAGCAACATTCACAAACACACTAACATTTAAAAGAGCACAAATTTTGGTACACATACGCACAAATAAACCTCGCTTTTCGAACCAAAATTAACCATATTGATCGGTATTTTCTTTTAAACATTCACTCTATCTGATGAATTCAGATAGCTGGAAACCCAGGATCAGAGACCCTACAATGTAATATATATATATATATATATATATATATATGTGTGTGTGTGTGTGTGTGTGTGTGTGTGTGTGTAAAAGTCGTTATCGCCGTAGGAAATGAACACGGCGATACGAGTTCAAATCCTGGACGATACTGATTGCATTTCACATAGCACTAATACCTTTGGGAAAGGTATGAATCCAATTATTCTCCCTCCAGCTATGGGTAAATAGTAGGACAGACTAGGTTCTTCAGCCTTGGTTAGGCAACTAGTCTAGGAGAAGGAAAACTCTTAATTCAAACCTGTTAAACTCCGCTTAAAAATTGACCTTGTGTCATATCCTGCCCGAGCGGAGGGGTTAGGTAAATAGTATCATTGATATTGAGCATTATTTAACAATACTGCAACATTTGTTCTCCATTTTCTCATAAGCTAATAAGAATGATAAATCTTTTTAATAATATATATATATATATATATATAAAAGTTACCCGACCGTAGTAGAGAGCGACTCCAAGGTCCCTATTTCAATAGCTAACTCACCGAGGTGTAAGAAAAGCGTCTTCTCCTTTTCTTGGATTGCTCCACTTACCCTTGATCTGTACCTTATGATGCTGAGTGTTAAGCAAGGAGGCATCAAATACAATTTCTGAGTCTTTGGTATGACTCTCTCTTGGATTGAACCCCGTTCTCCCGGACCATGAAAACTTGTAATTATTTAATGCAGGATTCTTTTGGATATATATATATATATATACCCAACAGAATCACGTATCACATGAGTACTAATATTTTACTACTATATGACAAAATGCTTTTATCTGAAGAAAATCATCATTTTTTTATTTGAACGGTAACAAGTTTTAACGACCGTTTTATTACATTTAAAAACAACGATAACAACAACAGCAAAAATAGGAAAATACACCAAACCAAAGGAATACAAGATTGATTAAGATAGGGTGGGAAGTTTGATCCACTAGTAATTGTTCAAACGACTAAACTTTGACCAAGGCGACAAATGGTATATCCACAAACCAGATTCTCTGCCAGCAAATGAAAGTATAATATTCTTGAGAACATTTAGATGCTAACAAACCAGCAAATTTCGGTCGGAATACCAGATTTAACATTAATTAACAAGAAGAAAAGAACTGTTCATCTAGAAGATTAAGCCGTTCCAGCAATCCGTAGAGAAAAAGTTACAGAAAACGAAAGGGTGGACAAAAACCATGACCTTGCTAGACAGATGAAAAACTTGTGGAACATAAAGGCCTAGAAAATAGATTAGGGTAACTGGAGATCAGATGCCATCCACGTAAATAAGCATCTAAGAAGTTGTGGGGACATACTGATACGTCATCGCTTGATATTTCATTGATCCGGAGGTGCCTTCGCACTTCCAATTTTATGCAGGTCGACTTAAAGGTTAAAGAATATTTTTGTTGAAACACAAAACAAGATAAAAATACGAAACAAGAACTAAGAAAAGAATTTAGAATAATGTTGAGATTAGTTTTAGAATCCCAAGATGATTTAAGAGTTTAACAATTAATGAGTTATTAACATTACAGCGTGTAAGAAAATAGGACAAAAAAATTCTGATAGAAATAAAGAAAAAAAATGGACACTATTTATCACAAGATTGGGAGCCTCAAGTAGCTTGAGTCCTGAGGAGAGTGCTAGTAGTTTGAGAAAAGGTCCAAAAATTTAATCTCTGTACTATGATACCTGTTACTATATGTGTCAATTGTCGGTCAGAATTTACTATTTGTTTCATCAAATATATTCTTTAACCTTGACCTGCAATACCGTTGCGTTTAGCTGGTTGTTACGTCATCGTGCCTGTGGTGTTGATAAGGACTTCCAAGGTCAATAAAAAGGACGGAAATGGAGGACCAAAGGCAGGACGACCAGCTCGAACGTACATAGCGCAGCTCTGTATCGATACAGGATATAGTCCTGAAGCTCTGCCGGAGGCAATGGACGATAGGTAGGGGTGGCGAGAGAGGGCAGGTGATATCTGTGCTGATGGCACGACATGATAATGATAATGATGAAACTGGAACGGGGACGAAACTTTCATATCAATAAAATGATGACGTATCCGTATGTTTCGAAACCTTCTCAGAGGCTTGTTTCTCTAAAAATGATTTTCAAAGCAAGTCATGTAGAGGAGAGGATGGCCTGAATTATAAGGGATATCTTGTTCCAATAAACACAGAACAAAGAAAATTGCCAAAGTTTATTCAGATTTTTATATATATATATATATATATATATATATATATATATATATATATATATATATATATATATATATTGTAATTAGAAGAAAACTCAAACCTGGTTAAATTGTCATTATAAATTTATTTCGGCGACGAATATCATTATACTCTTCACGCCATCAAATGAGTTCACACGCTTCATTCCAGGTTGAAAAACAACAAATATAGATTACAATCTCTATCTGTCTCTGTCTCTCTCTCTCTCCCGATATATATATATATATGTGTGTGTGTGTGTTAGAGAGAGAGAGAGAGAGAGAGCGAGAGAGAAAACTACTATATAATTTTAATTTTCAGGTGAAAGTGAAAATGACAAAACAATAAAGTATTAGAAAAATTAAGAAACCAAAGAAAGCTTGTTCTTGTTCATTAACCTATCCTAATTTGAACACATGCAAGATTTTTCGTAGCAGGAAGAATTTTTAGAATAATGTAAGCCTTTAAATAAACTATTATCTCCATATAGTTTTTACTCCTTTTACAGTTTACATCTTTCAGTTAATGGGGCCATCATCTATCTCTTAAAAAAAAAACAAACCTATCGGTACCAATCAGGTGTCCTTAATTAACCCAAAAATAGTCAAAGGGAAAGAACCCCTCAAGAAATTCAAAAACCCTAATTGCGAATTAATTTCTAATGTTCTGAAAATCTCCTTCCCTACATAAATACACCGTCCTATAATACTAGTAATTACTGAAACAAATGCTATTATTTCCAATAAAAATCATACAAAATTCTTGTTTTTATCTATAGCACGAGCCTCGGTACCCCCACAATCAGGATAATTTAAATTTACCCTTACGTCTCCATTTAAACACAATTTAGTTACGTTCATTAAACAGTAGTCTGAGATCCTAAAAATTAATTCGCCGTGTCGACTGGGGCAGTAGAATACGTTGACTGCACCTCGGCAGAGGGATAAGTCCCCCCACGAAATGAGGCCATTTTTTGGACGTGAGTGGCGACCCGTAAGGCGCTAGGACGGTGGTTGAGCCGTCATTAATCCAGCGACAGAGTGGTCTGTGTCTTGCAACACACCAATTTGACCCTTATTTGGTCAGACAGGCCTGATCCAATCAATCAGCTGGTCATGTCAAACCGAGCACCTATATGTTTTATCCCGAGCGCACTTTTAAATCTGCACTTGCAGCAAGTTCCCAAACCTTATCTGTTAGGTGCTAGAAAGCGGTGGCTGAGAGTCAACTGCATTGAGAGAATAGGAATTAAACTAGTACTGAGAACCTGAAATTGATAACGGCTCAGAAATCTGCTCTCAACTCGAGTATACTGGTCACGTATACCCGTTCCTTCCAAGGCGAATGAGTTCCCCCTCCCTTGGTATATTCCCAACACAAGTCGGACTCTGTGGTGGGTGGTGGAGCGCATAAGAAACGAAACCTGTCAGAATCAGACTCGGAGAATGAGGCAGCAGACTTCCCTAGATAAATTGTTACTAAATCTTTGAAAGAGGTCTGCCTAGCCTAATTCTCGCCTTTCCTCGAAGAAAAAGTAATTTCTACAAGGGCTACTCCGAAAACTGTTTAGAAATCAGGGAATGGCAACTTGCTAATCGAAGTTGACAGCCGGAGGCAGGCAGAAAACATATTAAAATAAAAACTTTTCCTACGACGAAATGCAAAGCTTAGAACACTTCCACGGGAGTTATCAGAAGTAGGGAATTGGGATTGGCTACAGAAAAGGAGATAGCATCAACCCTGGGAAAATTGGGAGTTACAAATATAAGAAGAATCTCCATGAGAAAAGGCGAACAACGAATCCAGACCAACGCTTATATCCTGACGAGCGCCCCGGGGCCTGTTCTGGACTTCGGTCCGGAGCGTGGCCCTGGAAAAGGAACAATGGCAGACTTGGGGCCTTTAATTAGGCACCTAGTTTCGACTAGGCTACCTTCGGGTGGGCGAGCTGCATTTTTGTCTCCTTTGTCCCCCATGTACGGCACTAGACCATGCGTCTAGTTTAAGCCGTAAACTGGCATACGTGCCCGGACCCACATTTGGGTTCGTGAAACTGCTTGCCTCATCAGGCTCACATTGCACTAAGTGAGCCGATGAGCAGCACTGACAACCAGGGTTCGAGTCTCGGCTCGTTCCTGACGTCCCCTCCCCTTTATCCCCACTTTAATTGGCCTTCGGGCTTTTGACCTTGTGTCAAGTCGTGTCTGGTGGGAGGCAGCGACAAATACTCAACGCTTATATCGTGACATTTAATCAGCTCCGTACTCCCAAGTAGGTGCAAATGGGCTATTGTCTTGAGAGTCGAGCAGTACATCCCAGCTCCCCTGAGGTGCTTCAAATGCCAAAAAATATGGACACCACAGGAAGCCTGTAGAGGACGACACACATGTGCCAAGTGCAGGGAAAAGGACCCGAACCACGTGGAGAAAGATTGCTTGAAAGAAATTAGATGTGAAAACTACCGACAAGATCATCCGGCTTGCGCAAGATCTTGCGATGTTTACAAAAAAGAAAAGGAAATACTTGAGGTGAAACATAAGTGAAATGTATCCTTCCTGGAAGCAAGAAAAATTGTAGGGACCAAATGGAAGAAAGCAGCTACGCTTCAGTTGCACGGACCAATCATAACAACAAACATAGAACTCTTAAATGATAATCTCTTATATATCATACGTATCGACTTAAATGTGTGCAAACAAATGCCTGACGTTAGATTATTACTGTGACAAAGCAACTCTCCTAATAATTTAACTGTGGCTAAACAAATGAGGAAAAGTAAATGGAATGATTAATATTGGATAGAAATACTTGAAATCATTTAACTGTGAAGGTAAAAGAGCTCAGGTTTGTTTAAAATGTTATTAGAAAAATGATCACAAACCACTTGTATTTAATATATAAATCTAAACAAGGTTTGTCATTGAACAAATTGCAATGTTTGATATGACATAAAAACAAAACATCTGAAGAAGAACAATTTTTGATACTTGAACTGCGTACTTGTATTAAACACGATTGTTGAAAATAGAACTGCTTTTATATTTGACTGAGTGTAAACAAAATCTGTATTTATGCTAAACTGTACTGTTTTTATAAGTATAAAATTGATTTGGCATTAAATAACCTAAAAGTGTTGATATGCCATGAAACTAAACTAAACCAAACCAATCAAAATGGATGAGGTTCAGTCCTTCTTGCGAGAGACAGGGCTGTACTAAAAATATGATGTATTGAAACAGGCTAATCGTCTACAAACAAATAAAATCATGATATCGAAAGTTTTACCAAAGTATTCGTTTAGAAATCATAGGTTGAACGTATATTGAGACAAACAGAATTTGGCGTTATATAACCACTAAAGTTAATATGCCATAAAACCCAACCAATTAACAAACTTAAAATTATATATATATATATATATATATATATATATATATATTACGGGCACTCTTTGTCTGCATTTTTTTGTTTCGATCCTTTTAAATAGCTATATAGTTGTTTTGTTATCCGGGTGGAATTGACTAACGATTTTTCCCTATTTAACTGGTTCCCAAGTACATTCGTGACCCTCGGGCTATCTTCACGGGGTGGGGGGTTTATCACAAATGTACAATACAGCGTTTTATTTATACTGGAGTATTTTTGTTTAATTCTATATATGGTAACAGTAGCTAAAGACATTTAAGTACATTAGCACTGGTTTCATAATTAATTTTGTTAGGGTTAGGATGTTTGTTTCAAATATGAAAGACTAAGAAAATTTTTAGTCCTTATTTGTTAGTTTGTGGTTCCAATACAGTTGCATTTTCGGTAAGAATTTTTCGAAATTCAGTTGTAGGGCAGGAATGTATTTTTAGATGTTGTACTGTTGAGCTATCGTCTGAAAGATGCATGGTAAGTCACCTCGACAGAGTAATTAACTTTAAACCAACGTATATACGAGACGCATACGATAAGTTTCCAGACTTTTTTCGTACGGGCATTTAAATTTTTCGTAGACTCTTTAAAATTCAGTATGTTATTGCTATCCATCTTATGAGATGACTGACTAATTTTTGTGATTTCAGGCTTAAATGAACAGCTAAAGCAGGAAATCAAATACACACTACTAAAGCCTTATTGACACAGCTGGTGAATTTCAAAAATGCAATCTGGACGTGAGGACACTTTTGAAGAACGATATGCAATAAAATTCTCTTTTAAACTTGGAAAAAATGCCACAGAAACGTATGGAATGCTTCAGACTGCTTTTCGACCGTCTTGCATGAACCGAGCATCAGTTTTTGAGTGGCAGAAGAGATTCAAGGAAGGCACGGTGTCTGTGAGGGATGATGAGAGGTGTGGGAGGAGTAAGGAAGTCAATACACCTGAGTTGATTTACCAAAGGCTTAGGGTTCGGCTTAGGGTTACTCTGTTGAATTTTTAAGGGAGTTCAGCAAGAGATTCCGTCGGAAGAGGCCAGCACTCTTTAAATCAGGTCAGTGGCATTTCCACCAAGACAATGCTCCAGTCCACAACTCCATCCTTGTCACTGACTATTTGACCAAGATGGGCATCAAGACAGTTCCTCAGCCTCCATATAGTCCAAGCCTTGCTCCCTGTGACTTTTGATTATTCCCTAAGGTCACAGGCAGTCGTTATGAGACAATTGAGATGAAAGAGGCTCTACGAAGGTCATTGACAAACTGACACAAGAAGACTTCCGTGGGGCCTTCCAGAAGTTGTTGGAACGGCACAACAAGTGCATAGCAGCCGGAGGAGATTACTTCGAAGGAGACCTGAGTTTCATGTGTGTACTATCAATAAAAGTGCCCATACGAAAAAAGTCTGGAAACTTATCGTATGCGCCTTGTACTTTTTTTTTTTTAGATACAATCTCCCAAAAGACATTTAAATTGGTATATACTGTTAGTTCTTTGAAAAACTCCAACTGAACTAGAGGAATTATTGTTAATAACCAAGGTAGAGATTTTAAATTAATGTCTGAGGTTTTCTAGATGTTTTGATTGATACTGATAGTAAAAATAATACTACCTCTACACCCAAAAAAAACCCCTGATAACAACTCCTGTATCGTCAAAGGCGCCTTTGGTGGTGTAATGGTTAGCAAGCTCGACTAGCAAACATACACGAATGAGTTCGAGTCTCATTGGGTGCCCCTTTTATATGGCCTTGTGCCACATCTAAGCAAAAAGCTTAGTAAATTACAACTCCTGTATCGTCAACTTAAAAGTGAATATCCCGGACAAAATTAATCTCCCCCTCCAAAATAATATCTTATCAAAAAGCATAAAATAAACCGTCTTAAAAAATATGCAAATATTGTCTGTGATATTGTCTCAGATATTCCTCAACGAGGTAATGCTGTGTTTGAGTAGTTTAAAATAGTTTTAAAATTTTAAACTGCGTAATGCCTATTGATAAACTTAGATTTTTTATTTGTCATAATCTTAAATTTTTTGGCGTATGCATTTTAATGGTTCAAAATTGTATTATTTTGCATGTTTTAAAATTGTGCAAATAGATCAAAATATTTTGAGTGAAACAGCATTAGTAAATTTGGGATATTCAGTATGACAAATAGTTTGAGATTTCATTTGGCCAAGTTAAAAAAAAAACAGTTCTAGAACGCTGATTTTCAAGGAATGCAAATCTATGAATATTTTCACAATACCAACCTACTCTCTTCATTATCATTTAAAGAGTTTAGAGAAATACAATCGATGACCTAAGTTCAAAATTTGGACTAGGCCTTTGATATTTTACTTCGTGCTAATATCCTTGAGAAAGACATAAATCCATTTGTTTTCCCTATTTGATAAACTAGCAGGATAGACTGCATTCTTTTGCCTTGGTTAGACAGCCAGTCTAAGAGAAAGAAAACTAAATACAAACCAGTTTTACTCCACTTCAAAACTGATCTTGTTTCACACCCAGCTCATGTTAGAATAAATACATACTAATTATAAGAATATATCCGAAGATGGCCGAGAGCAAAGACCTACATGCTCGGTCAATTTTCCTATTAGTAGTCCAATATCGTTTGCTAGAACTAAAGGATATTTAATAAATATACGGGTTAAAATCATTTAAATAATACTATACACACGAATCGAATGTACGGTAAGCGGTATGGAATCTGCAAACTTCGATTTGTAAGGTCAAATACCACATGTTGAATGCGAAATGAAATGACAGTATACCATCTGATAGTTTTTCTAAGCTAAAAATATCAGCGTCAGAAATAATAGACTTGTCCTGAGCTCGATCATCGATCTATGGCGTTAGGGGAAAATTAGACGCGCAACTCAACCGACGATGAAAAAACAGTAATTTGTTTAAATCAATTGATTTTTCGTCTAATAAACAAGTTTTGCGTGGGCTCTATTTCCGTTTCTCTTTTATATTAAAACGAAATGAATCAATATCGAAAAAAAAACTATCAATTTACAGATTTTGACAAAGAAAGAACAAAAAATATATTGCTTCAGATTGAAAGTAATCCCTCATTTCCTAAGAAAACCTGACGCAATTCAGAGATGAAAAACAGAATCTGTTCGACCAAATGGCAAATTTTTGAAGAAGCTTAATTCCTCAGAGATGACGACAACCAGTTCTGGTTTCGTTCATTGAATTTGGTGAATAGGTAGGCTTCATTGAAACCTCTCGTTATATTTCAAGCGTATCTGAAAAGAAAAATGTCAGCTCTTTATTGCTTATCGCTCGTTTTAAAATAACTTCCAAACGTTCTTATCTCCCTTGATATTGAGTTTTTAATTCTCCTTACAAATAGATAATCAAATCGGATGAATAACATTGTGGACGGTCTCACAAGCAAAAATGCTTAAAATTAAAACAAAATATGCCAATAAAACGTAGTGGAAACATTAGCCTTTTAAAGTATTTCTTTTTTCTTTTTTCTTTTTTCTTTTTTTTTATTTGTGGATATTTATAGAAATCTGTTCATAAAAGCATCGGACACGACGCTGTCAAGGAGGGAATGGCTTATATTTTGCAAGTCATTTCTCAGCAGACATAGTGGTCAGTTTTAATATCCGTTTGTGCTTTTCAAAAGGCGTCGAAAGAAGATTTTGTGAACTTTTAATAAACGAAAAATGAGGAAAGGGGGTTTGCAAAATTATGAGGAATGTAATCGAGAGAATTGCACAGTATTCCATGTGAAAAAAAAGAAAATAATGAAAAAAAAAATCCCTACACATGCTTATCAAAGCATTTGGTTTGAATGTATTTATGCATATATAGTTGTTGTTTTTTAATGTATGCATGCGTATATATGAGGATGTAGACTTCAGACGTAGCTGAATATATTCACCTGACGATCAATTATGTGAAACTTCGGATCGGAATTGTTTTAACACACACACACACACACACACACACACACACACACACACACACACATATATATATATAGATAGATAGATAGATACATAGATAGATGTGTGTGTGTGTGTGTGTGTGTGTGTGTGTGTGTGTGTGTGTGTGTGTGTACGATTGTATTATTCTTACTCTTATCGAGTTTTCACACCAGCGTTAAATGATGGTTTCCACTGGATTCTGAGTGAGAGCAAGTCTCCTCAAGTCTCTAGGACTCTTCTCAGTATTCTGGCCGATCTAAAAGTGCTGTAGTTTGGATGGTCTCCGCTCGTCCTCTTATGTCTAAATCCTCCAGCCTTTATACCAATCCTTTAGTAATTGTGCCAAATCACCAATTACAATTGGTATAACTGTCACTTTCACGGTCCATAGTTTTTTCAATTCCCTAGCAAAGTCCAGGTACTTATGCTTTTTTCGTTCTCTTTCAATTTTACTCTGTGGTCAGCTAGGACATCAAAGTTAACAATTCTGCAAGTTCGTTTTTTTGGGGGGGGTAATTATTACCAGGTTTGGTCGTCTGGCTGAGATTAGGCGATCCGTTTGTATCTCCAATTCCTAGCGGAGTTTGTGTATCTCGTTTTCTGGGAGAGATTCTGGGTTGTGTCTATATTATTTGTTCGTATGGTCAAACTTTAATTTCTTGCACAATTCTAAATGGATCATCTTGCCCATCCCGTCGTGTCTCGTATTATACTGTTTCTGTACAAATTTACTCCATTCCCTCATTGTATAATTGATCGTTTCGTCTCTATCAACACATAACCTACATCTGCTGTTTTGTTGCGTCTTATCTATTATTCTTACTAACATTATGGTATTTGCTCTGCAGTTTAGCCATAATTTTCTGTTTTTACCACCTTTTTAGATCTTATCAAACGTTTTAGATTTTATCAGGAAGTAAGTTGACAGATATTTTCTTCTGTTTCTAACTTCATTTTGTGGTGGAGATGCAGATTATATGTTTTACCAATTTGAGATATTCAACCATTTTCATTTAAAGTTTAATGAATGAAATAAAACTTAAGACATCTTGGATTATTACAACATAAAACATTTTTCGTCTATAATTTTGTTCAGCACGAAAGAAAAGTCTGGCTGCTAGTGTCGCGTTTTAGCATCAAATTGAATTGAATACTTGTGTTTTATTATCTTTTACGCGGGGAAAGACTTCATATCGGATTTTTTTTTTTTTTTTGCGTGTGCAACGTGACATGCAAAGTTAAATTTAATTTAGCTTCATATTCTATTTTGGGTAAAGGAACCCGTTTAAATGCAAAGTTGATACACACTAAAACAAAACGATTAATTATTTAAAAATTTACAACTGCGTACAGTTCTGAAGAAATCCTGGAAGCAGCATCTCATAAAACAGAAATGTTGAACACATATGAGAGTTTTCTCTCGAGATCAGACTTGTATACCTAAAAACTAACTTTGACTGACAGCTTTTAATTTAAATCAGAATGTGCTTTTCCTTCTAATAAATTTGTTTACTGATATGCTATAAGGAAGCACTGTCTTATCAACCGAAAATGACATCGACACGCAACTAACAAGGCAAGGACAGCTATTGGTCATATGGAAGTCAGATTTGACCGATAAAATGCGTTTCCTTCTAATATCTTTATTTACTGTCTGCTATGCTATGAGGAAGCTGTGTCTCATCAACCGAAAAATATATCGACACGCAACTAACAAATGCATGGATAGGCTATCGGTCATATGGAAGTCAGACCTGACCGATAAAATGAAATGCAGTTTCTTCCAATCAGCAGTCGTTTCGATACTGCTATATGGATACACTACATGGACGCTAACGAAATGGATGGAGAAAAAGGTGGAAGGCAACTATAACAAAATGCTGCGAGCAATTTTGAACAAGTCCTGGATGCAACACACCACAAATCAGCAGGTGTACGGCCAGCTACCTCCCATCACGAAAACTATCAAAGTTAGACGAACCAAGCATGCAGGACACTGCTGGAGAAGTAGGGACGAGCTCATAAATGATGTTCTCCTATGGACCCCCTCACATGGCCGAGCAAAAGCAGGGTTACCAGCTCGAACCTACATACAGCAGCTCTGTGAGGATATGGGATGTAGCCCTGAGGACCTGCCAGAAGCGATGAATGATAGAGAGAAGTGGCGAGAGGACCAGGGATATCCGTGCTGGTGGCACAAGATGATGATGATGATGAGATGCTATGAGAGATTGATTCTATTCTTCTAAGTTCATGATTTTATTGGTTCAGCCTTAAATAAATATTTAATTGTTCTTTCTGAACTTTCTTTTATTTCTACACATTATTTCTTGTTAGATGTTTTCTCTTACATAAGAATACATTTTTCATGCAATCTCCTTTTTTCCTAACTGCTTTTGACTCTTACAGAACTCTTCGTTTAGCTCTTGGTTTGGTTGGTATGCACTCAGGTGCTGGTTCTTGGTGAGATGTAACAAAGTTTTCATCATTCGAAGTTCGAGGTGCATACGATAAGTTTCCAGACTTTTTCGTAAGGGCATTTACAATTGTCGTAGACTCTTGAAAATTCAGTATGTTATTGCTATACATCTTATGACTAAGTTTTATGATTTCAGGTTTAAATGAACAGCTACAACAGGAATTGAAATACACCCTACTAAAGCCTGATTGTCACAGCTGCTGAATTTCAAAAATAAAATCTGACACTTTAGAAGAACGATATGCAATAAAATTGTTTTAAAATTGGAAAAAATGCCACAGAAACTGAGAAGCAGTCGGTGTATTCTAGCCGACCGGGCAATCTCCTATAAAGAGCTATCTTTCTTTGTCCGACTCATTCCCAATCACAAGGTTATAATCATCGGTGGAGACATGAAAGTTCACAAAGGGAAAGACAGAAATAATAAATTCTGTTTACATAAATCTCGAAACAGAAATGTTGAATATTTAGTAGAGTTTTCGCTCGAGAACATCCTTGTATACCTAAACACTATCTTTCAGAAAATGAAGAGAAAACTATGAATTTACACGTTCCTGAATAACTAAATAATAGGCGCTGCAAGATTATCTATTTACAAACACGAAGTGGATAAACAGCGCTCTTAACTGTGAGGCTTATTACGCTTTTAAAGGAGTATCTTCTATCTTTTATCTTGTCTCAGTAAAGATTCGTTCGGTCAACGCTGGAATAAGAAGCAATCAGATAAAGCTTTACAATATGACTGGATATGACACTAAACAATTTGAGGGTGAGGTTCCAGCAAAATGCGGCCTTTTTTTTTTTTGATCCGCTGAAGGTCAATTTAAATATCAGTCTTCTCTCTCTCTCTCTCTCTCTCTCTCTCCCACACACACACTCACATACATACACATATTCTTGTGCTCAAAAGTTACTTCCTCTCACCTTTCTTTCTTTCTCTACTTCTTTCGTTCTTCTCTTTCCCCCTCCGTTTTTTCAAACTCATAGTTTCTCGCTGTAAATTTATGATACACTCTAACAGTTATCCGTATAAACACAAATCTCTGCCGGCCTCCAGAACAAGGAGTTTTCTTTCTAAAATGGTCTGTTTTTCTTTGTCCTCCAAGACTCCTCTATCTACTCACCAATCAATGAGATATTTCTTTAAGGGACCTTTCCCTGTCAGTACTGACGTCTCTACTTTTCATTTGTTCCCCTCATTGCCAACGCATAAATCCAAGACCCCATCCGAAGGCTAAAAACCCGGAGAAATCACCCACAAGTTGAACTCCCTCTCTCCAACATTCACTACCTTCAAACAAGCGAAACAGGATCCATTTATCTCTTTACTTCGTTGAAACTCAGAAAATACAGGCTCCAAAACCTTAAGAAAACCATCATCTTACTCAATTTCTATGAGACACTTTACACAGGGGATATCAAATATGAAAATGCTGGTCTCCCTCTAAAACCACTTGTTTACCGTATGTCCAAAACAATCCCCAACACAACAAAATCAGACTAGACTTAACGAAAAAACAGCAAGGTGACGAACACATTATAAAAAAGATATTACATGTCCTTTTTCCTCTGTCATCAACAACTTTGCCCCTTTCTTCTTAGTTCGTTTAGCTTTTCTTATTTTAAATCAGTGGCACGGTCTACAAAGCTTGAACTAACCAAGAAAAATAAGAAACATAGAGGAGCACTAACCTAAATCTAATTGGTGGTGTCTTTGCTTTGTCCTTCATTTTTTTCCAACACATTGTTTTGAATTTCTTCCTCTTCCTTTAGTTCTACTGCTTTTTTTCATCTTTTTTTTTTCTACACGTGGTTTTGTATTTTATTTATTTCGGTTCTTCTACCTCCCTTTACCTTTTTTAAATGGGTGTCCTCGTGGTGTAATGGTTAAAGCGATGCACTGCGGAATCGTAGTACGCGAGTTCGTACTCCAGTCGCGCTATTACCTTCACTTTCGGACAAATACCCTTGGGAAAGGTATGAACCCCCTTATTCTCCCTCCAGCTATGGGGTAAATAGTAGGACGGACTAGGTTCTTCAGCCTTGGTGAGGCAACTAGTCTAGGAGAAGGAAAACTCTGAATTCAAACCTGTTAAACTCTGCTTAAAAATTGACCTTGTGTCATATCCTGCCCGAGCGGAGGGGTTGGTAAATAGTACCTTTTTTAAATGTTTCCTTCAACAGGTGGTCTCGTATTTCTTTCCAATCTGTTCTGTTTTTTGTTTTTTTTTGCCAACACGTGTCTTGTAAATCTTTCTCTTCTTTCGATCTTTCTACTGTTCTTATTTCTTTTCTTTTTTTTTATCTTTTCTTCAACTCGTGGTTTTGTATTTTTCTCTTCTTCCGGTTTTCTAATTTTTTTTCAACACGTGGTCGTGGGAACATTTAACAGATTTTACGCTAGAAAATACCTATATACTAAATTTCAGAAAAGAAAGGGAAAACGTGAACCTACACCTACGCAAATAATGCTAAAGCACAGATAGACGACATCCTCATAGATAAGAAACTGAATAATGGTGCATTGAATTACTAGGTATATTCCTCTTTCGAGGATGTGTCCTCCGATCACCGAATTTTCACAGCAAAGATATGACTGAGCCTACGAAGAAATGCGACCCGAACAACCACAACCGTACACTATGACTGGTCCCTACTTAACAAAAGGATTTTAGAGATAAATATACGTTAACACCTAGAAAGAAATTCGATGCACTTCGGTAGATAATAGAAACACCTACCCTTAATGACATATATGAGAACTTCGTCAATACCGACTCAGAAGCGGCAGTAGAATGCATACCAACTAAACAAACAGCTAAACCAAGAGACCCATGGGAGACATCGGCGGTCAGAAAAAAGCATGCAGACGTAAAAATCCCTTTCCTAGCAATATCAATTCTCAGAAACTCAAGAAGGTACAAAATGAATTAACTAATGTATACCTAAAAGAACAAACAGAATACACGCGAAATTAGATCAATAAGATTAGTGAGTCAGTTAAAGATAGACAATCTAGGATAGCGTTTCCGGTGGTAAAGAAGCAAGCAGAAGAAAGAGTATTGCGAGAGCTAAACTGAAAGCTGCCAGCCAAGAAGAACGAATATACCTGTGGAAACATTTCGAGAATTAACTCGAAAACCACGCGAACGTTACGAATGAACAATCACAAAAATATTAGTAATCAATTAGACATCAAACTAGGACAGTTTAAGCAACAATAAATCTACTCAGTTCCAAAGAAAAAATGAAAAATAGGAAAGCAGCAGAGCTTGATGAAATATCCCCACAAGTATGGAAGACAAGGGAATTCGAAGACATACTGCTACGACAATATAATGCCGTATATAACTAGAACACAAAAGACAGATGGACAAAGGAATGCATCTTCCCTTTTTACTAAGAAGGGTAACCGTGGAATAGCCAAGAACTACCGAGGTGTAACCCTTACATCTATAACGGCCAATATCTACAAGACTTTACCACGCACCCGCATAGAACCCAAAATTGAGAACATAGAAAGATTCAAAATGGGTTTCGGAGAAATCGATCCACGACATCACAAATTTTGACTATCCGTCGAATTCTAGAAGGTGTACGTGCAAAAAAAAACTTGAGTCAACAATATTATTTGTCGACTTCTCCAAAGCATTTGGTTCCATGCACAGAGGGAAGATGGAGCAAATACTTCTCGCAAGCGAACTCCCAAAAGAAACCGTCGCAGCCATAAGGTTGCTATATAAAAACACTAAAGTAAAAGACCACTTACCGGATTGATTTGGTTTGGTTTGATTTGGTTTTATGGCATATCAACCTTTGTAGGTTATTCAACGCCAAATCCATTTTTATGTAAATAGTCAGTTCTTATTTAAAACAATTCGGTTTTGCATGAGTACACAGTTTAATTGTCAAAAACATTTCTATCTCAATCTATTCAGTTATATATAACAATTCAGTTTAGTGTAAGTACAGTTTCAGTGTCAAAAATAGTTCAATTTAAAACAATTCAGTTTACAAAGCACGGTTTTAAATGTAAGTACAGTTTAATTGTAAAAAAAACATTTTTATTTCGAGCTATTCAGTTTGGTTTGGTTTGGTTTGGTTTGGTGGGTTTTATGGCATATCAATCTTTGTAGGTTATTTAACGCCAAATCCAGTTTTATGTAAATAATCTGTTCTATTTAAAACAATTCAGTTTAGCATAAGTACACAGTTTAATTGTCAAAAACATTTATTTCAAACTATTCAAGAAGTTATATATAACAATTCAGTTAAGTGTAAATACAATTTAAATGTCGAAAAACAGTTCTATTTCAAATAATCCAGTTAAGCATAAGCACGCAGTTTAAATGTAAGTACGGTTTAATTGTGAAAAACATTTCTATTTCAAGCTATTCAGTTTACTCAAACAATTCACTTTAGCATAAGAATGCTGTTAGTTCTATTTAACCCATAGATAGGGCCCTATCAGGTGCTACCACTCCGGTCCAGAGTGGACCTGGGAGCAATGGTAATGAAGGGGTACTCTGCATTCCCCAAAGCTCCAGCACTGCTGGAACGTCAACATCAGATTGTTTAGTGTCATACCCTGGACACTCGTTAGGGGGGGGGGGCTTACCCCTCTGCAGAGGTGCAGTCAGTGTATTCTACAGCCCCAGCCGACTTGGCAATACACAGATTTAAATGTCAAACAGTTTTATTTCAGATAATTCAGTTCAGCATAAGTACACAGTTAATACGTCAAAACAGTTCTATTTCGCGCAATTCAGTGTAGCATTAGTACCCAATCTCAATGTCAAAACAGTTCTATTTTAAACAATTCATTTTATCATAAATACGCAGTTTAAATGCAAAAATCAGTAAAGTGAAAGAAGCATGGTATATAGTTCTATTTAACCCATAGATAGGACCCTTATCAGGTGCTACCACTCAGGGCCAGAGTGGACCCGGGAGTGATGGCAATAAAGGGGTACTCCGTATTCCCCAAAGCTCCAGCATTGCTAGAACCTCACCATCAGATTGTTTAGTGTCATATCCAGGACACTCGTGGGGGGTCTTACCCCTCTGCCGAGAAGCAATCGGTGTATTCTACAGCCCCAACCGACAAGGCAATTACCGGATTGAGAAACAGACTATTTCGACATTGTAGCAGGTGTGCTGCAAGGAGACACATTAGCCCCATACTTGTTTATTATCTGACTAGACTAAGTGCTTAGAACGTTTATAGATTTAATGAAAGAAAACGGTTTCAAGCGGGCAAAGGAAAGAAGCAGAAGACAACCCGTACAAACAATAACGGACACAAACTACGCCGATGACATAGCGCTTCTAGCAAATACACCCACCCAAGCTGAAACCCTGCTAGATAGTCTGGAACGATCAACAGGAGACATAGGCCTCTATGTCAACGCAGATAAGACAGAATACATGTGCTTTAATCAAAGAGGTGACATCTCCTCACTAAACTGTGGGCCTTTGAAACTAGTGAACAAGTTCACCTACCTAAGAAACAGCGTTTAATCAACAGAGACAGACATCAACACGTGACCAGCAACGGCATGGACAGCTGCCGATAGGCTATTGGCCATAAAGAAGTCAGAGCTGACTGATAGAATAAAACGCATTTTTCTCCACGCATTGGTCGTGCCGATATTGCTGTATGGATGCGCTACATGGACGCTAACTAAATGTATGAAGAAAAAGCTTGATGGCAATTAGACAAGAATGCTTCGAGATTTATTGAAAAAGTCTTCGAAGCAACACCCTTCAAAATTGTAGCTGTTTCGCTACCTACCACCCATCACGAAAACTATCCAAGTTAGACGAACCAGACACGCAGGACACTGCTGGAGAAATAAGGACGAACTCATAAGCAATATACTCCAGTGGACTTCTTCAGATGGATGAGCAAAAGCAGGAGAGCAGGTAGAACCTATTTTTAACAGCTCTGTGCCGATACAGGATGTAGCCTTGAAGACTTACCAGAAGCGATGAACAATAGTGACGGGTGGCGAGAGATGGTCAGGGAGATCCGCGCTAGCAGCGTGACATGATGATGATGATGATCATGTGTTGATGGTGTTGCTTCCTTGTTTTTGCCTCTTTTTGCTTTTCTGTTTTTGTTTCATGTTCTCATTTTTATCTATTAGTTTTTCTATTTAATTTGACGCGTTCACTTCTCCTTTATCTCTCAAACGAACCCACAGAATGTTTACATTATATTTCTTAGTCGCCCGACTGTCTATATATTTCTGATTTTTTTATCATTATTTCTTTGTCTCCTTTTCTTAGTTTAGTTTTTTTCTCTTCTTCCTTGTACTTTCTTAACACACTTCTCTTTCTTTCCCTTTTTTTTTTTCATTCTTCTCCAGAATTTTCTTATCACTTTCTTTCTTCTATCTTTTTACTTCTTTCTCTTTCCGTTTTCTTTTTTTTTTTTTCTCTCTTTGGTCGGTTTTCCTTCGTATGTTTTTTTTCTTTCTTTTTTTTTTCCTTTTTTTCGGTATTTTCTTATAACTTTCTTTTTTTATCTTTTAATTTCGTCTTCCTTTTCTTATTTTTTTTTTCTTTTCTGTCGGTTTTCCCTCTGTTTATTTTTTTTCCTTGTTTTCCGTCGGTTTTTCTCAGTTTCATTTTCTTTTATTTCCTTAATCTGTTTTCCACTTTTTTATTCACATGACTTACAGTCATTCGAAATAACCACGTCATGAAGGCACTGCACCAAAAATACATTTATACCATTGATGTATGAAAGTGACCTTTTGTTGTGATCTCACCGTGGTAACAAGTTGACGAACACGGAAACTCTGTTAAACTACTCAAATGTTTTATTTACTACTTGGTAGCAAACAGCCACTGGGAGAAAGAAAGACAGTTTAGAAACTTAGACGACGGCGTCAACTAGATAATTATAAACAACATATCATAGTGAGAAAGAGAAAGCAGACACGGACCTTGATTTTTTTTCAGCTTCTAACACGCTTGTCCGCTGGGCCGCGTAGTATAACGCCCCTTTTAGAACGCACCTTCAAAAATAGATCTTGTAAACTTTCATTTATACATATCTTCGTCACTGGTGTTCATCTGACGTCTTCACCTTTTCACTTCTCGCCCTCGACTCTCAAAAGGACATAAGTCGCCCCCTCACTTCTGCCTGTCGTGTCGGGAGCAGAAACATCCTCTTCCGCTTGCGCCTGCGCACACGATTCTCTGACTTCTAGTCCTCCCTAGTCATTTTTAATTAACCTTGTGCCTCAGCCTGGCTATTTGGAAATTGTCTGCTTAATTTGTTTATATATTCATTCAATTTCCTATGAGCCATTCTATTACGTTTTTACCGGTTAAAACCGCCGTAAAAAATACGTAAATGAGTAAAATAATAATTTGATTGAAAAGTTATGTAGTCTTTAAAACTCCTATTTAATACTAATCATTCTTAGTTAATATTCATAATTGTCACCCGAACAAGATTATCATTTTTAAACAATTATAACTTCCAATATCTTTTATAAATACAAATAATTTCTTCCCATTTTTTTTTCTTTTGAAGTACTAATGATTGTCTAACAGATTTCTCCGTAACATAGAAAGTACTATTAAATCTAGGTTATCGAAATGCCCAAGCCATCCTGGTAGAAGAACAGCAGTGACATATATATATAGAGAGAGAGAAACAGTGAGAGAGAGAGAGAGGTGGGGAGAGAGATAGACAGACAGACAGAAAGAATGGCTGCACTCAGGAGGCAAAAACACGTTTTAATATAGGCACTATATGGGATTTTGTAATATTCATACTAGTGCACTTTCTGAGGTTTAGACGGAGACACATGACGCTAAATCTTTCTTTGTAAATATTTTGAGAAACACATCACTTTATTTGGATACTCAGCTACATTGAATATATATCAATAGTCAAAGCCTCCAGGTTGTAATAAGGCTTTCTAAACTCTGGGGCTGTAGAATACACTGACTGCACCTCTGCAGAGAGGCACCCCCCACCCTAACGAGTCTCCTAGATATGACACTAAACAATCTGATGGTGAGGTTCCAGCAGTGCTGGAGCTTTGGGGAATGCGGAGTACCCCTTCATTGCCATTGCTCCCAGGTCCACTCTGGCCCGGAGTGGTAGCCCCTGATAGGGCCCTATCAATGGGTTAAATAGAAATAACAGCATACGTATGCTAAACTGAATTGAGTAAACTGAATAGCTTGAAATAGAAACGTTTTTGACAATTAAACTGTACTTACACTTAAACTGCGTGCTTATGCTTAACTGAATTGTTTCAAATAGAACTGTTTTTTAACATTAAAACTGTATTTACATTTAACTGAATTATTACATATAACTGCTTGAATAGTTTGAAATGGAAATGATTTTGACAATTAAACTGTGTACTTATGCTAAACTTAACTGTTTTCAATAGAATAGATTATTTACATAAAACTGGATTTGGCGTTAAATAACCTACAAAGGTTGATATGCCATAAAACCAAACAAACCAACCAACTAAACTTGTTAAAGGCAACTGGTCTGGGAGAAGGAAAATTTTTATATTCACTCCCTTTACCCACGTGACAAGGTAACTTGCCATGGTAAAGCTGGAAAACAAGGAACCAGAGTTCCTAGGGACCGTTCAATGTTAAGTTCACCCACATTCAGTTATTATCAGTGGAGTTGTCTATATTAAGTTGTAAAGAACCAATGCTAATTTTCTTGAATAATATCGGTTCGTGAAGATTGGAAATATGCTTCATGGGAAACTGCCGGTCTTCTATACAATCTTACTTTGTCCTGAACTGAAATCTAGACGCTGGTTCATCGTTTAACCCAACAGGTAGATTCCATTACAATACATGTGTGTGTGTGTGTGTGTGTACTAGCTGAAGTAACCGTCCATGTCTTTCAAGAGTTCCAGACGTATACGAATTCTTGTATTAATGTTTAAATAATTACCGTCTTCATGTATACAAAATTATTTGGTTTAGCTGAGGATATTACGGGGCTAAATACAGGAAAATAAACAAAGTTTGCATTGTGAAAAGGTTCATGGATTGCCTTCTTTGAAAGTTAGCATTCTAAAACTTTTTGTTTATGCGAAATACCCAAATATTTTTCATAATGATGGCAACAAATTTACTAATGCTATTTCACTTAAAGTATTCAACTTTTTTTGCACAGTTTAAGAATATGAAAGTGAAATAGTTAAAAATCAAAAGTTTAAAATATGTATATTTTGGCCGCATTTCTTCGTTAATACAAATTTCATTAAACATAATAGATATTTATGTCTACATATTTTCTTCTGGATCCGTTCGAATTCCCGTATTACTTTTATCGTATTCAGGGGGAATTGATTTATGTATTGTCCATAGTTGTATGTATCCCTAGTACTTTCTGCCCGACTTTGGGCCATCATCAGGGGAGGATCTATAACAAAAGTGATGTAACTTTTGTTTTAGCATGTTATTACTATGTAAGAGCGTCTTTACCGTTGAAGATTATGGCATTTTCTTTTAAATGGGTTTCTATAATTAGAGTCAATAGCGAAAGAAATTTGAGTACATTAGCACTGGTTTGAAAATTAATTCTATTAAGTGTCGGTTGCATGTTTCTAATATGTAGTGCTTCGAAAATCTGTAGTTTTTGTTTATTTTGATGTTCTAATACTGTCGTGTTGTCGGTGAGAATTTTCCGTAATTGTGTTGTTGGACATGAATGTTTTATTAAATGCTGAGCTATTGAACTTGTGTCAGAAAGGTGCATTGTAAGTTTCCTCGACAGGGTAGTTGAGGTTAAACCAACATATATATTATTATAATCAGAGATACAATCTGTTAAAGGACATTTATATTGATATATAACGTTGGTTTTTTGCAAAACTCCGATCGAGAGAGTGGAAGTATTTCTAATGACTAAATTCGAGGTTTTAAACTTATTATAATATATAATAAGTTTTATCTTTTTATTAGGATCAGTGGGGAGTATGTTTCTGTGAATCAATGTTTTCAATATTTTTTCATCTGATTTATAATTGTCGTGCATTTGGTTACGATAAAAAAGTTTGATATATGTTTGTTGACTGGATGGAGTAGTACAGTGTTTATTTTGTTGATTGACATTTTTAATCATACGTTTAATTTGTTCATCATCAATATAGTTAGGAAACCCATTATTGATGAGAGCTTGTTTTATGTTTTCTACCTATTTATAAAATATTGTTTTGGAGGAGGAGATCAGTTTAGATGGTGTAAGAAAATACTGACATGTTTTCGTTTGATAATCCAGTTATCCGGAAGTTTCGTCTTTGTTTCAATTTTCCCCAGGTAGATACAACAGCTAAGGAATATATTTGTTGAAATATCAAAAATACGACTGAAAACTAAAAAAAGAATTCAGTATAATAATGAAATAGTACTAGAATCGCAAGTTAATTTAGGAGTTTTACAATTACTGGGTTTTTAACAATGTTTTGATAATTATAGCCTACATATTTACAAAATATCAATTTAGTTTAGTTGTGGATATTGTGTGGCTAAATACAAGAGAACGAACAAAGTAAGCTGGTATGGTAAAAACATTCACGGAAAATCAGCATTCAAAAACCTGTTTTATTTGACTTCAAGCAATCCAGAGAGACGAAGTATATGATTCCTGTTTTTATTTTGAGCAAATATTAACGTATCCAATGAAGAAATGAGTTCGAATTACGAAACGACACATATGGAGGTTTATTAAAAAACCCGGATAAAATGAATCTAAGAACAACAGACCAACAATTTAAACTTGGGAAAAGTAAAAATATTAAGAGAGTTTGTTAATTTAGCACTAATCTTTGATTTCTTTGGATACTCAGTCTATTAAAAGTAAGAGTTTCATTTGTTTAATGGCATATCAATCTTTGTGGGTTACTTAATGTCAAAGTCAACTTTGTAGAAAAACAGAAGTAGTATTATTTAACCCATAGCAGGGAGGATAAGCGGATTCATACCGTTCCCAAAGTGCTAGCGTGAACGTAATTCCGTGACTGGAGTTCGAACTCACTTACTACAATTTCACAGTCTAATACGGTAACCACTATGCTAAGGAAGAACAGAAAGAAAGACAATTGATTGATTGATTGACTGGCATATCAAACCCTCTATGTTTATGCAATACCAAGTGGTTAGAAAATTGTGTTCATTGAATATATATAAATATATATATATATACGAAGTGTATTCAATAGGGTTCCAACTTCTTATACAGGCATTTTAAATTGTTGTAGACCCTTGGAAATTCACTATGTTATTCCTATACCTCTTATTAGATGACTGACCAATTTTTATGATTTCAGGTCCCAAAGAACAGCTACAGCAGCAATTGGAATACACCCTACTAAAGCCTGATTGTCACAGCTGGTGAATTTCAAAAATGCAATGAGGACACTTTAAAAGAAGTATATGCAATAAAATTCTGTTTTAAACTTTGGAAATATACCACAGAAACGTATGGAATGCTTCAGACTGCTTTTCGACCATCTTGCATGAATCGAGCATCAGTTTTTGCGTGGCATAAGAGCTTCAAGGAATGCAGGGAGTCTGTTAGGGATAATGAGAGGAGCGGGAGGAGTAAGGAAGTCAGTACACTAGAGTTGATTGGCCAAACGGTTTGGGTTAGGGTTACTTTGTTGAAGTTTTAAGGGAGTTCAGGAAGAAAGTCCATCGGAAGAGGCCAGCACTCTTCAAATCGGGTCAGTGGCATTTCCACCAGGACAATGCATCAGTCCACAACTCCATCCTTGTCACAGACTATTTGACCAAGATGGGCATCAAGACAGTTCTTCAGCCTCCCTATAGTCCAGACCTTGCTCCCTGTGACTTTTGGTTATTCCCTAAGCTCAGAGGCTGTCGTTATGAGACAATTGAGATGAAAGAGGCTGTCGTGAAGGTTTTTGACTCGCTCACACAAGAAGACTCCCATAGGGCCTTCCGGAAGTTGTTGGAACGGGACAACAAGTGTATTGCCACCGGAGGAGATTACTTCGAAGGGACTAGAGTTTCATGTGTGTATTCCCAATAAAAGTGCCCATACGAAAAAAGTCTGGAAACTTATTTGATGATACCCATATATATATATATATATATATATATATATATATATACTTATATCTTAAGAATTTGCGTTGTTTTGCATGGTCTCCAATCGAATTCGAATAGTTTTGAAAAGATCTTTTTGACCCATATTAGGGAAACGAACCGGTATGAACATTACCGGTCAGAGTGGACCGAGAGTTTGGCCAAAGATTGGAGTACTTTCCACTGTCCACATCTCCAAATCTAGAGTCTCTTGTTTACGGTCTTACGTAGGCCATATATTTTTATGGCAGGGTATACAGTCAGAGTATTTTAAACACTGCCAATATGATGGCGAAAAAAAGAGGAACTTATGCCAAACCAAATTCTATATACTTTTATCAATTACCAATATTGCAGAAGAAAATCTGCAAACATTCCTTACTTCTGCTACGTACGTTTGTTTGTTTGTTTGTTTGTTTTAGTTTTATGGCATATCAACCCTTGTAGGTTATTTAATGCCAGTCTATTCTATTTCGAACAATTCAGTTTTTCATAAGTACTCAGATTTATTGTCAAAAACATTTCTATTTCAAGTTATTCAGTTTTGTCAAACATTTCTATTTCAAACCATTCAATTTAGCGTATGTACAGTTTTAATATGAAAAACAGTTCTATTTTAGACAATTCAGTTTAGCATAAGTACGCAGTATAAATATCAAAACAGTTCTATTTCTAGTGATTTATTTCAGCATAAGTACACAGCTTACTTCAATTTGACCCTATCAGGTACTACCTCTCCAGACCATAGTTGACCGGGGAGCGATGGTGATGAAGGGGTACCCTGCATTCCCCAAAGCTTCAGCATTACTGAAATCTCACCATCTGATTATTTAGTGTCATATCCAGGACATTCATTGGGGATGTAACCCTTCTGCAGAGAAGAAATCGGTGTATTCTACAGCCGCAACCGATAGGGAAAACTTCTACTTTTGTTGCTAACTAAATTTTTTTTGCGATTTTCTTGTTTTCTTATAATATCTAACTTTCAATAAAATGTCTGTTGACGTCACAGTTTTATGGTTCCTGTCCAGTTTTTCTTGGAGTTCACCCACGTTTATTTTGCATTTGCATTTATATTATTTCTGCAATGGCTTTGCCTTGTGGACTCCACCTCAGACTTTGGTGTGTACGGGGAATCACATACAACTTTGAAATATAAATTTATATTGGCGATAGGTTAGAGAACTAACCTGTACACATATATGCAAGCATCAATCGTATCTTGTTTTTATATATAGGCAAATGAATTAATATGAAACGAAGAAGATATTTTGATAAATAAATTCATATACATATAACGATATATCTGCGTCTATTCATCTACCTGTATCAATAAGAGGCATTGATAACAACCTATTTCAGCCTGACATATATATATATATATATATATATATATATATAATATTTTATGCGTACAAAAGTTTCCAGCAAAAATTACATTTCAGCTGTGTATTCCGTAGCTCTCTTTCCGAAAAGAACGCTATTTTGAAAACAATATCTATCTATTTGGAATCTGTATCTAAGTTGTACTGGTTAACATACAGGACTTTAACATCGTAGTAAGCAAGTTTGGACATCAGTCATGCTATTACGCTAACTTTAAGACTAATGTCCTTGGGATAGGCATGAACCACCCTATCCCTCCAACTATAAATTAAATAGTACCCCTACTGTTCTTCTACAGATATGGCTTTGGCATTAAATAAGATAGTTGACATTTCATTAAAACAAAAAAAAAAACACAGCAAACATATAAATATCAATCCATCCCATTCAGCTCATATATGTCAGTCACAGTCAAAATATACTGGCAACAGTGACCATTAAAAGAACGTTGGTGATGACAGAAAACAAAACAAAAACAACGCACACCATTGGTTGGAAGCATGATGGGATAAGATAAATTGTTGCTTAATTGACACAATGGACGCAAAAGTGGTAAGACACAGGTAATCCTGTACCTGAAAGATTGAACCTATCTCTCTCATATCCCTATATGTCATAGATAGATATGGAAAAAAATGAGACAAATATATTCATATCACAAACTATGATAGATACGAGGATCATTAAATAAGTTCCCAGACTTTTTTCGTATGGGCACTTTTATTGATAGTACACATATGAAACTATAGTCCCCTCGAAGTAATCTCCTCCAGCTGCAATGTACTTGTTGTATCGTTCCAACAACTTCTGGAAGGCACCAAGGAAGTCCTCTTGTGTGAGCGTGTCAATGACCTTCGTCCCAAACTCTTTCATCTCCTTAATTGTCTCAAAACGACAGCCTCTGAGCTTAGGGAATAAGCAAAAGTCACAGGGAGCAAGGTCTGGACTATAGGGAGGCTGAAGAACTGTCTTGATGCCCATCTTACTCAAATAGTCGGTGACAAGGATGAAATTGTGGACTGGTGTATTGTCCTAGTGGAAATGCCACTGACCCGATTTGAAGAGTGCTGGCCTCTTCCCTAGGAATCTCCTCCTGAACTCCATTAAAACCTCAACATAGTAACCCTAACCCTAACCCTTTGGCCAATCAACTCTGGTGTATTGACATCCTTATTCCTCCCACACCTCTCATCATCCCTCACAGACTTTCTGCCTTCCTTAAATCTCTTCTGCCACTCAAAAACTGATGCTTGATTCATGCAAGATGGTCGAAAAGCAGTCTGAAGCATTCCATACGTTTCTGTGTCATTTTTTCCAAGTTTAAAACAATTTTATTGCATATCGTTCTTCTTCACGTCCAGATTGGATTTTTGAAATCCACCAGCTGTGACAATCAGGCTTTAGTATGGTATATTCCAATTGCTGCTGTAGCTGTTCATTTGAACTTGAAATCATAGAAATTAGTCAGTCATCTCATAAGATGTAAAGCAATAACATAGTGAATTTTCAAGAGTGTACGACTGTTTTAAATTCCTGTACACAAAAAGTATGGAAACCCATTGAATACACCATGTATATGGGTTTTATTTCTTTGTACACAATTAAATGGTTTCGAGTATTGTTGTTTAACAGAAATAATTCTATTCAGCATTATTTGTTTGCACAGTGTTAAATGGTCTCAAGTAGAGTAGATTTGATTAAATATTTCTATTCGACCAATAGATGGGACTCTAACTGGTACTACCACTCAGGTTCACAGTGAACTCGGGAGTAATTGCAATGAACAGGTACTCCACATTTCCCTGGAGCCTCATCATCAGATGGTTTAATTTACTAAGCTTTCTGGTTAGATGTAGTACAAGACCATATAAACAAGGCATCCAATGAGTCTCGAACTCACTCATGAAAGTTTGCCAGTCTAGTTTGCTAACCATTACACCGCCTAACCCCTCTGTAGAGAAACAGTCAACACTTTCTTCAGCAACAGCGGAATGGGATAGATAGATAGATAGATAGATAGATAAGAAACAGACTGAAAGAGATAGATAGATTGATAGATATGAACAGAAATAGGCAATTATGTAGATTTGACTAACCTAAGAGAGAGAGAGATAGAGAGAGAGAGAGAGAGAGAGAGAGAGAGAGAGAGAAATATATAGATAGAGAGACAGAGAGAAAGTAAGCAAGTGTTCACCGATTATATATTGTATTGGTTTTCGACAAATGATCTTGTATTACGTGACAGTTTTCCACTTAAGAAGTCTGCTACATCTTCAGATTTTCTTTTTTAATGAATTCTGTTGCTCTTTCACCCTAGTGTTATAAATCATAATCACAGCAGCCACATTTGCAAAACGCAAGATATGATTATATATCGATTCGCATTAAATGTATGCTCTGTTTAACCTCTTCAATACACGCTACGGTTTTTTGTATGTGTTTTTAATGTTATCAATTACGCATTAACAATAATTCTTTGTTTAAATTTACTATTATTTATAATGAAAGTGTTTTCTCGCACTGGAAAACAATATTTGCTGTGATAGGTTGGTTGTTTGCTTGCTTGGGGTTTATGGCATATCAACTCTTTTTGCTTATTTAATGCCAAATACGGTTTTCACACACACACACACACATACACACACATACATACAAACACATATAAACATATATTCGTTTACAACTGATATATATATATATATATATATATATATATATATATATATATATATATATATATACGTGGTGCATTCAATAGGTTTCCAGACTGTTTTTGTACAGGCATTTCAAATTGTCGTAGACTCTTGAAAATTCACTATGTTATTGCTATACATCTTATGAGATAACTGACCAATTTTTATGATTTCAGGTTCAAATGAACAGCTACAGCAGCAATTGGAATACACCCTACTAAAGTCTCATTGTCCCTGCTGGTGAATTTCAAAAATGCAATCTGACACTTTAGAAGAACGATATGCAATAAAATTCTGTTTTAAACTTATATCAATTACGCATTAACAATAATTCCTTATTTAAATTTACTATTGTTTATAATGAGAAAAAAGTTAAATTTATTAACAAAAACTGTCAATTTATATAAAGTATTGTGGTGAAGATATGTCTAAATATGTCTACCTTTTCTTCAGGTTCATCTTCTTAATGTTCCCTTTTACAGATGAGGATTAGAGTGACGGTTATAGTCATACGAAATGGAATCCGTGACTAGATTTCAAATCTTGGATTAGGCTGTTTGCGTTTCATTTCGTGCTAGTTCCCTCGGGAAAGTCATGAATTTACTTGTTCCCCATTCTTTAATATGACTAAATAGTAGGATAAACTGTTTTTTAGCTTTGGTTAGAATCCAGTTAAGGTGAAGGAAGACTGAATTAAAATCAGCTTTACTTCGTTTCTTGTCCCCGCTTGCTGAGGTTGAGAGAACCAATGGATTCATACTTTTCCTAAGATTATTGGCTTGAGGGGAAACGCAAACTGACCTGACCTGACCAGAATTTGAACCCGGCTCGCCGGTTCCGTTTCCTTTATTTCGCTTTATACGTCTCCGTAATCTTCTCCCTTGTGAGTATCTTATTATTACATAAAATATATAATACGCCATATTATCATTCAAACGGTTTTACATCAAATATTTCACTTCTAATACAGAAAGGTTGAGTCGTAGCAGCCCGTCTCATCAGGAAAGGTAAGTTTCGTAGACCATTCTGTCGGTTGAGATATGAATGTTAACATACATATAAATGTCATTGAAAATATCCAAGTTTCGTCTGAGAAACAACACAGAATGTCAGTGAGAAATGACTGATATTGTTTTTTTATAATTATGAATTGACTTCCTTCTCTACAATTTTATTTTAGTGTTGAATAATTGAAAAAAAAAATTCCAATGCGTAACTTCTTAAACTAAAAAGAAAAAACTCGTGTATTCAAACTCAAGATTAGCGTAATGTGTAGCAATATTTGAGAGATATATGGGTATGTATATCTCCAAATCCTCCACAACGAGAAAGATTTGACACAAGGTCATTTTAAGCTAAGTGCACATCTAGTTTAAATAACAATGCTTAATAAACAATTATAGCTTCAAGTAACAATTCTTAATACAAATAATTTACAGAAATATTTCTAATTCTAATAATTTTCAAACAGATCTATTTGACTTATAGACGAAACTTGAATGTTATTACTGCTTCAGATCAGAATGAATATGAGAACAGGTACTCCGCACTCGTCAGAGCAATAGAATTGAAGCCTCAATATCAGGTGCAGTTTACTGTGATACAAAGAAAAACCCATCAATTTCGGGGAGGTATAACCTCACTCTAGAGTATGCAGTGAGCATATCATGAGCCACGCCGATTGGGCTAGGACGTTTTATTTCAGACAATTAACATCTATCTATCTATCTATCTATCTATGTCCTTTTATTGTGTATCCACCTTACGTATTTATAACAAGTAATATCTATCTATCTATCTATCTATCTCCTTTTATTATCTACCCTGCTTGTGTTCTTATTTGCAATATCTATCTATCTATCTATCGATCTAATTCTGCGCATATATACATCTGTAACATTTGAGATAGATAGATAGATAGATGAAAGAGTTCTCTGATAGTTTATTGTATTGGCTTTTGATAAATGATATAGTTTTTTGTCACCCAGACTAATAACCGAATCAAAGCTAAAGGGTTTAGTCTTCCCTAATATTTACCCATTGCTCTGAGAAAAGGGTTGGCTTCATGCATTTATTCATGGAATCTCCGATAAGATAAAACGGAAATTCTTCCATGTCAGCGCTACTGTGTGACTGCATCACTTAAATTTTGACAAAACGCTCAGAGGAAAAGCTAAACATGAATAATTCGAGAATCCTGCGAGCTGTTTTGAAGAACTCCTGGAAGCAGTACCCCACAAAACAGCAGTTATACGGCTATTTATCGTCGATCACACATACCATTCAAATAAAACGAACAAGGTATGCTAGGCTCTATTGGAGAAACAGTGACCAACTCTTAAGTAAATGTCTCCTATGGACTCCAACACGTGGATATTTATCAGCAGAGTGTTGACAATGGATACCGTCCGGAAGACCTATGAAGAGAGAATACCGATAGGGACGTATGACGAAAGACAAAGAGAGAGAGAGAAAGAGGGTTATTTATTGCACGTCCCACTTAACTGGCAAGTGTGGCACAAGGCCTTTTTAGATAGGTCCTGGCGCAGGGCCGGAGCCTACACGCGCCCGGTATTTTCTTAAAATGCCTACGGCCCCGTCGGCATTCCCCTTATTAGGGGCACCTCAGGTGCCAGGCAATAAACCCACCCCCGAAGGTGGTAAAAGCCTGGGGGATGGCCCCCTGAGGTTAAACGAAATCACCAGTCGACAAGCCACACCCGCCCAGATCTGCGCCCAGTTCAGACACGGCCGACCAGATTGCGACTTATCGACTGGATTACCACCCAGAAACCTTGCGGAACTGGAGAGAGAGAGAGAGAGAGAGAGAGATAGAAAGAGGGAGAGTGAGTCATACGAAGGCTTTGACGAGGATGATGATGGATTCTCGCCTTTGAAAAAGACACCTGATTATATAGCATTAAAATAAGATATGAAAATATTCACTTAACAACTCATCACTTAAAAACACATATTTGTCATTTGCATCGTAACAAATATCACCAAATGAAACTTTTAGCTTGTTTTTAAAAACTAACAAAACACAATCTATTTTTCAAGATATTCTTTTAAAAATACCATATTTCTGTAATTAAAATCATTCATCCTTACTTCAAATATCTTTTGGTGAGCAAACCATTTTTACCAACTCATAAAATACACATTCCCATGTCTTTTGCATCGTTGATATGTATAAATAGGCAATTTTTATTGAGAGAAATCGATATGGACACAGTCTGCTGGACGCGTTATAGTTCGATCAGAGGCCAATCGATGGCTACACTCAATGTAGATCAAAGAGGCAGATCAACTCTTGGCGTAAACTAATACACCCATAACTTGTACTTCAAAGACAGATTAAATTCAAAATTTTCCCTCTTTGTGTTTTTTGTGTTTTTTTCAACATTCGCAAGTGGTGGGTGGTGTATGTGTGTGTGCATGTGTATGTATGTGTGGGTGAGTATGTGTGTCTCCCTTTTCATGAGAAAGATGAAAACGAAAAATATAGTTTCTTTGTATGTGTGATAGATATGTGTTTGTGAGTCAATTTTGTAGCTACTCGGACCGTGTTTATGGGTCTAAAGTTCTTGAAATGTAATAATTTTGAATATTATCAAATATTTTTCAGGTCTCTTTAATAAATATAAAGCTTATGAAAGTGTTTTCTCACACTGGAAACCAATATTTACAGTGATCGGTTGGTTGCTTGCTTGATTGGGTTTTATGGCATATCAACTCTCCTTGCTTATATCGATAGCCGTCCAAGCTTTCGTTAGCCGCGTGTCGATGTCTTTTTCGGTTGATGAGACACTGCTTCCAAGGTAGGTGAATTTGTCTACCAGTTTCAGAGAGGTTCTGTCTAGTGTGGAAATGTCGCCTGCTTGATTAAAGCACATATATTCCGTTTTGTGTGCATTGACATGGAGACCAATGCCTGCGGCGGCTCGTTCCAAACTATACAGTAGTGTTTCGGCTTGATTGGGTGTATTTGCCAATATCGCTATGTCATCGGCCAGGTCGGCGTCGGTAATTGTTTTTGCGGGGTAACTTCTGCTTCTTTTTTTTTGTCATTGCCCAGTCGGCTGGGGCTGTAGAATACACTGACTGCACCTCTGTAGAGGGGTAAGACCTTCCCCCACCAACGTGTGTCCTTGATATGACACTAAACAATCTGATGTTGAGGTTCCAGTAGTTCTGGAGCTTTGGGGAATGCGGAGTACCCCTTCATTGCCATTGCTCCCAGGTCCACTCTGGCCCGGAGTGGTAGCACCTGATAGGGCCCTATCTATTGGTTAAATAGAACTAACAGCATTCTTATGCTAAACTGAATTGTTTGAGTAAACTTAATAGTTTGAAAGAGAAATTTGTTTCACAATTAAACCGTACTTACACTTAAACTGCGTGCTTAACTGAATTATTTAAAATAGAACTGTTTTTCGACATTAAAACTGTATTTACACTTAACTGAACAGTTACATATAACTGCTTGAATAGTTTGAAATGGAAATGTTTTTGACAATTAAACTGTGTACTTATGCTAAACTGAATTGTTTTAAATAGAACAGATTATTTACATAAAAATGAATTTGGCATTAAATAACCTACAAGGGTTGATATGCCATAAAACACAACAAACCAAACCAAATCAAACCTTTTCTTTGTCAGTTCGAAGCTGTTTTCTCCGATTTAATCGATCGAAGTTCTAAGCTCGTAGTCTAGACAGATGATAAAGAGGTATGGGGTTAGCGTGTCCCCTTGTTGTACTCCTGCTACAATGTCGAAGTATTCTGTGTCTCCGTCCGGTGAACGTACTTTCACTTTGGTGTTTCTATTGAGAATCGTTTTGTTGCTACAGTTTCTTTAGGTAGGCCGTATGCTAGTAGGATTTGTTCCATCTTCCTTCTGTGAATGGAATCGAAGGTCTTGGTAAAGTCGACAAATAGTAATGTCGCCTGTAGGTTTTTTGCCCGTACGCCTTCAAGGATTCTACGGATGTTCATGGATCTATTTCTTCGGAAGCCATTTTAGTTTTTTCTAAGGATGTTGTCGATTTTGGGTTCTATGCGGATTCCTAGTAGGGCATTGTATATTTTGGCTGCTATGGATGTAAGAGTTATACCTCGGTAGTTCTTGGCTAATCCTAGGTCACCCTTTTTAGGGAAAGGGAGTATGCATCCCTTCATCTATCTGTCTATCGGATTTTGATTATATACTGCGTTGCAGTGTCGGAGCAGTATTTCGTCTAATTGTCTGGTCTTCCATACTTCTGGGGGAATCTCGTCAAGCCCTGCAGCTTCCCTATTTCTAATTTTTTTAAGAACAGAGTCGAGTTCTTCTTGCGTGAACGGTCCTAGTTTAATGTCCAATTGCTTTCTAATAATTCTGGTGATTGGTTCATGCGTAACTTTCGGTGGGTTTCCTAGTAGATTTTCGAAATGCTGTTTCCACAGTTTTATTCTTTCTTGTTTGTTTGCAGCTTTCAATTTTACTTTGGTTGTGCTCTTCCTTTTACTCACTTCGTTTATTGTTTGCTAGGCTATCCTAGATTGCCTATCTTCCACTGAGTCTCTAATCTTATCTATCTGATTTTGCATGTATTCTGTCTGTTCTTTTAGATATATGCCTGCTAATTGATATGGGGCCTTTTTTAGTTTTATGGCATTTGTGTTTGATGGGTTCTTCCTATAGCTTTTGGAGGCAGTTTTCACGTGTGCATGTTTTTCTATAACCGCTACCGCTTCCCATGGGACTATATTTAGTTCTAGGTTTTATTGGAATACACTACGCTGCCGCCTCTTGGTGTGCGTTGACGAAATTTTCATATTCGTCATTTGGGGTACCTTTTTCTGTCTTCTCTTGTAGTTTCTCGAATCTGTTTCTTAATTCTAATACATATTTTTCTCTAATATCTCCGTTGTTAAGAAGGACCCAGTCATAGTGTTTGGTGGTCGCTGTTCGTGAGGCGTTTTTTCGTACGTTTAGTCGAATCTTTGCAGTGACTATTCAGTGATCGCAGGACACACCCTCGAAAGAGGAGTATGCCAATGACTTGTACGTTGTATTTCGGTATGCTACATACTAGAGAGGATAGCTCATCGTAGAAGGCGACAAGTTCAGTTTCTTTACTAACATTGGTAGGGCTGTAGCAGGAGATGATTGTCGCTCTGGGGTTTTCCTTAAACGTAGCTGCCATCATCCTAGGTTGTATTCCCTCAATGCTATTTAGTGTTTTTAACCCTCTTGGTCCTATAAACATTCTTACCCCTCCTACCGTTGTATTGACTGAGTTTTTCTAGCGTCCATCCATTGCCAGTATCGTGATATTTGATATTTTCGGTGTGCGTGTATCTTATGTTCTTGTATGCATATTATGTCTCTGTTATGTTCTACGGCCGATGCAGTCAGATCGGGTAGTTGACCTATTTTATTTAAGGTTCAAACGTTAAATGTCACTGTTTGTATTGTCTGCTTGCATTTTAGTAATATTTGTTGTTTGAGCTCTGTAGCTGATTTTCGAACACGGAGGCCAGGGCACCAACCGCAGCAGGACACGCCCCGTTTTACCTGCGCGAAGAGCGATGCGGTTTATGTATGTGGTTTGAGTGTGGGTCATGGTTATCTTTCGATGGCTGTTTTTATTCTCAACTATAGTAGCGACTCTTATAGAGGAGCAGCAGTAGTTCCCCGATTGAACTGACGATCATGAGCGTTGAGCCGCGTGTCTCACACGTCCAGGACCAGGACCAGGATAGGCATTGCGTTTGGCCGTCAGAAGGTTTATTCGCATACCTTTACGTCCATCCAATGTGTACGTAAAAAAAATTAAGAATTAAAAAATTAAAAGAAATAAAAAATTTAAAAAAATAAATAAATAAAAAGTAAAAAATAAATAAATAAAAATAAAAAGGCGGGGCTTCCTTTACCCGTAAGCTTTAACTTAGTTTAAGTCCAAGACTAATGTATATTTATGAGAGTTTCTTTTTGTTTATTTTCACCTGTCTTCTGAAGCTGGCCCTAACATGTTTTTTGTTGTTTTTTGTGGACTTCCTTTACTTTTTTGGTGGAGGTGGCATTGGGACTTTGGCTTAGGCTGTTTTGTATTTTTGTTTTCTTTTAAACTACTATGGGATGTACATACATATATTCGTTTACAACTGATACATATATATATATATATATATATATACGTGGTGAATTCAATAGGTTTCCAGACTATTTTTTGGTATAGGCATTTAAAATTGTCGTAGACTCTTGAAAAAAATTCCCTATTTTATTGCTATATATCTTATGAGATGACTGACTGATTTTTTGATTTCAGGTTCATATGAACAGCTACAGCAGCAATTGGAATACACCCTACTAAAGCCTGATTGTCACAGCTGGTTAATTTCAAAAATACAATCAGCACGTGAAGAAGAACTATGTGCAATAAAATTGTTTTAAACATGGAAAAATGCCACAGAAACATATGGAATGCTTCAGACTGCCTTTCGATCACCTTGCATGAATCGAGCATCAGATTTTTAGTGGCATAAGAGATTCAAGGAAACCGGGGAGTCTGTAAGGGATGATGAGAGGTGTCGGTGGTGTAAGGAAGTTAATAGACCAGAGTTGATTGGCCAAAGGGTTAGGCTTAGGCTTAGGTTACTATGTGGAGGTTTTAAGGGAGTTCAGGAAGAGATTCTGTCAGAAGAGGCCAGCACTCTTCAAATCCGGTCAGTGGCATTTCCAGCAGGACAATGCACCAGTCCACAACTCCATCCTTGTCACACACTATTTGAGCAAGATGGACATCAAGACAGTTCCTCAGCCTCCTTATAGTCCAGATCTTGCTCCCGGTGACTTTTGGTCATTCCCTAAGCTCAGAGGCCGTCGTTATGAAACAATTGAGGAGATGAAAGAAGCTGTAACGAAGGTCATTGATACGCTCCCACAAGAGGACTTCCAGAAGGTGTTGGAACGGTACAACAAGTACATTGCAGCTGGAGGAAATTACATCACAGGAGACTAGAGTTTCATGTGCGTAATATCAATAAAAGTGCCCATACGAAAAAAGTCTGGAAACTTATTTAACGATCCTCGTATGTATATATGTATAAATATATAATAATTCTCTAAACTTCTATGATGAATCTTGATAATTGTTATTATTTAGAATATTCGGACTATTGACCTAATCTTTATTGTTATACTTACAACGTTTCAGCCGATATGTCCTCCCGCCTTCTTCTTTTTATGACGAACTAAGAAGTCTGCACAGAATCTCGAATTGAAACTTTTATTTGAACCATATGTGTAGACTGTTTCAATTCTGTTAACAATGACCGGGCTCAAGTCTTGCATTATCCTATTTACCAACCCCTCTACTCGGGCAGGATATGACACAAGGTCAATTTTTAAGCGGAGTTTAACAGGTTTCAATTCAGAGTTTTCCTTCTCCTAGACTAGTTGCCTAACCAAGGCTGAAGAACCTAGTCTGTCCTACTATTTACCCATAGCTGGAGGGAGAATAATTGGATTCATACCTTTCCCAAGGGTATTAGTGCTATGTGAAATGCAATCAGTCTCGTCCAGGATTTGAACTCGTGTCGCTGTGTTCAATTTCCTCAAGTCTTGCGTTATAGAAAATATTCTTTTGTTATTTCTACCTGTTGTTGGGATTGAACCTGCAGGTGATAGAAAATTTAGTTTGTATTTACCCGCAGCCTCCTTTGCGAACAGGATTGCACAAAATTCAGTTTTTATGCAGCGTAATGCTAGTCTGAGTACAGACTATTCTTTCTCCGAAATTGGCTGCCTTATCCAGTCTGCCATACTGTTTCTCTCTAGCTTAAGAACAGATGGATTCATGTCTTTCTCAAAGTCATCAGGGCTGAAGGGAAAAGCAAACAACCTCGTCCAGATTCGGAACTCAGATTGCAGCGTCCATTGTCGAGCCTTTATATCACGTGCCTCCACACGCCTGCACTGAAACTGCGTTAATATCAAGTTTTTTTACAAGATGTGAAAACGCTGTCAAGTATCTTACAGAAGAACTGAACTCTTCATCTCAGGAGATTTAAAGATAATTAAACTCATCTTTTCAGTCATGATATTCCCATCAGATTCATACCGATTTCTAGGAACTTCCTCTGATTTACATTTCGTATGTATGATGAGAACGCCACAATGCAAATAATCAAGGAGCTCGGATAAACAGTTCATCTGTATTTGGCTATCACTCAAACTATAGTTCATCGCCAAAAACACCTCATATCAAAGATTTCAAAAATTCCCAAATTCTATTTGATTACTAAATGTACTCCTCAGCAGAAATGCTATGTAAAATTACAGAAAACCAGGAATATTCCAAAAGAAAAAAAATTGATGGTTTTGTTATGCGAAAAACTTTGAATGAATCTGAAATATGAAGGAAGTTATCCACTATAGTATATATATATATATATATATATATATATATATATATATATATATATTAGATATATATATTTTATTCGTGGAATTGAGATTGAGACACCTGGGTTTCATGGAGTTTTTTTTTTTTGTTGTTGTTGTTTTTTTTTGCAAAACAACAATCTTCAGGCACTTAAGAAATTGAAATGAATCGAAAATTGAAAAAATACAGTAAAGAAACCATTGGGATTTTGTAGGAATCTTTACGTGTGATTGTAAGTGAGTGAATGTGTGACTGTGTGGGGGGTCCATATGCTTGTGTGGGTTATGGTTACGTATTATTGTGTGTATGTGTTGGTGTAAGTGTAGGTACAAAACGCTGTACGTTGTTTTAACCGGATATAAATTCGTCAGTGTATCTTATTTTTTGCTGCATTATCTGCTACATTATATATATATATATATGGTTGATTTGAAAACTAATAATAAGATAAACATAGTAGGGCCTCTCTCGGTCTCTCTCTCTCGGTCTCTCTCTCTCTCTCTCTCTCTCTCTCTCTCTCTGTATATATGTTGGTTGGTTTGGTTTCTTTGTTTAATCGCATATCAACCTTTGTACGTTATTTAAAGCCAAAGCCATTCTCCTAGAAGAAGAGTGGTGGTACTATTTAACCCATAGCTGGGAGGATAAGGAGGGTTCATACCTTTCCCAAGGGTATTTACCCGAAAGTGAACCTAATAGCGCGACTGGAGTACGAACTCGCGTACTATGATTCCGCAGTCCATCGCTTTAACCATTACACCACGTGGACACCCCCCTATATATGTTGGGGATTCAAAAACTAATGATATAGATGGGAATATGTATATAAAAAAATTGATGATTTCCGTACTCACATACCTTTCTTTATATATACGTTGAGTGGCTGAAAGGTCCAGAGGCTGACCAAGATACTGTCCAGGAATGCGAGCAAATAAGGTTTTATTTTTCCACATAGGTCCTCTTGAAGTCTACGCACTTGAATCTCATTGGCAGAAAGCGTCATCAACATCAAATAATAACATCATCATATGAATTTATCCCCCCCCACCATCCTTGTATGTACTGGCAATCCCCTTGGAAATTTCACGTTATACATTTCCAATGATTGTGCAGATTTAAACTATCCCCAATATACTGAGATAAACCGTCTTTTGATTTCTATTCAAAAATTGATCTATTGATTTAAAAATTGATCTATTGATTACAACACGTATACCTAACAAAGATTGATGAATAACAAACTTACAATAACAACAAAAGCAACTTGAATAGAAAAATTGAATTTTTTTTTTATAAAGTGTGTAACTCGATTTTGTGGGTAACTATATACATCTTATTTTTTTATATAGCTTTTATATATTTTTATTAATAATAATGGGAAAACCGTATTTTCGTGAAAATGTCAAATTTAATAGCAAAACAATCTCTACCGAGAGTAATTATAAAAGTCATCAGCAAAACAATCGATTATTTTTTTTAACAAATTAAAAAATCTTATTAAACGATAAGATTGAAAATGGGTAATAAAACAATGAGTAAAAACAAGCAAGATATGTTACTAATAAAACAAATATGTAAGTAATAAAACAATTTGTAATAAAACGATTACTAATAAAAAGAATTGGTCATTTTCACTCATATTTTTCTACTGTCAGGATTTTTTTTCTCTTTCGACAAAGATTTTTAAAAGCAAAACGTACAAATTAGCTACCACATAATCAAATGATTACTATCTTAGACAAATGACAGAGTAGACTGCTAATAAACTTACAAGAAGAGGTTTACGGAGAAACCAAACAGACACAGCAGTTTGATATATATATATATATATATATATATATATATATATATATATATATATATATATATAGTCATCCACAGACAGACTGTTTTGTTGTATCACGTCACATCAGTGTGGCTCGACACGCAAGACGCTTCAAGCTGGGGTCAAAACCCGGCTGACTTTACGCCAGCCTGATAACATAAGCCCACAGTCAACAACAACCCAAACGCAAGCTATGGAATTTTAACATATATGCATTGACTTCTTTTGTTTACATTTCCCGTTATCGGAGACCGAAGTGCTCAATTCATTAGAAGAGCTTTGTATTACGCGAGTGGTAACCGTTAATTCTTTCGCCGAAGTGCTCAAACCCCGGGGGAGCATATGCGCGCGCGTGTGTGTGTGTGTGTGTGTGCGCTCGCGCGTATGTGTGTGTGTGTGTGTGTGTGTGTGTGTGTGTGTGTGTGTGTGAATATCAATCATCATGAATTCGTGATGATAGCACGGAGTCTTTTGACTCTCTCTCTCTCACCAACTGCCCTATCATTTATCGCTCCTGGCAGGTACTCTTAATTGCATCTAATGTCCGTATAGAGCTGTAAGGTTTTTTTAAGTAGTAAGGGAGGACCTCTCGAATAGCAAATCAGAGAGGATTGAAAGCCAGTCTGAATTTGACTGTGAGCTAAGGTGAATGAGTTGGAGAGTGTGTGTTTGAGCGAAATTTACTGTATCGGACCAGTAACCTAGATCGTCAAGAAAGTTTTGATATCCCAAATCGGAGAGTCAAGTTGTCAGTAAGCCATGAGAAACACCTAATTTTCACTCTCTCTCTTTCTCTTTCTCTCTCTCTCTCTCTCTCTCTCTCTCTCTCTCACCCTCGATCGCTCGCTTCCAAAATCAAACGTATTTTGATTAATTATTGACTGACAAATAATAAAAGAAAAATTAAGATTCCTTTCGTTGGTTTTGGTGAGTTTTAACGTAACAAGTGAAATATTTTGCATCCAGAAACAAGTCGGAAACCTGCTTGCTTTTTGGGAAACCAAACGATGAAGAAAACTCGGTCACCCCTTGCATAAATGAAAGGTAAAGGGCTTTTCTCCGAAAAACCCTTATCGAACAGAGCCTATATGTTGAGGTTTTAAGGGAATTCAGAAAGAGATTCCGTCAGAAGAGACCAGCACTCTTCAAATCGGGTCAGTGGCATTTCCACCTGGACAATGCACCAGTCAACAACTCCATCCTTGTCACAGACTATTTGACCAACATGGGCATCAAGACAGTTCCTCATCCTTCCTATAGTCCAAACCTTGCTCCCTGTGACTTTTGGTTATTTCCTAAGCCCAGAGGCTGTCGTTATGAGACAATTGAGGATATGAAAGAGGCTGTGACGAAGGTCATTGACACGCTCACACAAGAAGACATCCATGTGGCCTTCCAGAAGTTGTTGGAACGGTACAACAAGTGCATTGTAACTGGAGGAGGTTACTTTGAAGGGGACTAGGGTTTCATGTGTGTACTATCAATAAAAGTGCCCATACGAAAAAAGTCTGGAAACATATTTACTGATCCTCGTATATATATATATATATATATATAGGTTGTATTCGTGTGTTTTTTTCTATCTTTGACTGTAGAAAAGATGTTTACATGTTAGTTTTTATTCACTTTGATTTCCTTAGTCTGTCTCACAGGTCTCCTGTTGTGTACGTTACGTGTTGTTATTCATTGGTCACTCATCTCAGAGCACAACAGAATTATCTACCGTGATCTGACGGAAATAGATGCTTTCAACGAGACTTAAACGTAAATCAAAATTATAGGTTAGTTATTGTGTATTTCTGTCTGTGAACTTCTAGAAACAGCCAAGATCTCATCCCCAAAACCTCAATTCCATTTCTTCTGCGTCTTTTTGTCGCTGATGAAAATTAATCCTGATAAGTATGACAATAACAAAAGGAAAGAAATCATATTCTTTGTCGGTCGTCAAGAATCGATCAAAATCCTTGAATGACTATAATCTTCAATAAACCTCATACAATATAATCTTCCCTTGGCAGAACTCGATCGATTGTTTCGTCTACGCTGGAAGCAGTCGATCATCTGCGCATATGACACCCTCTTCGAATTATCGAACCTATCACCTAGTTCTTGATTTCAATCCTTTGTCGTTTCACATCTACTCCATCTGTTAGGTTCATATTGAAACACAATTCATGATCACTCCTAATATTCTGGTTGTTGTAAAATAGGACCGAGAGATGATATCCAAAAAATAATCTTGCATGCAGACGGGGTGAGTATTGACTTATAGCATGCTAGTAAATGTGCTGAAATATTACTCTGAGTTAAAGAAAAAAGTGTCCAGTAGCGATGGTCACTATTACAGAAATAAAATCACAAATACAGACATTGATTAACTTATATACGTGTTGCATTCAATAGGTTTCCAGACTTTTTTGTAAGGGCATTTAAAATTGTCGTAGACACTTGAGAATTCAGTATGTTATTGCTATACATCCTATGAGAGGACTGACCAATTTGTATGATTTCAGATTTAAATGAATAGCTACAGCAGCAATTAGAATACACCCTACTAAAGCCTCATTGCCAAGATCTGGTGTATTTCAAAAATGTAATCTGACATTTTTGAAGGATGATATGCAATAAAATTCTGTTTTAAACTTTGGAAAAATGCCACAGAAACGTATGGAATGTTTCAGACTCCTTTTGGAGCATCATGCATGAATCGAGCATCAGTTTTTGAGTGGCATAAGAGATTCAAGGAAGGCAGGAAGTCTGTGAGGGATGATGAGAGGAGCGGGAGTAGTAAGGAAGTCGGTACACCAGAGTTAATTGGCCAAAGGGTTAGGGTTAGGGTTACTTTGTTGAGGTTTTAAGGGAGTTCAGGAAGAGAGTCCATCGGAAGAGGCCAGCACTCTTCAAATCGGGTCAGTGGCATTTCCCCCAGGACAATGCATCAGTCCACAACTCCATCCTTGTCACAGACTATTTGACCAAGATGGACATCAAGACAGTTCCTCAGCCTCCCTATTGTCGAGACCTTGCACCCTGTGACTTTTGGTGATTCCCTACGCTCCGAGGCTGTCGTTATGAGACAATTGAGGAGATGAAAGAGGCTGTGGCGAATGTCATTGATACGCTCACACAATAGGACTTCCATGGGGCCCTCAAGAAGAAATACTAATTTTTCATTCTTCCACAAATTCTTCTAATTCATTGAATAACTTTCGATATATATATATATATATATATATATATATATATATATATATATATATATATATATATACAACACTAAAACAGGCGATAAAATAACTTTCGCTATATATATATATATATATATATATATATATATATATATATATATATAAATGTAACGAAAGTTATTTTATCGCCTGTTTTAGTGTTGTATATATATATATATATATATATATATATATATATATATATATATATATATATATAGGCGATAAAATACTTATTATTTATTTATGCTGTGTGATTCAACTTGTGTAAAATTGATCGCTGGTATATATTAAATGCCATTTATTCTCTTGAATAATATTTGAAACCTCTTGCTCCCCTAATGCCTCCCCTTCAGTTTGAATTTACAGCCTGATAAAATTATTACTCATCACATATATACTTGGTCAACACTTGATGTATGACATGTGTTTTTTAGTTGTCTTTTTTTTCAGTTTCCAACAGTTCTCCCAGTGATTTATTTTGACTTCATCCAATTGAGTGAACCGTTTAGTTCATTGAGGTCCTCTTTTATCTGCCTACAGTTTCTTAGAGATCTTTTTCTTTTCTGACAAGGTTTGAAAAATCAATAGACCTAAATACTGCGTTAAGTAAACAAAGAAAGTATCATTTGATCAAATTAAATCAGAAATTTGATAACACAAGATTCTGTGTTCCGGAACAAAAAATAAAACAGTTACGAAGTTTTATTAACCTTGAAATCATTCAAAGTGCTGAAGTATATTAGAAATAACTGCGTGACTCACATCCTTATGCTTTACACCGTAAAATTATCAACTATATCTCATAGATTGCAAATAATGTATATATTTTAGATAGAAAGTTAAATATATAATCTGTTCCTTCATAGTAGAAGGTTTCATTTGACTTAGCTTACTTTAATATTTTTTGTCTATTTTTTTTTCTTAGACATATTTAAGGACGTAAGGCGTTAACCCATTCTTTGCCCTCAAAATATCAAAGATATTCATCAAATGCTCAACACATTTCTCTCTCTTTTGTTATGAATAATATCACAATATGAATACCTGCTGAGACTTGTCTTATTTGATTGTTTATCAAATAAATATCAATGCATTCTTAGAAGTTTAGCTCGCTACGTGATGAGAAGAGGCATTGCTGATAGAAAAAAAAAAGAAGAAGAGAAATATTTATACAATTCTATATCTTAACATCCCGAAGTTTGAAATTTTTCTTTTTTTCCAAGCCAATGTCTGGGCTTACATTTTGTTTACGGAGAGAAAAACAAAATACATTGCCTGACGTTTTCGTATTTTGAATGCAATGTCTCATGGTATTGTTCGTTTGTCACGTGATCATGGTCGGCCATGACATTTTGAAAATATCATCGAACTCTAAACAGCTACCTATTGTCTTCCCGTAAATATTTACCCTCAGTTTCACCTCAAACATAAAAAGATATATCGATTCACTTCAAGTTTTTGGCACCAAATTTGCCGCCCATTTTACACCACCACCAAACAAAACCTCAACACGGACATACACGCGTATATCAGTCGAGTTTTAAAGACCAACATAAAGCCAAAAATATACATCTACGAGGATCATTAAATAAGTTTCCAGACTTTTTTGTATGGGCACTTTTATTGATAGTACACATATGAAACTCTAGTCCCCATCGAAGTAATCTCCTCTGGCTGCAATGCACATGTTGCACCCTTCCAACAACTTCTGGAAGGCCCCATGGAAGTCCTCTTGTGTGATTGTGTCAATGAACTTCGCCACAGCCTCTTTCATCTCCTCAATTGTCTCATAACGACAGCCTCTGAGCTTAGGGAATCACCAAAAGTCACAGGGTGCAAGGTCTGGACTATAGGGAGGCTGAGGAACTGTCTTGATACCGATCAGGGTCAAATAGTCGGTGACAAGGATTGGGTTGTTGACTGGTGTATTGTCCTGGTGGAAATGCCACTGACCCGATTTGAAGAGTGCTGGCCTCTTCCCAAGGAATCTCTTGCTGAACTCCCTTAAAACCTCAACATAGTAACCCTAACCCTAACCCTTTGGCCAATTAACTCTGGTGTATTGACTTCCTTACTTCTCCCACATTTCTGTGACATTTTTTGTAAGTTTAAAACACAATTTTATTTCATATTGTTCTCCTAAAGTGTCAGATTGCATTTTTGAAATTCACCAGCTGTGACAATGAGACTTTAGTAGGGTGTATTCCAGTTGCTGCTGTAGCTGTTCATTTCAACATGAAATCATAAAAATTGGTCAGTCATCTCATAAGATGTATAGCAATAACATAGTGAATTTTCAAGAGTCTGTACCAATTTGAAATGCCTGTACAAAAAAAGTCTGGAAACTTATTGAATATTCCACGTACCTTATAAGTAATTTAGAAAATGGTAATGAAACCTCAAAACTGACATTTTTTAACAAATAATTTGAATAAGATTTTGGAACTGATATATTTTATTCAAAATTAATTATTCTAAAATTAATCAAGATTTAATTTTTTTTATTAATACACAATACCCGTATATTAATACCCGTAATAATAAATGGCTAGGTTCACAATTTTTTAATAACATCGTGTAAATCTTCTGATCGTAGAAGTGTATTGAGAATAAATTAAAGCTACCAATATCATAAGGCCTCTTTCTTCATTATAAGCTCTTGCATATCCTTTTAAAACAATGGAGATTTTAAACTTTCTGGCCGAAGGATAAGTAGTTTATTAAGATCTGTATAATAGAAATGAAAAATATCATTTACAGGAAAAGGGCTTACGGATATAGGTGTTGGAAAACTCAGCTCGTTCCGTTGAAATTGTACTTCCAATCCCTGTGGGAGGGGACAATGCAGTATTACACTGACTTGGTGGTGAAGAGAAGCTGTTTAAATAATGGCATTATTTATCGTTAGGAAAGACATTAGTGACGACAGAAATCAAGAGATGAGAACAATACAACCTACTGGTTCGGGGAAATAACTCTGCTGAGGTAAATTGGTGTCTTAATTGATATAGGTGGTGCAAATTTGGAAACTCTTGGGTATCTCTGTACTTGAAAATTCGAAAAGAGATATGAAAAGTTTTAGATAGATAGATAGATAGATAGATAGATAGATATCAGCAGCATAAGAAAAATATAGTATGAACAGAGGGAGGAGGAGTTTTTGAATTGGTTTCGTTTGGTTTTATGGCATATGAACTGTTATAGGTTATTTACTACTAAACCCTATTTAGATAGATAGATAGATATCAGCAGCATGAGAAAAATATAGTATGAACAGAGGGAGGAGGAGTTTTTGGTTTAGTTTCGTTTGGTTTTATGGCATATGAACCGTTATAGGTGATTTACTACCAAATCCTATTTAGATAGATAGATAGATAGATTGATACGACCAAACTGAGACAAATATATTCATAGGAGCAAAACTATATTGGTATAAACAGAACAGTTTTCCCCGTTCCATTGCAGTTTTTTTAATGACACTTTTTCATAAGTCTATATACCTTTGTTTGTACACAATTATATGATTTTACGTGTTTCTACCGAATACGAATAATTTTTTAACTTTACTTAGTATCGTAAAAGGTGCCATCATCCCGGCTTTGGGTGAACCTGGGAGTAATGGCAATGAACGCGTACTCCAAATACACCAGAAAGTCAGAAAGGGATTATCATCACCGTATATATTTTAGTGTCCCTCCTTTAGGGACTGAGTTACAAAAATTAAGATTAAAACCAAAACCAGTCAAATATAATACTAACGCAGATGTGAAAAACTCTCTAGGAGTAAAAATAAAAATAATAATCAGCTAAAAAAATATCAAATTAGTAGAATAATAATAATAATAATAATAATAATAAGAAGAAGAAGAAGAAGAAGAAGAAGAAGAAGAAGAAGAAGAAGAAGAAGAAGAAGAAGAAGATAATTCTATCAATAATTGGGAGGGCATGACACAAAAACATACCAACAACCAGACGCCAAAGAAACCGAACAATTTTGGACGAAAATATGGCAACCGTAAAAGCATAACGAAAAGGCTGAATGGATAAACGATATGGCAAGAGAACTGGAAGGACTCGAGGAAGACCCCAAAGCGGAAATACATATCGAACTACTCAAAAAGACACTAAAAAAATATCCAACTGGAAAATGCCAGGACATGATGGAATATATGGATTCTGGTTCAAGAAATTCATCTCCATTCGCCACAGACTAGCATTAGAAATGAACAGATGCTTACAAGATGTGCAAGTACCTGACTGGATGACCGAAGGAAATACCATATTGATCCAAAAGGACCCAAGTAAAGGAACTGTTCCAAACAATTATAGACCCCTAACTTGTTTACTGATGATGTGGAAATATTAACAGCACAAATAAGGGAAGAGATATACTACTCGCAAACAAGCCGCGGATTGTTCCCTTACGAACAGAAAGGATGCTCCAAAGGATCCAGAATCACAGCAGAGTTACTCAACATAGATCAAAACATCCTAAATGAAAGCAAGAACAGACGCGAAAATCTAGCTATGGCCTGGATAGACTACAATGCAGCAAATTAGCGCAGAAGGAATATAAGACTAGACACGACTGGGTCGGCAAGGCGATGCACTGGGAGATGTGCAAGAAATTTAAATTTGATCATGCCAACAAATGGTATATCCACAACCCAGCACCTGTCCTAGAAAAAAATCACACATAAACTCCTATGGGACTTTGACATACACATGGATCACCTAATCCCGGCCAGAAGACCAGACCTTATAATAATCAACAAAATAAGAGAACTTGCAAAATTGTCGACTTTGCTGTCCCGGCTGACCACAGAATAAGACTGAAAGAGTGTGAAAAGAAAGATAAGTACCTCGACCTTGGTAGAAATGTGAAAAAACTGTGGAACATGCTGGTGACAATTATACCAATTGTAATTGGTTCTTTTGGTACAGTAAGTAAAGGATTATAATAGGGACTGGAGTACTTGGAAGTTGGCGGACGAGTGGAGACCATCCAAACGACAGCATTATTGAGAACGGCCAGAATACTGAAAAGAGCCCTGGAGACTTGAGGAGACTTGCTGTCACTCAAACTCCAGTGGAAGACCATCAGCTGGTGCTGATGTGAAATACTCTAAAGGAGTAAATAATAATAATAATAAAACTGAATCCATCATAGAAAGTGAGACGCACAGACTTCTCTGGGATTTTGAAATACAAACAGATCATTTAATCTCGACTAGACGACCAGGCTGAGTGATAGTAAAAAAAATACCGAATTGTGTACTTGGTCGTTCCGGCTGACCACAGGGTAAAACTGATGGAAAGCAAAAAGAGAGATAAGTACTTAGACCTTGCGAGAGAACTGAAAAAAAATACGGTACTTGAAAGTAACAATGATACCAAGTGTAATTGGTGCTCTCGGTATAGTCACCATCGATTAGTACTGGGAGTAGAAGTCTTGGAAATAAGAGGACGAGTGGAGACCATCCAAACTATAACATTTTTAAGATCGACCAGAATACTGAGAAGAGTCCTGGAGACTTGAGGAGATTTGCTGTCATTCAAGCTACAGACAGGAACCAACAGCTAACTGTGATGTAAGAAACTCCCAAAATAGAAAAAATAATTTAAAGAAGAAGAAGAAGAAGAAGAAGTGAAAAAAGAAGTTGAAAAGGATGGGAAAAATAAATAGAATTAAAGAAGAAGAACAACAACAATAACAACAACGACAACAACAACAACAAGAGAAAAACGAAGTTGAAAAGGAGAGTTGACGATGATAGGGTGGGAAAGGTGACTCGCTGGGAATCGTGCAAGAGACTAAAATTTGATAATACTAACAAATAATATATGTACAAACAAGAATCCATAGAAATTGGGGTGCATTAAATTCTATGGGATTGAAATACCAACAGATTACCAAATCTCGACCAGAAGGCCTGACCTAGTGTAAGTCAACAAGAAAAGAATGCTTGTCTTCTTATATGTTTTGCTGTTACAGAAGACCACATAGTCAAAATGAAAGAAAGTGAAAAGATTTTTAAAAATACTTGGATCTTGCCAGAAATCTAAAAAAATGTTGTGAAACATGAAGTTGATAGTGATACCAGTAATAGTTGGTGCACTTGGAACGTTTCCCAAAAGTTTGGAAAAGAGACTAGAGGAATTTGAGATCAGAGGAATAATCTAGACTATCCCGATGACTGAATTGTTAAGCTTGGTCAGAATACCCTGGAAGCTCCTGGAGGCTTGTGGTGATATGTTCTCATTCAAACTCCAATGAAAAGCATTCAGTTAAAGCAGTTGAAAAGGGTCGAATAATTGTAGTAGATTTTAAACAAATATACATAGTGAGTACAAAAGGCGCTCGAGGTGCAATGGTTATCGTCTTGGGAAATGGACACGGTAATCTGAGTTCAAATCCTGGACGAGGCTGTTTTCATTTTACATAGCACTTAGGAACGTTATTAATTCAACAATTTTTCTCTGGCTATGGATAAATAGTAGGGAAGACTTGGCTCTTTAACTTTGGCATGGCAACCGGTCTAGGAAAAGAAAAGCCTTTTAAACTCTAATTAAAGATTTAAGCTTGCACTGTATCCTGCTATGCCAAGGAGTTAGACAAATACATATAGATTGAGCACTCCTCAAAAGTCAATTAGTATAATTAGCTTGGGTTGGGAAAAATAGATAACACGTGTTTGGCCGACTGAAATTCTCTCGTCTGCCCGAAAAGAATTAAGCTGTAAATTATTACTGTAATGTCTACCGGTTTGGGTAGGATGGGAGTGGGATGCGTCCCTGAACAGATTGTTTCTCGGAAATCCGAATGTCTGTGAAATTCTTAATTGCAAATGACACATGGCATTGGTGGAGAAGACAATGAAAAATAAAGAGACTTGGGTCAAAGAGACGAATAAACCAGATTACTCTATACTTCTGCGAATTGGTTTGATTTAATACCTCGCATATAGATTTTAGTTATACTATTCGGTGTAATGATCATCCTCAAGAGAATTTACATTTAGCTATAAGTATAAATGTGTATACACCACGTATTTATATACTGACAATGCAAACACACACGCACACACACACACACACACATATATATATATATATATATATATATCATTATGTCGTGCCACTAACACATATTTCCCTGACCTTCTCTCGCCACTCATCTCTATTGTCCATTGCTCCCAACAATTATTCTCCCTCCCGCTATGGGTAAATAGTAGGGCAGACTGAGTTCTTCAGCCTTGTTGAGGCAACTAGTCTAAGAGAAGGAAAACTCTGAATTCAAAACCTGTTAAACTCCGCTTAAAAATTGACCTTGTGTCATATCCTGCCCGAGCGGAGGGGTTGGTAAATAGGATCGCTCCAAATAGGTCTTCCAGGCTACAACTGTATCAGTATAGAGCTGTTGTAGATACGATCTAGCTAGTCGCCGAACCCTTCATCGTCTCTGTGTAAGGGTCCACAAGAGTTCATCGCTTATGAGTTCGTCCTTACTTCTCCAGCAGTGTCCCGTATGTCTTCGAACGAGTTTCCTGGATATATGACTCTAAACAATTCGATGGTGAGGTTCCAGTAATGCTGGAGATTTGAGGAATGCGGAGTACCCCTTCATGGCCATTGCTCCCAGGTTCACTCTGGCCCGGAATGGTTGCACATGATTGGCCCCTATATTTGGGTCAAATTCAACTAAACTGCGTACTTATGCTAAAGTGAATTGATTGAAATATAAGTATTTTGACATGTAAACTGCGTACTCATGCTAAACTGAATTACTTGAAATCGAATGTTTTTGACATTAAAATTGTACTACGCTAAATTGAATTGTGCGAAATAGAACAATTTTGACATTTAATTGTGTGTAAACAAAAACTATACTTATACTAAATTGTTTGAATTAGAACTGTTTGACTAAACTGAATAGTTTGAAATAGAATTGTTTTTGACAATTAAACTGCACTTATGCTAAACTAAATTATTTGAAATAGAACATTTTATTTGTATAAAAATGGATTTGGCATTAAATAACCTACAAAAGTTGATATGCACATAAAACACAAACAAACAAGCAAACAAACAAACAAAAGCGCCGGTATATAGTGCTGCAAAAATACCTCCTATATTTTAAACTGTCGTTCAAGGGAACTTAGGGAAATGATAATAGTAGCTCCATCGAGCTAATGTTTTATCATTTTGCTTTTTAGATACAATCAGATCACGGCTCTGATCACTGTACCCTGAGCATTTTTGATTCAAACGTTTTTTAAGACATCTGAAACGGTAATTTCTGCTCAGGTTGCTTTTAGTGTTTATTTCAAGTTAGGTCGGAATTATGTCGTTCTGGATAGAAAAGTAGTACTGCTATGGGTGGAAAAGTTCAGAACAACATGTGATCGAGATACCCTACGGAGAGTATTAAAGTATGCCATTCTCTAAAAAGTGGCTGAAATACGGTTAAACTTGATACTTAGTCTATTTGACTATATTTAAAAACATAACAGGTCCATGCCATGATTGTAACTGATTATATTTGAAAAAAAAATCGATAGGAATTACCGATATGGAGAAAACATTACTAATAGCTTAAAATAAATTACATCACACAAGTCTCAGTTTAATATATGCGCGCTATCTCCACGACACCTTGTATATGTATATATATTTACCCAACTTATCCACACAACTAGAATGCGACACAAGGTCGATTCTTTGTGCTAAGTTCAACAGGTGTCAATTCAGAGTTTTCCTTCCCGTAGACTGGTTGCCATATCCAAGTTCAAGAGTTCAGTCTAACCTACTATTTACCCATAGGTGGAGAGTGATGGTTGGATTCACTTCTCCCCAAGTGTATCAGGAATATGATATATGCAAACAGTGCCATCCAGGTTTCGATCTATGGTCACCATGTTCCTTTTCCAACCACAGTAACCATTACACCACGGGTGACTCCACCCTATATATATATATATATATATGTGTGTGTGTGTGTGTGTGTGTGTGTGCGTGTGTGTGTGTGTGCTTATATGTGTGTATCTGAGTGTGTGTGTGTTTTTATAAAACGTCCGTGAGATAAACAACTTCAAAAGCGAACAGCGTATACGATAATCCAATCGTTTAGTCCTCAAATGCGACTCAGACAAAAAAAAAAAACAAAGAAACTATGATTGTTTCTATCTTTCTTATCGTAGCAGTCAGTCGCTAATCACTATTTGATATTTTTTAAAACCCTACCCACCTTCCAGCTTATGTCCAAGGCCAATAGGTATATTAAGGCTTCGGTTTTTCTCCTTTCCACAAACAAGAAAATGTCTGAGCCACACTGGCGAGCGGTAATCTCAAGATGTCATCTTCAAGGAGAAAAGGCCTTCAGAAATCCACATAGGCGTTCTGTATGTGTTGAGATGCACACGTAAAACGCTTTATACACCCATAAAGATTATCGAGTATAACACTCCACAGAGCGTACGCATACTACATAATGACATTAGATATTGGGGCTGAAATCGACTCTTTCATTTGGTGGTTGGTTGGTTGGTTGGTTGGTTGGATTTATGGCATATCAACCTTTGTAGGTTATTTAACGCCAAATCTATTTTTATACAAATAATCAATTCTATTTCAAACAATTCAATTTAGCATGAGTACACAGTTTAATTGTCAAAAACATTTCTATTTCAAACTTTTCAGTTTATTCAAGCGCTTATATATAACAATTCAGTTTAGTGTAAGTACGGTTTCAATGTCAAAAACAGTTCAATTTTAAACAATTCAATTTAGCATAAGCACACAGTTTAAATATAAGTAAAGTTTAATTGTGAAAAACATTTCTCTTTCAAGCTATTCAGTTTAATCAAACAATTCAGTTTAGCATGAGTATGCCAGTAGTTCTATTTAACCCATAGACTGGACCCTTATCAGGTGCTACCACTCCGGGCTTGAGTGGACCTAGGAGCGATGGCTATAAGGGGGTACTCCGCATTCATCAAAGCTCCAGCATCACAGGAACCTCACCATCAGATTGTTTAGTGTCATATCAGGACACTCGCTGGGGTGGGGAGCTACCCCTCTGCAGAGAAGCAGTCGGTGTATTGTACAGCCCCAGCCGACTGGGCAACTTTCATCTGGAGCAAACGCTACAACTACGAAGGTTCTTAAGAGGAATGCCCATCCAAAATCAAAAAAATTCATTCACTTTTAACAAGTAGTATGCGTATATACACACACACACACACACACACACACATATATATATATATATATACGTAGAAATTCATTACAGTAATTTTATACTCAGAGTATCTATATATCATGGGCTCTTGTGGACTAAGTCTCGTTTAAAATTGTTCAGAATCAACATTTGATGAGGACGTCGGTCACATTTATCCCTCTCAGGGGTTTAGCTTATGTCTGCTTCCGACTTCATCTTGCCAAAATAGAGGTAGACTGGAGACAGCTAAAGATAGTTATGGTTGTGGGGGTAGCTAAGAAAAGGGCTGTAACTCCCACCCGCTTGTTTCCCAAGTAGTCAGTAAAGGAATAAGCGAGGGCGAGAACGAGTCGGGAAGAGTTGATTCATTACGTAACGACGCCTCCTAGCGGAGAAGCTTAATGCTCGGCTGAATAGTGGCTGCTCTGTCCCACGGTGGCAGTAATAATACCGTCCAATCTATTAGATAACAGAGAATTCAATCTTCATTTAACAGGATGGACCGACTACGAGACGAGATTTCAAACAATTAATTCCGAGATTCTCGCTGGAAGTAGACGTACGATTACACACGAAATACACACACAAACTCACAACACGTTTATAAGTGCACATATGAAAAAGTTCAGTTGTGGTTAGCAAATTAATCAAGCAGATTGTTCCTAGCACCATCAGTGAAGTATCTATTTATCCTGGATTGACATTAGTAGCGCGAAATATTCACTTAGATGTCTGTAGTGTTGCAATAACTAACAGAAGTAACTCACAGCTAGTATATGGTGATCAGGTGTTACTAGGTTCCCCAATATGGTATCTCTGTACGGTATCAGATTAAGCTAGGCTTTGTAACTATTCAATTAAGATACCTGCTTTAGGGTAATAATTAACACTCTTCTCTCACAGATTATTGCAAGCGATGTGAGTACAATTTTCACTGCTTGTCATATCAAACTAGGCACACACTTCCTACTGGGTTGAAGCTGTGTATTAGACTAAGTCAAGAATACTGATTCCAAATCCGAGCTCAGAATTGTTATAGCTCGTTGCAGCTGTGTGGAATTCACAGAAAACAATACTGCTATACAAGCAAAAGTTTTTTTTTTTCTATTAACACGTTTTTATCAAAAACGGCCTTGAAGCAAGCGAAGATGACTGTAATGGATTTCTGTACCGAAAAGTTAATGTCACACAACATAAACCAAATTTTAAGAATCGCATTTCTCTTTCAGACGTATCGAAATCATTTAAATGCCAGCTTCCAGTTTGATACAGAAAATGAATAGCCACTACAGGTCAGATACTTCAACTGGGACCGGAACTTTGACAGGGTGATGGGTAGGCAGATTGGCAGAGATGCAACGGAGATTTACAGCAAGCTTCCGTTATCTATGATGGTGGTGGTGGTGGTGGTGGTGAGCAATTAGAGGCCATATCACAACGTCCAAATTCTTCATACGGAACCTCATGGTCAATACAAGCAGTTAGATTGGAGTTCTGCACTCTACGATTAATTCGAGGTTCAAGGAAGTGAACCCGGATCAGTCGTTTCTATTTCAGCAGTGCACTGCTCCTCTTCTACAGGATCTATGTGTCCATACTCAATATGCAGCCTCCAAACACTTACCTTTTATAATACTTAGCTAAAAGAAAGTGAACTGACTGATCAGGGAGTCTATTTGCTCGCAAAAACCCATGTTGTATAGCCATGACCTCTATACATACACATATATATGCAGAAACATATTCAATACAATAAGGACGAGCGAAGACACTTCTTAAGAAAAATATACCTCTCACTTTATTGAAAAGGTTCGAAAGGGTTACTAAAAGGTTTTACTATGAGAGGGAGTTGGAGACTGAACAGAACTGCAACATATTGACCCCCACTCTTATGGCCATAACAGCGTCTCTTTCCCGTTCTCCTGGGCTGCTCAAGCGGGGGCCTGGGGGCCCAGCCTTTCTGGGACATGTTCCTCATTCCAGCATCTTCTCTCCAGCTGCTCAATCGGGGGTCCTGAGGGCCCACTCTGCTGGGTGCTGGTTCTCACTACCGCATCTTATCTCTAACTGGTCTGATCACCAACTGGTCTGAACCTCCTGTACATAATAATTCGACACCAATCTTCTTCTTGTGGGCGTCACAAATCGCACTCATTCAACCTGTCCACGGTCAAGGTTATATTCTGATATACCTCGACCGGATGCACCTGTTATTTACACAGGCGCATTTCCTATTTTGACAGCTTGGCCGGGTCGGAGGTCAATATACAACACCCATCAAGACTGCAGGTTGTTATATAGAATAACTTTGTTTTTAAAGGGAGGCTTTATATAAAAATACAAGCTCTTAGTATTGAAACGAAAATAGTATTTTCCAAGATAGAAAGTAGATAGGAATAAAAAAAAACGTCCTAGTGCAAATCTTATTCCATCGAGTACTACATGGGTCAGAACCCCTTTTTTGATATAGCATAAAGCTGTGGTGTCTTATTTTATCTAATGTCCTCTACATCCTCAAAACTTACTTTTGAAATGGATTTTCTGTTTAGGAAAAGAAAAAAAAATTACACAGAGTGAAGTCTGTTAAGTATGGATTTGCTAAACTCGCAAAATCCTGTTTCGTAAAAAAGTTGCCGGTGAAAAAGTATCGAGTATCAAGATGTGCGATAAAAAAAGTATTATTAACTGACACTTACTCGTCTAGATGAAGTCTAGACTTTCACACCCAATCAATTTATGATTCAATTTGTACACCAGTGCATACGTCAACATTTTAATTTTGATAATTAAAGATTTAGTCTCGATACTTTTTTATCACACCCCATCGCTTTATTGTATAATTTATTCAGCTGTGCGTACGACTTCATTTTATATTTTGAATTATTTTTTTAAATCAAAGATTCAGTCTTAATACTTTCTTCATCTTACCTCGTGTACAGCTTATTGAAATATATATATATATATATATATATATATATATATATATATATATATATATATATATTAAGATTTGCTTTGGTTGGGTTTACGTCATATCAACTATTGTGTGTGATTTAATACCAAATCCTCTTTATACATATATATTTAATATGTATATATATGATTTGTAAACACATTTTCTAGATAACATTCTTAAATGAGCCCGAGCTCTTTTTTTTTTTTTTTTTGCAGACAGTTAAATAGTTTCGGGTATTGGAATATAACAGTCACAATTTAATACCAGTCATTTATTTGCACATAGTTTGTTCTATTTGAGCCATAGATGTGACTTTATCAGAGTGGATCAGGGAAAACTAGCTATAAAGGTGTCCTCTACATTCCCCAAATCTCCCAGGCTGGAACCTCGCCCTTGGATTGTTTAATGTCATATCAGAACACCCGTTGCGGGTGGGTCTTACCCCTCTGCAGAGATGGAGTCTGTGTATTCTACAAACCAAACCAACAAGGCTGATTCAAAATGAAAGAAAGAAAGAAAAGTTTATCAATATGTTCCTTGTGTTATACTAAAAGTAGTATATATTTCTCGGAAGTATCTACTTTTTAATAGTATATCTTTTTCTTGTCATTGCACTTAATTCAGTGGTGAATATTAATTGATTTGATCCAATAACCAGGCGCATACATTCATGTATGTGTTTATTTTTGAAGGTACACTTCCTTATTTTAATTATCCGTTGATTTCTTTTCCTTTTTTTTTACTTGTACACATTCTGTGAAGGCTGATCAATTTTAAGTCCAAAACAGAAAAACATAAATCTGCAATCTGAAATTTGTTTTCAGACAGAAGTTTTCTGAGATAAAATTTTAATTTTATTACTTTCAGCTTCAACAAAATCTGAAATGATTTTTCTTTCTTTCTTTCTTTCTTTCTTTCTTTCTTTCTCCTCTCTTTCTTTCTTTCTTTCTCCCTATGATACTCGTGACATAAATTTAATTCGTATTCTGGTAATTTTATTCTCATCGGTATGATCTTTTAATATATCAGAAAAATATTGAATATTTGTCAAAGTTGCATTGGATGAACACTTACATTCTTGTTTTATTTTTGAATGAGGACAATTTCAAGCAGTGATTTATACGAATCTTCATAGTTGCTGAATTTTCGAGTTGTTTATCATTTTCTTATTCTTTTTCAAAAGTTACTTCCGCTCCGAATGTAATTAGCTGTCAATCACCTCTCGAAGAAATAAATCAGATCTTTTGGGGTATTAGGGTTTTGGAATAAGTCTGGGTTGATATTCACTCAGGTTGAATATTTCTCAAAATATCTCATCGGATAGAGAGATATAGAAAGGCAGATATGAACAGTTTAATATATATATATATATATATATATGATATTTTCTGATATATTAAAAGATATATTTGGGTCTGTGTCTGTGTGTATTACAGAGGGGGGAGAGTACATGTGTGTCTGCGTGTGTTTGTTTGGGTGTGTATGGAGAGAGAAATAAGAAAAAAACAAAAATAGATACGAAACGATTTCTTTATTCAATGGCATATAAATCATTGAGGATTATTCAATAATAAAGTTATCCTTTTGGAAGAACGGTAGTCATACTATTTAATCTATAGCTGGTTCAGGGTGGGGTTGATGGCATTTATACCTATCTCAAGGGTATTAGCCCGAAAGTGAACGCAAAAGCATTACTGGTGATCAAAATGGTTAACTACGATGTTAATGTCTAGCACGTAATGTATATATATATATATATATAGGTACGGAAGCAAAATATGGAACAATTTTCAAAACGTTTTGTTTTAGTCTGATTTGTCCAATTTATGAAATAGAAGCGTGATAAATATAAATTTTCATGATTAGTTCAATCATTTAAGCACCTTTTTATCAAAATTCAGCCCAATATGAGTGAGCAAGAAAAGAAACGACAGAGAATCTATGATTTGCTTAACGCCGAAACCAAGCCAAGAAAATTTCCCAAGTAACTGGAGTTTGTAGGGTGACATGTAATTGTTTAGTGGATATGTTTGGTCCCCCAGAATTCAAGTTAGTTTTATATTTATTTACAAAGTGGTATGGTTTAGTGTTAAATGTTGTTGGTGATTATATTTGAAAAAAGGCAAAGGAGGCAAATGAAGTAAAGAAGAGTAAACGATATGAAAGATGTAAAACGGCGCGGACAAAAAAGAACATTCAATTAAAACAAAACGGTGCACACAAATTCAAATTTATATTTCAACAATACAAGCAATTAAATATTTCAAAACATTAGTGTTCTAATACTGTTTGTTAAGTATTCCCGATTGTGTGTTGTGTGTGTGTGTGATTAACACCAATACTACAAAAAGGCTAAATAACAAAAGTGTCCTATGCGTGTTGACTAAGTATTTTTTATAGAATCTTAATAGTGTATATTAGGAGGAACGTGTCTTCTCCCATGTTGTTTGTTTCTTTCTTTCGGTGGTTTGACGAAATTTCTGTTGTTTTTGAAGCTGAAAAACTCTCCCCGAAAAGGAGTACCAAGTTAGAGGAAGGTTGCGTGGCATATACATTTTTGTGGCGGTAAACTACTGTTAGTTGAAATTAGAGAGTGATAGTGTTCTCTCCGGAAGTCACACTGGAGAAAGTGCATTGGCCCTGTAAGTGGAAATGTGAAAAGAGAGAGAGTGTTGGAAGATGAGCGTATTCATAGAAAAGTCTTGTCGGGGAGTAGGTTCCAAAAACGCGGTACGAAATTGAAGTGGCGGACGTAGTTTTAAGTACTGACCACGTGGTTCTCCTGGCTAATGGGTTCCCGAGGCTGATTGTTTACGTGCATCCGCCATCTTTGTTTCGGGAACAAGTGGCATAACGGCCATTTTAAAATATAGGAGTGTAAGTCCTATAAGTTTCTTTATCGCCTCTATCAAGCCCAGACCTTTAACACCTTGATTACGCTCTATGGGGCGTTTTAAAAAAACAAAACAAATGCAACATCCTATCCGAATATTGGTTAGCTAAAGACTGCTATTGACGAGGAATGGAATAAAATGTCTGAAGAACTTATTTTGAAGGCATGCAAATTGTTTCGAAGGCATTTTGATACAATAATTGAAAAAAATGGTACCTATATTTAGCTAACTTACTCTTTTGTGTCTATGTTCTTATATTTTGATTTATTTTTAGATTAGAATAAATCTTGTTTTATAATAGAGTCGTTTATCATTATACTAGAATATTTCTAATTTTGCTTCCGCACTCTATACATATATCTGTGTGTGTGTGGTGGTGGTGGTGTGTCTGTGTCTATCTGTCTGTCTGTCTTATTTCTTCTAGTTTTGTTGATGACCACGAATTTTGTTTTTTTCTAATGTTACGTTTTTCTCAAGCTTTCTTGGTTGTTTCATATTAGAGTACAATTAGTTGAGAAATTTGCCTAAGTTCTGTGCGAAAGCGCTTTCGGTTATTTTTTGGGAGGTTGTTTTTTGCGTAGGAATGCTTTAGTTTGCATATTAGTTGTTTAAGATATTTAGTATATCAATTCCAGCATTGAATGATACTTTACTGCTTGATTGCTTCTCCTAAATACCAATGACTTTGGGGATTTAAAGACTTTTTTAAATTTCTATTCATGATTTTGGAGTGATATGAGAGCATTTTTTGTATTTCAGTACATGTGAATTCCCCTGTTTAAAAACTATATGCTTTAGTTATGGGTTAATTGATAGCAGTAGTATCTGAGATATCTTTTATAAGACGACGAGAGAGGGTGGTAGTTGCATGGTCAATGTAAGTAATAGAAGTTCGTATAGTGCTCGAGAGACACTCCTGAAATGAATAGGTGAGTTATAAAAGTACCTCTGTTTGGGTAAGATAGGATTTAGGGAGGGGTTATATTATTTTAAACATCGATTTATAATGTTTTAAATTTGGTGTAGAAGACGATGAGTTTAATTTGTTTCAGGTTTTCGGATGGTTTAGTGTGATTTTGTAAAATTTTTGTTATTGTTTATTGAAACTTGCAGGCACAATATATTGTCATCCAAAAATAGATTGTTTCGTTGTATCACAACTCTTCAGTGTGGCTAGACACGCGAGATGCTTTAAGCTGGGATCGAAAACCGAAAGTCGGATATCTTACTCCTGACTTATCGTCTATCTCAGCGTAAGCGAAGGGATTTTTTAGGTATATATATTCATATGTTCACTATCGGCTATCGGAGTGCTCAGTTCATGAGAAGAGCTTTGCATTTAAGCGTGTGTGGCATCCGGCAATCTTTCGCTCGAGTGCTCAACCCACTGTGGGGAGCGTATATATTATCATCCTCAGACAGACTGTTTCGTCGTATCACAACTCTTCAGTGTGGCAAGACACGCGAAACGCTTCGCACTGGGATCGATACCCGTGTCTCTCTACATCAGTCTGATATCTTATCCCTGAACTATCGTCTATCTCAGCGTAAGCCAAGGTATTTTAACGTATATATTCATATGTATGCTATTGGCTACTGGAGTGGTTGTTGGAAAATACTGTCAAATGTTAGTACAGATTGTTTACATTGTTCTAACATATGATTTTAATAGTGGTTTTATAAAACATTACATTCTTAATGATTTGAGGGTACTCTTGGTTATTTATCTTTCATTTCTTTCAGATTTTGATTTTAAAGGTTATGTGCCCCTAATCAGGAACATAAAAAAGAAGTGATACGTTATGGCCCTGGAAGGGGTCACAAAAAGAACAGAACACCACGATATATATTTACAAGAACAAAGGAAGGTTACAAGAACATAGGACGGTAAGCTAGTTCACATAACCGCGCGGGGGCGAGGTTAGTTTCCGGGTCTAGACTGACTTCGTATTGCATGTTTGCTGAAGATTGCTGACTTGGAATAAAACACTTTCGCATATCAACCAAATTCCTTGTTCTCTCACATACCGAGGACAATTTTTTCAAGCATCTGAACACATTTCCAAGACAAAAAATATTCCATTTTCTTAGAGTCTTAATGCACCAATATGAACAACCTCTTAATCAATGCTGAAATGCATAGATGTTCAGGGATCATATTTTGCCAGATTAAAACATTCTTTTATTCAAGAATTACACAGGCGAATTGACCAAATGGGTAGAGTGTTCGCCAATGATCCGAGAGACCTGGGTTCAATCCCAGGTCGAGTCAAACCAAAGACTTAAAAATGGTACTTGATACCTCTTTGCTTAACACTCAGCAATATAAGGTACGTACGAAGAGTAAAGTGGAGCAATCAGGGAAAGGTATAGCACCCTCCCCGGTATAGTAGCAATTGAAAAGGGAGCCTTCTGGTCGCCCTCGACTACGGTTCCCAACTTAATCAGGAATTAATATTTGTTCTTAATTCAAGCAGTATTTTCCAAACAACCTTATATATATATATATATATATATATACTTATATATATATATATATATATATATATATATATATATATATATATATATATAACTTTATTGCCTTTTACTAACGCTCATTTATCTTTTCTTATTACCAATGCACTTTCTTATTCACAAGGTTCTAATTCACTGAGTGTTTGCTTTTCGACAGCAACAGCCTAGCCACAAAACAAGTTATAATTTTGAATTATTAAACATTCCCAACTATTGACATCTCTCTGCAGACAGTGGATTCACTTGTGTCTAGAGGAAGAGATATTTTAAAGATTAACTGGGTTTCAGGTGGAAATATTCTAGGCATCACAAATCTGAAGTAGCATTCAGTGTGAAAGAAAAACGACATATTTCAAAGATATAAATTTCCCAGAAATCCTCCATAGAATTTGGCACAAGTGTATAAGTACTTTTCCATTTCAAGCCACTTCAAGACTTTCCTAATTCCAAGCATTGCGAGAATTTAGTATTCAATTCTTATTAAAAACGTCTATTTCAAATATTCTGATGATTATTCGAAATATTCGATCACCATCACGTCTCTTTTTTCTTTTTCGACCGGTGGTCGTCTTCTAGCTGTTAGTTTTCATTGTGACCCCATGGTCTTGGCTGAGATAAATAAGATAACATATTTTTTGTGCACGCACATATTCACTCATCTAGGTCTCTTTTCAGCAGACATTAACTGCTTGTACGAATGCCAGTAATTAACCAAAGTCAGAGATGGAAATAGAGATTCCCTTCAGTTTGCGGCACTCGACTAACTAAGACAATTTCAAACATTTTTGGTAAACTTTTAAAATCCCTTGTCCAGATTGAGATTACTTAATCATTGCAAGATTCTCAAATGTCCTTAAAGGTCATTACTTGTCAATTAAATTTATTTGATATGAATCGTTTCCGTGATTAGAACAATTGTTTAAATCTTTTGAATTTATCCACTTACATGTCAAATAAAAGATCCAATAAATCATCTAACAAAAATTCTTTATTTAATGGCATATCAACTTTCATGGGTTATCTAATGTCATAGCAATCCCTGTAGAAGAGGAATAGTATTACAATTTAATCATTTCCAGGAAGAATAAGGGGGTTAATACCTTTTCCGAAAGGGAACTTAATTGTAAGACAGGAGTTTATAATCGCTTTCTACGATGTCTCAGTCCAGTTCGTTAACCACTGCGCCATGAAGACTCCCACTCATAAATTTTGGGCCAAACCATCATACAACCTAATCGATGTCCTCAATATGAAATTAACCTATCGGATGGTGAGGATTTAGTCCTGTAACTTTGAAAAATACGGAGTACCCTTTCATTGTCATCGCTCCCTGGTCCACTATGATCTGGAGTGGTAGAATCTGACAGGTTCTTTACACTGAGTCAAATAGAACTAGTTGACATTTAAACTGAGAGCAAGCAAATAACTTATGCTGAATCAAATTGTTTGAAATAGAACGGTTTGATCATTTAAATGCGTGTAAACAAATGACTGATGTTTAATTGAATTGTTAGTGATACATTGTAATACTTGGAACAATTTAACTTATATATGACTTATGTTTATAAATCATATATATCTAATATATATGTATGAACAGGATTTGGCATTAAATAACCTACAATGGTTGATATGCCATAAAACAAAACCAAATCAAACAACAGTCATTCTTGATTGGGCTGTATTATTATCACTTTAGAAAATATTGCATGTGTAGAATTTTGCTTTGATCTGTTGAAGTGTCCTCTTTTTATCGTTTCATTCTATTTAAAATGACGTTAGATTAATTCCGATGACAGTGGATTTTCGGCATACAATTTCGCTATTTAAGAAGTGTCTGGTTACATGTGTCGGTAATGAGAGAATTTCAATTTTTTTTATATATACCTTTATAACTTGCGCACCTAACGTACAGCCAGTTTAATTAGGAAGGGAATGGCGTGAAATCTCTTAACCCCCACCCCGACCCCAGCTCTTGGATAAATAGTTCCACTCCTCCGGGAGATCGGGGTTCAATCCCAGGTCGAGTCATACCAAAGACTGAAAAAATGGTACTTGATGATGCCTTGCTTAGCACTCAGCATTATAAGGTACGGATCAAGGGTAAAGTGGAGCAATCCAGGGAAAGGAGTTGAGCCCTCCCGTACACCTCGGTGTAGTAGCTATTGAAAAGGGAGCCTTCAAGTCGTCCTTGACTATGGTCACCAACTTTACTTACTTACAGTTCGATTATAAGGATTGTTTTGGCATTAAATAACCATGAAGGTTGATATTCGGTTATATAAAGAAAAGAAATCTCACCTAATTAGCCAGTCTCGAACACCATTGTTAGTGAATTCTTTCTAACTAAAATGAGGCTTTGAAAATTTCATTTACAGAGAAATCTGTTTATATATTTATAAATGCATTTCCTTTGAGCAGAAATCTCTAACTTAAGACCCACATATAATACCTTTTATCCGACCTCCAGTAACTTGAAATATTTAAACATTTACTGCCCATTTACTTTGTTCGTATCTATTTAATTGTATTAATGCTTGACATTTTTATGTATTATATATTTTTCACCGAGAAAACATGGCATTGTTTTTTTGTAATTGTGATATTTCTGCTTTTATTGAGTACAAGCAAAGATACCCGGCATCGCCCATTGTGGTGTGTATTATATCAAAATGACACCATCGAGTAATCTATAAATTCGGCTCATGTTACAAATAGGATAATTGGATTTTTCTCAAACTGCACGAATTATAGTGTCTTGTTTGTTCGTTTATTTGTTGACTTCAAAGCTTTTTGAAAAACAATAATCTTGAATTTACTTTGTGGTGCCAGGATGAAGAGACCATCATTATTTCCAACTCTTGAATGATTCGCATATAACTCACCATGGAGAGAAGTCTCGATGGCTTAGTGGCTAACCATATTTACCAACCCCTCCGCTTGGGCAGGATATGATACAAGGTCCATTTTTAAGCGGAGTTTAACAGGTTTGAATTCAGAGTTTTCCTTCTCCTAGACTAGTTGCCCCAACAAAGGCTGAAGAACCCAGTCTGTTCTACTATTTATCCATAGCTGGAGGAAGAATAATTGGATTCATACCTTTCCCAAGGGTATTAGTGCTTTGAGAAATGCAATCAGCCTCGTCCAGGATTTGAACTCGTGTTGCCGTATCCATTTCCTACGACGATAACCATTACACCACGGGCACCTCCACCTTAGTGGCTAACGTGCTGGATCATCATATCATAGTCAGTGAGTTCGAACTCCCGTCACACTTAACGCTTACTTTTAGACTAATTACCTTACAAAAGATATGAACCTCTTCTTTTCTTTCAAACTATGTATTTAATGGTAGCATTACTGTTCTTCAAAAAAGATAGCTTTGGCATTAAATAATCGATGAAGGTTGATATGCCTTTAAACAAAGGACGAAGAGAAAACTATGTGGAAAAAGAAGATCTGCAAGTATCAAACAATCTTTAGGGAATATAGTCTTGAGGTTTGTTTATATTCTCTCTCTCTCCCTCATACTCACTTACTATCTCTCTTTCTCTCTCTCTCTCTCTCTCTCTCTCTCTCTCACACACACACACACACACACACATACGAAAAAAAAAACGCATGCATATACACACTCACTGGTCTCTCTGTATCTCCTCTCTCTATCAGTAATTGCACTCTCTTGATTTCTCTCTCAAAACCTGATCAGTCTTTTTCTGTCCCTCTCTCGATCACCCTGGCTGCTATCACTCTCTTTCTCTCTCTCATACTCACTCACTGGTCTCTCTCTCTCTATCTCTCTCTCTCTCTCTCTCTTTCTCTCTCACTCACACACACACACATATGAAAAAAACGCATGCATATACACACTCACTGGTCTCTCTGTATCTCCTCTCTCTATCAGTAATTGCACTCTCTTGATTTCTCTCTCATAACCTGATCAGTCTTTTTCTGTCCCTCTCTCGATCACCCTGGCTGCTATCACTCTCTTTCTCTCTCTCATACTCACTCACTGGTCTCTCTCTCTCTCTCTCTCTCTCTCTCTTTCTCTCTCTCTCTCTCACACACACACACACACATATGAAAAAAAAACGCACGCATATACACACTCACTGGTCTCTCTGTATCTCCTCTCTCTATCACTAATTTCACACTCTCGGTATCTCTCTCACAACCTTTTCTGTCCCTCTCTCGATCCCGTTAGCTGCTCTCTCTCTCTCTCTCTCTCTCTCTCTCTCTCTCTCTCTCTCTCATACTCATTCATTGGTCTCTCTCTCTCTCATACTCACTCACTGGTCTCTCTCTCTCTCGCTCTCTCTCTCTCTCTCTCTCTCTTACACACACACACATACGAATAAACACGCACGCGTATACACACTCACTAGTCTTTCAGTGTCTCCTCTCTCTATCACTAATTGTAATCTCTCAGTATCTCTCACACAACCTGTTCCGTCTTTTACTGCCTCTCTCTCGATCACGCTACCTGCTATCTCTCTCTCTCTCTCTCTCTCTCTCTCTATATATATATATATATATATATATATATATATATATATATATCACTCCCATATTTTCTATCACAAAACTAAAAATTGATTATAAAAGTTTAATGTAACTAATCATCTGTCCACTGAATGTAGTATACAATTCTAACGAAATTTTTTTTGGTAAATATATTTTTTATAAATCTGATGTTTGTTTTATTTTTTTTGGTTATTTACTAAGCCTATTTTAGACCAACACAAGATCAAATCGAGATAATATAAGGAGTGAAAAAGTGTTGTGCCAATATTTTCCATGGAACATTGTATTCTATTTTGAAAATCAGGATCATAAATGGCTTTTATTCCGAATCAAACACGATCATGAATAGCGTTTGTTTATCAATCAAATTATCAAAATATTTCCATTCAATATTGAATTGTTGGGAATAGATCTTAAGTAATTTTCATTATCATAAATATAAACCAAGACTAGTGTCACAAATTAAATAATTTATCTATCCCCTCTGTCTCTCTTTTTTTCTCTCTTTCTCTCTCTCTCTCTCACACAATCTCTCTCTCCTTCTCTCTCTCTGTCTGTCTGTCTCTCTCTCTCTCTCTTGCGCGCATGCGCACGCACTCTTTCTCTAGTCCTCACTCTCTCCCCTACAACATCTATCTGTCTATCCCTGAGTATCTCTCTCTCTGAGTCAATAAGATTTTTTTTTTTTTAACCATTTTATTGTTTGAATTTATTGAGTTGTGGTTGTAAAGCAAACTACCATAAATACCCAATATTGCCCAGTTGCCTATGTTTGTTTGTAATATATAGTAATCGTACCATGAAGTAAGGTACAAATTTTGCTCATATCTCAAGTAGGATTACTTGTCTCTTATTAAGATATATTACTGATACTGCTACGTGGTAATTTACTAAGCATTTTTTTTTGCTTAGATGTAGCACAAGGCCGCATGAATTGGGCACCTAATGAGAAGATACTGCTACGTGGTTCATTCCATAAGTTTCCAGACTTTTTTGTACAGGCATTTAAAATTGTCGTAGACTCTTGAAAATTCAGTATCTTATTGCTATACATCTTATGACATGACTGACTAACTTTTATGATTTCAAGTTCAAATTAACAGCTACAACAGCAATTGGAATACACCCTACTAAAGCCTGATTGTCACACCTGGTGAATTTCAAAGATGCAATCTGACACTTTAAAAGAACGATACGCAATAAAATTATGTTTTAAACTTGGAAAAAATGCCACAGAAACGTATGAAAAGCTTCAAACTGCTTTTCGACCATCTTGCATGAATCGAGCATCAGTTTTTGAGTGGCATAAGAGATTCAAGGAAAGCAAGGAGTCTGTGAGGGATAATGAGAGGTGTGGGAGGAATAAGGAAGTCAATAGACAAGAATTGATTGACCAAACGGTTAGAGTTAGCGTTACTATGTTGAGGTTTTAAGGGAGTTCAGGAAGAGATTCTTTGGGAAGAGGCCAGCACTCTTCAAATCGGGTCAGTGACATTTCCACCAGGACAATACCCCAGTCCACAACTCCATCCTTGTTACCGACTATTTGACAGTTCATCACCGTCCCTGTAGTCCAAAGCTTGCTCCCTGTGACTTTGGGTTATTCCCTAAGCTCAGAGGCTGTCGTTATGAGACAACTGAGGAGATAAAAGAGGCTGTAACGAAGGTCATTGACACACTCACACAAGAGGACTTCCATGGAGCCTTCCAGAAGTTGTTGCAACGGTACAACAAGTGCATTGCAGCCAGAGGAGATTGCTTCGAAGGGGACTATAGTTTCATGTGTGAACTATCAATAAAAGTGCCCATACGAAAAAAAGTCAGGAAACTTAATTAATGATCCTCGTATATATGATATGCCTTTATATACAACAATAAAGCAGTCCAAAGAGAGAGGAATAAATGTGGAACAAGTCAGGTGGTAAATGACACATTAGAAATTAATCTATGTGTCTGCACGTTTATACAAACTGTTTTTTTTTTTAAATTTTTGTTTTGCTTTTTTCAGCTAATATTAGATCTTGGGTGCTTTTATTTCAAAGTATCGCGATTTATTATTTTATTATTACACCTGACTTAATACCTCAATATAATTACAATTGATTGATCAGTTTTCTCACTTTTTATTGTTGTGCACATCACACGAAACATAAAATAACTGATGTCTGATTCATAACATGATATTTTCTAGGTTTTACATTTGCTCTGCAGTAGTGGCGTCGAGCACTTTTCCTGGCAAACTTTTCTCATTTATTTATGAATGTGTGTGTGTGTGTGTGTGTGTGTTTTGCTTTTGCATATTTATAAATAGTTTTCAATATACGTAATGGAGCATACGTAAGTCAGGATAGCGTAGATACAGGGTCAACGGTACTTGGTGACGGTAATTCTCTCGTCATGCGATCATCAGACCAAGTCTCACCCACTCTCTAAGTAATCTTTGGTCAAATGTTTCATAGGTGGGAAACTGACTGTCACCATACGATGTTAACCCAAACAGTTTGCATTTTCCAATAGCGCAAGGGAAAATACAAACAACCTCGTTCAAGATTTTAACTTTGGTAGCCGAGTTCAGTTCCTATGACCCAGTATCAAGATACCAGTAATGCAGGAACTTTCGGGAATGCAGAGTACCCCTTCATTATCATTGCTCCCTGGTTCACTCTGACTTGAAGCGGTAGCACCGGATAGAATTCTATCTATGGGTCAAATAGAACCTTTTAACATTTAAACTGAGTGCAAAGAAATAACTCATGCGAAATTGAATCGTAAGAAATAGGACTGTTTGATTATTTCATTGTTTGTAAACAAACGACTGATGTTTAATTGAATTGTAACTGATTCATAACAATACTTGGAACAATTTAACTTTGTTGGCACAGGCTATATTAAATTGCTAAAAAAGAAATGTTGGATCATTTAACTGTGTGTATCTACAAAATGTGTTTACAAATCATATATTTAATATATATGTAAAAAACACGATTTGGCAATAAATATCCACCAGTAGTTGATATGCTATAAAACCTAACTAAACCCTTTTCTATGACAATAACCATGATGCCACGAGCGCTTCCTACTGAGCTTCATACATTGGTGATAAACCGTGTGTCACTGCAAATTTTTGTAGGAGTAATGTTATGCAGAACATGACCTGCATTCTAAGTTTCAGTTTCAGATTAGATAGAGAAGCCTAACTCCGTCCAAGATTATCAAAAATGTCAGTTGAGTTTTATTATACTGGTTGTAAGAAACGATTAAACCCCTGCTATGGATTATATAGTCCCATTACAGTTCTTCTACAAGGATGGCTTTGCCATTAAATAACCCACAAAAATTGACATGCCATAAAACAAAGAAACCCCAACTACAGGTTAAACAGTATCACTTCTCGTTGTCTACGATGGATGGCTTAGCCATTAAATAACCCACAGAGTTTGATATACCATGAAAGAAAGAAACCTCAGCAATGGGTTAAATAGTATCACTGAGGTTCTTCTCCAAGTATTGCGTTGGCATTAAATAATCCACAAAGGTTGATATGCCTTTAAACAAAGAAATCCAAGCTATAACTTAAATAGTATCTCTTCTGCTCTTGGACAAGGATATCTTTGGCATTAAATAACCCACGAATGTTGATATGTTTTCAACAAAGCAATCAAGCCAAACCAAACGATTAAAAGATATTCATTTATTGTCCTTTAGAAATGAATGAAATAAAAGATATGGCTCCATTACTGAATAATTTGGAGAAAGCTAATCTATGATTAGTGAACAGCGAGTGTAAGATTACGACAATGCTAAATATATACCATTCTTTGTTGGGAACTCCGTACCCGGAGTTTAATATAGTCATGCCTGATTAAAAACTATACAATTGAAATATTTTGAAGGATGAAGCATCTTTGACGTTCTCAAATTTAAATTAAGAATTTTAAAAATCTTGATTCTCTTTAGAAACCAATTCTCATCGAAGTGGTCATGAAAATGAATTTACATAGCAAAGTTCTGAATATTATTTTTCGTTTTTAGATGTTTCCTTTCATTTTTACTTTGACTGAAAAAAATTATTTTGCGTTCAAAACCCTTCCATGTGTATCTCATTCAAGGTTTCGCAAGAGACTTGATGACCCGAAAATGTTTACTTGTCTTTATTTATTAGAAAAGGGGCTTACTGTAATATAACTTCCATTAATGAATCACTTTATACTTTTTTACTTCATTTGCCGTTTACCGTCTAAAGTTTTAAAATGAACGGTTTTTATTAGGTTGCTTATAGAATAGAGGCTGGTTTTATGACAAAAATGGTCATTATTTTTAAAACCGTTTAACAATTATCTTTCTCATTATTGTTTTGTTTTCAAGTCATCTGCTGCTATTTAGGAATAAAAAATATATATTTTCGCAGAATTGCTTGAGGGATCTACACTTTTTGATGAATTATATTTTAATGATTTTAAGCCCTAAAAAAAGCTATATGAATAAACACAATCTTCAATAGCTTTTTAAAATATTTTGATTAATATCAAGGGCATATAACTTGTGTTGGGTTATTTTATGCAAAGGGGTTTGAGAATCTCGCTCAGAGAACATTTATTGCTATACTTTCTGTATTGTATTTTAAGTTGTATGGTTTCAAGTATTCCTACTAAATACAAATGTAGCCATATTACTGATATCTGAAATATTCAGATACGTGAAATATACGGATCTGTAAAGCATACGGATACATGAAATGTTCATATACGTAGAGCGTTCACATGCATTGGAATCCCGAAACACTGACGACTTTCTTTAGTTCAGGAACGAAACTTTTATTACCTTTTTGATTTTTAGGTTTTCAACATGAGGAGAGAGAGACACAATTTTTACAATGCTGACAGTTCCATCTGACCCTAACACGTGCGGCGCATCTCGTAGACCCAACTGAATTCGCCTAGGCTCAGATCTCAACTCGCTTCGTCCAGCCGCAAATCTCAACTAACTGCTTTTTTTCAAAAATCAACCAAAGTCCTCAGCCCATCGCTTCCGGGCATGTCGTCATTCATATCCCCAGTCTCATTCCCCATCCGGGGTTTTTATTATGACATTTGTGATTGTCATATCCTCCTCGCGTGCGCGTGAACACCTGCATTCAATGTATGCCCCTACCCGTGAACTAAGCCGAACAGTTCTAAGCCTAACTAAACCGAATGATAAGATATAACCAACGAAAAATGATAATATAAAAAAATCATTCCGCAATTACATAACAATGATTTGCACACAGTTGTATGGTTTCAAGTATTCATATCTAATACTAATGATTATATGACTTTAAGTAATTATTTTAATTCAAATATTGTTATTTGTTTACTCATAGTTATATGGTTTCAGGTTTAAAAAAATTTAAGTATATAAGGAGAACCAGAAAGCTAGTCGAGACAAAACTATATCACAGTACCCTTATAAAAGGTATAAATACATAGGAAGCCCCCTTCGTAAGATACTTGGGACCATTCTTGAAGTGAACCAGAGAAGATCTCAAACAAATGGACCAGAGAACAAGAATACTAATGGCCATACATAAGGCCTCATATTCCAGATATGATGTTGAAGATTGTGTTAACGCATCGATACAACGACTCAGGACTGATCACATCCATCAGAAAACAATACTGACGACACGTGGATCAATAGAACGGAAATAACCAGAAAACAAAAACTGGTAGAAAAACAACTCTATCCGATTTACCTATTTACCAACCCCTCCGCTCGGGCAGGATATGACACAAGATCAATTTTTAAGCGGAATTTAACAGGTTTGAATTCAGAGTTTTCCTTCTCTATGGACGTCTTAAGCAACTACTAAGCAACATCTTCAACGAGAAAACATGGACTAGGCTAAGAAAAGGAAACCTTCAGAGAGAAACTGAATCACTTCTAACTGCAGCACAAAACAACGCCATAAGGATCAACCATATCAAAGCAAGTACAGATAAGATGCAACAAAACAGCATATGTAGGTTATATGGTAACAGAGACGAAACGATCAATCCCATAATAAGCGAATGCAGCGAACCAGCATGGAAAGTGTATAAGACTACATACGACGGGCTAAGCAGGGTGACCCACTGAGTGTTGCGTAAGAAATTTAAATTTGACCATAGGAACAAATGGTATATGCACAACCTAACATCTGTCCTGGAGAATAAAACACACAAACTCCTCTGGGATTTTGACATACAAACGGATCATCTAATCTCGGCCAGACGACCAAATCTATTATATTCAAAACCAAGAAAGAGAACTTGCAGAAATGTTGACTTTTCTGAACTGGCTGACCACAGAGTAAAATTGAAAGAAAGTGAAAAGAAGGATAAGTACCTCGACCTTGTAAGCAATTTGAAAAAATCAGAGGAACATGAAAGGGATGTTTATACCAATTATAATTAGTGCACTTGGTACAATCACCAAAAGAATGATACAAGGATGGGAGGACTTGGAAATAATAAGACGAGTGGAGAGCATCCAAACTACTGCATTATTGAGATCGGCCAGAATACTGAGAAGAGACAAGAAGATTTGAGGAGACTTGCCACTGCCAAACTCCAGTGAAAGACCATCTGCTAACACTGGTGAGAAAAACTTTTAAAAGAATAAAATAATAATGATAACAATAAAAGAGTGTCTCAAGAGAACAAGAAAGCTACTAAAAACCAGATAATATCGCAGGAATATCATCAAAGAGATCAATACCTGAGCTGTTCATCTTGTCAGATACCAGGGTCTATTTTTGAAGTGGTCGAGGGAAGAACTTCAACATATTCATCAAAGAAAAAGAAAACTATGAATGATGCATTAGTCCTTACATCTCAAATAACTGTATGTGTCAAGAAAAGAAGCAGAAAGAGGACTTGCCAGCACTGAAGACGGCGTTGACACATCGATCCAACGAATCGAAGACTACATACACGGTGGAAAACTGATTACAACCATAAAAGACAACAATGACAATACAATCATCAACAGAACAGAAATACCTAAAAAAAAAAAAAAATGGAAAGAAAACAACTCTATGGACATTTTAAGCGACAAAGAAACGAAATCTCACACGGGAAAACTTGGATAGGGCTAAAAGAGGGAAGCCTTAAGAGAGAAGTAGAATCTCTTCTTACAGAACCAGAAAACAATGCCATAAGAACCCATCATATCAATGCAAGAATAGATAAGTCACCGCAAAATAGTTGGTGTAGATTATGTGGTGATAGAGACGAAACGATCAATCAAATAATAAGCGAATGCAGCAAACTAGCACAGAAAGAGTACAAGACAACACACGACTGGGTGGGAAAAGTGATCCACTAGGAATTGTGCAAATTTGACCATACAAACAGATAGTATATGCAAAACCCGAAACCCTTCCTAGAAAAAGATACGCTCAAAATTCTTTGTGATTTTGAGATACAAATAGATGACCTAATCTCGACCAGATGACCAAACCCCTTGATAATCAACAAAAAGAAGAGAACCTGCCGAATCGTGGACTTGACCGTCCCGGTTGATCACAGGGTAAAAATGACAGTAAATGACAAGAAAGATAAGAACCTTGCTAGAGAACTGAAAAAATATGGAACATGAAAGTGACGGTGATACCAATAGTAGTTGGTGTGCTCGGTACAGTCACCAAAGGATTGATAATTGGACCGGAGGACGTGGAAATAAGAGTACGAGTGGAGACCATCCAAACAACAGTATTATTAAGATCCGTCAGAATACAGAGAAGAGATCAGGAGACTTGAGAAGACTTACTGTAACTCAACCTCGAGTGGAAGACCATCGGCTAATGCTGATGTAAAAAAAACCTCAAAGGAGGGATAATAATCCTGAGTATGCATTTGTATAATCCCACGGCCACGAGCAGGATGTGACAAAAGGCACAAGTGGTTTGACTTAAGAGTTTTTCTTCTCCTAGACTGGTTGCCTTACAAAGCCAAAATAAATTTACTCATAGCTGAGGGAGAAGAGAAGGATGAAAGCCCTACCATAGAGAAGTGAAAAGCCAACTCCATCGTCTAGGAATTCAAATCGAATCGTCAATTCCATTTCCTAATAACCGTTTTGCTTAGGACGCCTCTTTAAAGTATTTATATTGATGTTTTATGTCATAGATTTCTTTATATATACTTGTAGATATATAAAATAGTTCAATTATATACAGAATAGAACTTTTAAATAGATAAATACCCGTAAATAAATGAAAGAGATGAAAAAAATTATTAATTGTTATAGAGTATTCTTTTAAAATTTCTTAAATATCTCACATCACGCATTTGTTTATTCTACTTGTAGTAGTGGTTTGTAAAAAAGATATAAAAAGAAAGTAGGATATTAAAGAGAGATACGACTAGGGATAGAAAATTGAAAGTGACACTTGACACTTCCTACAACGATCAGACGATAGGAGAGGCGGCGATATACATATAAATAAAGATAAAGTATACACAAATTATAAAAAAGCAGGAGATATATAAATGATCCAAAACCATTGGAAGAAAAATATTTTCTGAGTGTAGATTCCAAAACGCCAAGATAACTATAATAGATACACGATATTGATTTTCATGCTCCTAAAAATTTGGAATTTCTCATTTTTTTCTATCACAGTTAGGGTCGTTAAGTGTAAAGATGTGCCTTGAAAAATAATAGCAACAAAATACTACAAAATGAATCATGCCTTTATTTGCTAACTAGATTTCAATACTGTTTTCCAAGTTTTGTACAATGAAGACAATGATATTCTGTCATGTTGGTACAACTATAACGTCTTATTTTAGAGTATATATTATAAATAAAAAAAAGATTATATACAAAAACTGCCGCATAATTAGCAGTTTTGCTTCCAATAAAGTCTTCATCAGATGATGACCCTCGGTTCAGGCATGGTTTCGGGGCCGAAGCATCATTAGCACTAACCCAGGGAGCTCCAGCCTTTAGTCCAAAATTACGGACCTTATTATTTCTCTTAAGTCCCAAGCGGAAATATGAACATCCTCTTTGCCTCACGTATTTTCTGTTTATGGCTGGTTATCAGAACTTACATAGTTCTGTTTTTTCCGGTAATTTGTTGATCTTATCTAAGAACGGAAATATCTGTCACTCTATCCATAGACAATAAATTATATTCTACACCATCCGCCTTTTCTGTGACCCTCTTTGTTGATGTTATCTTGCGACCGCATTGAACCTGCTGAGTTTATTCACAGCACTCTGAGGCAAGCTAAGCTAGTATATAACAATTAACTTTACCATTGCTTTCTTAGACGAATTGGCTGGGGCTGTAGAATACACCGACTGTATCTCTGCAGATGAATAAGTTCCCCAACGAGTGCCCAGTGTATAACAGCAAGCCATCTGCTGTCTAGGCTCCAGCTTTGAAGATTTGGGGAATGTGAAATGCCCGCTCATTGCCATTGCTCCGAGGTCCACTCTGTCCCAGAGTGGTAGCACCAGATAAAGTCCTATCTAAAGGTCATATAGAACAAACTCTGTACACAAACATGCCTGGTTTTAAATTGTGACTGTTATATAGCAATATTTGAGACTATTGAACCGTGTGCAAAAAAGAGCCTGGGCTTAAGAATGTAATCTACAATATGTGTTCGCAAATCGTTGACATATTTATATATATACATATATATGTATAAATAGAATTTTGCTTAAAACAACCAGCAATGGTTGATATACTTTAAAACCAAATCAAACCAAACTATTGCTTTCTAGAACCTCATCTTCCAGCATATAGATTCCACGCTTGTAAAATCCTTGAGGTTTTAATGAAAATTTGAGACATCTATGTGTTCAACATATTTTCTTCATGTCAACCTAAGACCATCCAAATGTTTGTGAAATCAATTGTAACTCACGGTTTAAACGGGGTGTCCTCGTGGTGTAATGGTTAAAGCGATGGACTGCGGAATCGCAGTAAGCGAGTTCGTTCGCCAGTCGCGCTATTACGTTCACTTTCGGGCAAATACCCTTAGGAAAGGTATGAACCCCCTTATCCTCCCAGATATGGGTTAAATAGTACCACAACCGTTCTTTTAGAAGGATGGCTTAGGCATTAAATAACCTACAAAGGTTGATATGCCATTAAATAAAGAAACCGAAACCTCACTGCTTCAACGTCTCTGTCGAGTATCTTTTTAAACAGGCTTGTAACTGGTGATACGAAAAGGATCCTTTATCGCAACATTAAATGCTGTCGTCAGTGGATCAGTCGAAGAAATAGGTCTGCTCAGCAACCAAGAGTTGGATTTCGTCAAAAGAAGATCATGTTGGGTGTATAGTGGAATATTCAAGGAATTTTCTAAGGCGAACTTTTTCATAATAATCAAACAATCTCTGATCTGTACTGTCGTTGGTTAAAAGTTTTGAGAAAAAACGTCAACAGAATTGGAATCATCCTTCATCAGGATAATGCCTGTTCTCACATAATTCATCTGACAAAATATCTCTTAGAGAAGTTCAGTTAAGGGAAAATATCTTTATCTTCGATATCTCTTTGATCTTGCTGCTTCGGATTATCAATTGATTTGGGGATTACAGACTCATTTGGATGGTCTCAGGTGGATATCATGAAAAGAGGTTTACGTTTGTTTATTTTTAATGGCATATCAACCTTACGGGATTATTTGATACCAAAACCATCCTTGTAGAATAGCAATACTAGTAATACTTAACCCATTCCAAAGGTAAAAGTGACTTCATACTTTTCCCAGGGGTATTAGTCCAAAATTGACCGTCATAGCGCAACTGGAATTCGAACTCACTACGATCTCGCAAGTCCAGTACATAAAGCCAAAATTTTTAGCCCTATTTGGTCTTAATTTTTGCATCAAAATCTACAGAAATTTAAAAATGTGGCAGCTCTAAGGTTTTTGGTTGATTGAATAAGGTTCTGCTTTGAAACAAAGGTTATGTTAAGGATTAGATATTCATGTGGGTATAAGTTTTTTTTTAAGTCATAAAACACTCTAAAATTGGACATTACTTTCGTTCCAACCTTACCGTTATGCCTGTCATTTAAAAGTGAGATAGACAACTGTAACACAGTCGTAGAAAGTAGTTTATCTTTACCAGAGACTATAATAATTTTTATCGGAGAATTAGAGTATCACAACCTACACAACAACTCAAATGAAAAAGAAACCATAAAAAGATTTTCAGAACAAAATTTCTCGGACATTTTCAACAGTTTATGTCTTTCAACTGTTTACTTTTCATCTCTAATAAGATTGGGAATTTTGGTGACATCATCATCATCCAGAAAATTACTCACTCAGCTTGAGGGAATTTGAAATAGCAAAAAAAAAAAAAAACTTAAAATCTAATAGACAAATTGTTATGAAAAGTTTTAATTTGATTACGGAACTGCGCAGTGAAGAACAGGAAGTTAAAAGGGAAGTTTTTAAAAAGGACAACTTCCGACATGCGCAGTTGATGCCTGGCGAAAAGAAAGAGCTTTTTGAGGCTGAGTAGATCGATCTAAGAGTTACGTAAGGGAATTCGATTACTTTCAGTAGAAATTAATTACGTCCTGAATTGGAAATAGCGCAGCATTTTTTTTTTTGTCCCAATTGAATTGGCCTTTCATTTCAAATGTTTTTCTCTTTTTTTTTTCAGCGTTACAATATTTACTATTGTTATATATTGTACTATATTGTGTACACATAGATGTACCCGGCTTTATGCATACTTTTTAATGGAAGCATTCTAATATACCCATTGTAAATTCACGCATACTCTTCTAAAAGGTGTTTATAGCAAAGCAGTCCCAAAAAATAGACGGGAACGTCAGTGCCAAAATCTATAGACCGAATCTCTAGAGATACGTACATTACATTGGTAAATGCAACTTTTTATGCCTAAATTCACTTCTGAATGGATATAGGTAATTATCAACATAAATTCCGTATGAAACAAAGAAACAAAAACAGAGCAGTCTCTACATACAAGCAGGTTATTTACAAATACTGCCTTATGAACCATTACTTTAGTTTCCCTAAATATATTCGAGGTGCATACGATAAGTTTCTAGACTTTGTTCGTTTGAGCACTTTTATTGATAGAACACACAGGAAACTCTAGTCCACTTTGAAGTAATCTCCTCCGGTTGCAATGCACTTGTTGTACCGTTCCAACAACTTTTGGAAGGCCCATGGAAGTCATCTGGTGTGAGCTTGTCAATGACCTTCGTCACAGTCTCTTTCATCACCTCAATTGTCTCATAACGACAGCCTCTGAGCTTAGGGAATAAGCAAAAGTCACAGGGAGCTAGGTCTGGACTATAGGAAGGCTGAGGAGGTGTTGCATAATCATGTGCAGATTCATGCATGCATAAAGAATCATAACGACGACGACACAATTCTTTAGAAAAATATACCTCTCACTTTATTTGAAAGGCTTGTGTGTGAAAGGGAGGTGGAGACCAAACAGAACTGCAACATATTGACCCCCCACTGTTATGGCTATCAGTGTTTCTTTCCCGTTCTTCTGGGCTGTTCAACCGGGGGCCAGGGGGCCAGCCTCTCTGGGTGCTGGTTTTTTCTACCGCATCTTATCTCCAACTCGGCTGATCCCCAAACTACTTGAATTTTCTGTACTCTGAGTTATATAATCGTTCAACGCTCACTCAATATCTCCCCATAACTGGCCATCGGAATATGCTCTTCCACCGTCTTTGGAATGGTATGTTTGATCGTCATCGAGCGGAAATAACTGTCATGCAGTTCACAGGTCACTCTCTTCCGGTGCATCTGTTTGTGACTGTACCATAGGATTTTAACCCTGTCCCATACTGTCAGCCAAGCTCACCCATGCCAATGGAATATGCACTTCCACCGTCTTTGGAATGGCATGTTCGGTCGGATCGGAGGTCAACATACAATAGAGGAACTGTCTTGATGTGCATCTTGGTCAAATAGTCTGTGACAAGGATGGAGTTGTGGACTGGTGCTTTGTCCTGGTGGAAATGCCACTGACCCGATTTGAAGAGTGCTGGCCTCTTCCCTAGGAATCTCTTCCTAAACTCCTTTAAAACCTCAACATAGTAACCCTAAACCTAACACTTTGGTTATCATCAAATCTCTCACAGACTCCCTGCCTTTCTTGAATCTCTTATGCCACTCAAAAACTCATGCTCTATTCGTGCAAGATGGTCGAAAAGCAGTCGGAAGCATTCCATACGTTTTTGTGGCATTTTTTCCAAGTTTAAAACAGAGTTTTATTGCATATCGTTTTTCAAAAGTGTCTGATTGCATTTTTGAAATGTAACAGTTGTGGCAATCAGGCTTTCGTAGGGTGTATTCCATTTGCTGCTGTAGCTGTTCATTTAAACCTGAAATCATAAAAATTTGTCAGTCATCTAATAAGAAGTGTAGCAATAACATACTGATTTTTTAAGAGTCTTCGACAATTTTAAATGCCCATATAAAAAAAATCTTGAAACTTATCGTATGAACCTCGTATATATATATATATATATATATATATATATAATAAGTTAGTTGACTGACCGTAGTCGAGGAGGACCCGAAGGCTCCCTTTTCAATAGCTACTACAACAAAGTGTAGGGCAGGGCCTTACTCCTTTCTCTGGATTGCTTTAATCACCCTTGATTCGTAATTTACAAAGCTGAGTGTTAAGCAAGAAGGCATCAAGTACCAACTTTTTGAGTCTTTGGTATGACTCGACCGGAAATTGATTTCCAGTCTCCTGGGCTATTGGCGAACACGCTTACCATTATGCCAATGAGCCAACAGATAAAGTGAAAGAGAAAGATGATCGGTCAAGGTCATCAATGTTAGTTGGACTTACATTTTTAACATAATTTGTTATATGTAGTTTTTTTCATGATACAACGCGTGAAAAAATGTGTGATAACCTGCTCTCATCAGCCGCCAACCAGGTGGGATAACATAGTTTCGGTAGCTCAAGGTGGTACTGCCACTCCTGGCGCAACCAAGTAGCTTTTTCCATCGGACAGGGTGTTTAAAAGTAATATATGTATACATATATATATATCATCATCATCATCATCATCAGGTAGTGCCGCCAGTACGTATATTCCTGACCCTCTCTCGCCACTCCTCCCTATCGTTCATCGCTTCTGGCAGGTCCTCAGGGCTACATCCCGTATTCTCACAGAGTTTCTGTTTGTAGATTCGAAATGGTCGTCCTGCTTTTGCTCGGCCATATGAGGGGATCCATTAGAGTACATCACTTATGAGGTCGTCCTTATTTCTCCAGCTGTGCCCTGCATGTATGGTTCGTCTAATTTGTATAGTTTTCGTGATGGGTGGTAGGTGTCCATACAGCTGCTGTTTTGTGAGGTGTTGCCTCCAGGAACAGTTCAATATTGCTCGCAGCATTCTTGTGTAGTTGCCACCAAGCTTTTTCTCCAACTGTTTAGTTAGCGTCCATGTAGTGCATCCATACAGCAGTATCGACACGATCGCAGCTTGGAAGAAACTGCGTTTTATTTTATCGGTCAGGTCTGACTTCCATATGACCAATAACCTATTGATGGCTGTCCATGCCTTTGTTAGTCGCGTCGATGAGACACTGCTTCCTAGGTAGGTGGACTTGTCTACTAGTTTCAGAGAGCTACCGCTTAGTGTGGAAAGGTCACCTGTTTGATTAAAGCACATATATTCCGTTTTATGTGCATTGACATGGAGGCCAATGCTTGCAGAAGCTCGTTCCAGACTATACAGTATGGTTTCGGCTTGGGCGGGTGCATTTGCCAGAATGGCTATGTCATCGGTGTAGTCGGCGTCCTTAATTGTTTTTGCGGGGTACCTTCTGTTTCTTTTCTTTGTCAACTCGAAACGATTTTCTTTGATTTTATCAATCGATGTTCTAAGCACATTTCCTCCATATTTCCTCTGTGTAGAGAATCAAATATGTTGAAGAAATATACAAACAATAGGGTTGCCTCGGGTTTTTTGTATTTACTTCTTCATTGATTTGACTGATAGTTAGAATTTGTGATGTTGTGGATCAGTTTCTTCAAAACCATTCTGATTTTTCCTAAGAGATTTCTCGAATTCAGGTTGGATTTCTTTGAGAAGCAGGTCGTTATAAATTTTAGCAGCAATAGGAGTAAGTGGTATGTCTCTATAGTTCATAGTAATTAAGAAGTCGCCTTTCTTGCAGCCTTTCGTTCATTTCTTTTCTTTGTTTTGCTTACACACTAATCGAAAAATAAGTATATAAATGTATTTCTTTCATCATACAACGTGTGAAAGCATGTGCGATACCCTGCACTCATTAGCCGCCCACTAAGTGTGACATAAACGAGTAGCAGAACACATTGCTTCAAATATTTTCCTAATAATATTTGGAAAAGTAATAAAGTTCTTCTCTTATCAACATGTTTGCTTCACTTTTATACCCTTTTAAGTTTCCCGTTTCGAAAAAAGAGAATATTTTTTAAGTCTCAGACTGGGTAGAAATTAAATTCTCCCTCCCCCCACCCTGCCAAAAAAAACAAACAAAAAAAAACATAAATTAACCCCAAAATTCTGACAGCTGGCAAGAAGATAATAATGGAAGATACGAATAATATACATTTATTTGTTGTTTTTTTTGTTTCATTTTTTATTTGATTTAATAATTTTTAATTTAATAAAAAGAGGCGAAGAATTCAAGAATTCTAAAGTCTCTTTCAAATGTAAAATAAATCAATCAAAAAGAAGTGAGATTCCTTCCCTCAAACACCATGAGGTATTATCACTAAAAGAAGGTAAATAGTTCATTGAATATGAATACAAAGCCAACAGATATAGATAAAAACGTCGAGCCAAAAAATTCTGATGGGATAAAGTTATTAATATTGTTCACTATAAGAACTGTTGAGAGAGAGAGAGAGTAGCAGTACAAATAAATATGCAAGATTTAAACCAAAA
>OY757917.1:103842345-103959845 GCA_963585895.1 Sepioteuthis lessoniana | reverse complement strand
TAAAATAGAACTATTTGACATGTAAACTGTGCGTAAACAAATGAATTGTATTAAATTGAATTATAGGAAATAGAACTGTTTGATCGTTTAACTATGTGTAAACAAATGATTGATGTTTTATTGAATTGTTAGTGATACGTAGCAATACTTAGAACCATTTAACTGTGTGTATTGTTGCATAGAATTACTAGTGTTAAACAGCAATACTTGCAGCTCTTTAACTGTGTGGCTTAATTAGTTTGGTTTGGTTTGGTTTGGTTTGGTTTGGTTTTATGGCATATCAACCCTTGTAGGTTATTTAATGCCAAATCTATTTTTATACATATATAAACAGTTCTATTTCAAACAACTCAGTTTAAAATACAAAAAATTCTATTTCCAGTAATTCAGTTTAGCAGAAGTACACAGTTTACTTCTATTAGACCAACAGATAGGACCCTATCAGGTGCTACCACTCTGGGCTAGAGTGGACCTAGAAGCGATGGCGGTGAAAGGGTACTCCGAATTCCCCAAAGCTCCAACATCACAGGAACTTTACCATCAGATTGTTTAGTGTCATATATCCGGGACATTTGCTGGGGGGTACCCCTCCGCAGAGAAGCAGTCAGTGTATTCTACAACCCCAGCCGATTGGGCAAGGTTTAATTGAATTATTATTATTACGTAGCAAAACTTGGAACCATCGAACAGAAAACAAATAAATGAATATTGTAAAATAACAAATCATATTTATGTATATAAAGGATTTGGCATTAAATAATCTACAATTGTTGATATGCCATAAAACCAAACCAAACTTATAAGATGGTGTATATGTGAAAATAAAATGATTTTGATAATCAAATGTTTTGAACTATCAGGTTCATTCTGGAGACCTTTCCGGGTGTAAGTTCTAGCAGTTAATGAATTAGCAATCAATTTCCTAAAACCAGATACCCAAAAGTCATTTACATATTATGTAGATGGTGTCTGATCGCATTCTGAGAGTAATAGTCTAAGAGCTATATATGTTGGAGAAATTTGGTTTTTGAAGGAAAACTACAACAGAAAATTGGATATATTTGAATCACATCAAAAAAGATTATATAAGGAGTGGCCTTAAAATAGTAGATAACGTTAGTTTTGATTTTGTTTGGTTTTGTTTCATGGCATATCAACCATTGTGGGTTATTTAATGCTAAATTCTGTTCATACATATTGATTGAATATATACGATTTGTAAACACATTTTGTTGCTAACATTCTTAAACGAGCCTGATATCTTTTTTGCACACAGTTAAATGGTTTCAAGTATTGTTCTATGACAGTCACAGTTTAATGTTGGCCATTTGTTTACACAGAGTTTGTTCTATTTGAACGAAGGATTAGACCTTATCAGGTACAACCACTCCGGGTCAGAGTAGACCTGAGAGTAATGGCAGCGAAAGGGTAAACCAAATTTCCTTACTATTCAAGGCTGGAGCCCCACATCAGATAGTTTAATGTCATATCCAGGACTCTCAGAGGGGATATCTTATCCTTCTACAGAGATCCAGTCGGTGTATTCTACAGTACAGCTGACTGGGCTCGAAATAAAGTTAGCGACATTATCAAGAAGAAAATATTGAAGGTATTTAGTCACATGGTATGAAGTGACAATACCAATATTTTATTTACGTATAATTTTATTAAGAACCAGACGGTAACCATAAAACCAATGGTGTGACACCATAAAAGATTACAAAAAGAAAACCTCTGCTAACAGTGAAAACACTGGCAAACGAGAGGATGAAATGGGTGGGGGTGAACACATATTTGCACCAATTCAGAAAGAGTTTTTAAGGAGGAGTCTCCAGAGATTAATTATTAGAGTATATACATTAAGAAACCTGGGTTATCATAATAGAGAATGGACTCGCCGAGCTTAATTTGGACGAGGCTATTTTTATTTCATGCAGACAGTAGGTATATATCCCCGTCAGAAGGATACACTATGCTGTCTAACAAAATATGTAGCAAAAAGAAAACCTTTGAAATATTTACCTACTCTGGGGTAATATAATAGTTAGCAACCTAGACTAACAAACCTTCACGAGTGAGTTCGAGTCTCATTGGGTGCCCCATTCTAATGGCTCTATGCCACATCTAAGCAAAAGGCTTAGTAAATTACTACTTACTCTGGTGGAGTGGAACAACTTCTACAGAACAAAACCTCCCTTCTAGAAACACTTGGCACCTTCCCAGGTAGATTTATTGATTGATTATACTGGCTTGTCAACATGTCGAGGGTTATTTTGTCACCAGAGGTTAAGGAATTGCGTTTATCTCTGTTGTGAACACAGTTGTTTCTTAAGATTTTCTTTGTACACAGTGCTCTCAAATAAGCTTATATCTTTAAAAGATCTATTTGACCTCTACAAGCAAACTAACCGGTACTAACACTTTACGTCAAAGTGGATCTTGAATTAATAACAATAAAGAGAACTTCATTTTCCCCAGATATCGATAACAAGAGCCTCGCTATCATATGCAGCCACAGTGTCATAAAAACGACGCCCCTTTTGGGGGAAGAAGAACTTATTCCTCTGTAGGAGGCACAGGCAACTTATTCTAAGTCTTGCTGACCGGGCGTTTCCGAGGTAAAAAAAAGAATTGACGTGAACGTTTACCCACGTTTATGCATGTGTATGCTTGTGTATACGAAATTTTATGTATGTGTGCATCTAAATGTAATTTAAAGGCAGCATTTCGTGTACTGTGTGCATTTCGTGTACTGCGTGTGTGTCTGTGTGTGCATTCAAATACATGTAATAATACAATTGACGTGAACATTTACCCACGTTCATGCATGTGTATGCTTGTGTATACGAAATTTCATGTATGTGTGCATCTAAATGTAATTTAAAGGCAGCATTTCGTGTACTGTGTGCATTTTGTGTACTGCGTGTGTGTCTGTGTGTGCATTCAAATACATGTAATTAAACGTCTTAGTGTGTTAATTTGATCATATATATATATATATATATATACATTTGTGAGTGTGTATTGTATTTATATGTGCATATGTGTATGTGTGCGTTTTAATGTGTACACGCGTTTCTCTGCGTGAAATTGTTTTTCTTTTGTCGTAACATTATGCCCTCACAGTTCGGCCATCTTGACTTTGAGAATCAATAGATTGTAGAGCTCGCAACGCCAGACATAACAATAGGAGTTAATGTCAAGATAATTTCGGATTATTGCATAGTATTTGAAAATTAGAAGCCAAAACAATACAAATTTATTTCTATTCGGATAACTTCCCTTAAAGGAAATGGTAATCGAGACACAAGACTAAAGAATGAAAAAATTTTCAAAGCAGACGACATTCTACATCCCAAAAATGATACTCAAATTACTTTACCATCGATATGTAAATGTTTGGAATCTGCGCCATTTATAGAACAGGAGAAAAATATTTCAGATTAAACCATAGATAGATAGATTTTATTCAAAAATAAAATCCTGTTTTAGAATATTATCAACAGGATCAGATAGATATATTGTTTGTTTTACTGCAAAAAGTCTGATTTACTAATAGATTGATTTTAACGCTATGACAACCCGTCTAGGGTTATTTGATTCTTAGGGGTTCGGGAATTACGTAGATTATATGTTTATATTCACATTTTTCGTGTACTCATTTTTATGAGTTTTTTGGGGGTGGGGAGGCTTCTATATACTTGTATGATATCAAGTATTCTTTTTTACACAAGCTGGCGCTGTAGAATATGTCAGCTCTACCTCTGCAGAGGCGTTAAACCCTCCCTTCAACTAGGCAACCTGCTAGCCGTTGATAGTGACCTGTCAACCAAGTGGTCAATAACTTGCAACCATCCACTTTGGCCTTTAATAGGCTAAACAGGCGGTCGCAGAAGCCCGATCCTATCGAACGGCTGGTCTTGTCAAGCCCGAGAAGCTACAGGTTTAATCCGGAAGCGTATTCTTTATTCTGCTCTCGTGGCAAACTCCAAACTTTTTATATATTATCGGTGCTTGAAGGCGGTAACTGGGGATCAATTGTTTGAAAGAATAGAAATTTGATAATTGTTAAATTGCTTGCCCAGTCTGTTGGGGGTGTAGAATACATCGACTACACTTCTGCAGAGGGTTAAGCCCCCCCCCAACGAGTGTCCTGGATATGACACTAAACAACCAGATGGTGAGTTTCCAATGATGTCGGGGCTTTGAAAAATGCAGAGCCCTCCTTCATTGACATTGTTCCGAGATCCACTCTGGCCCTGAATGGTAGCACCTGATAGGGCCTTATCTATGGGTTAAATAGAACTAAACTGCATACTTATGCTAAACTGAATTGTTTGAAATGGAACTGTTTTTAACATTGAAACAGTACGTATGCTAAACTGAATTGTTTGATTTAGAACTGTTTTAACATTTAACTGAACATTTAACTGTATGTAAACAAAATCTGTTACTATATTAAACTGAATTAGCTGGATTAGAATTGTTTGAATAAACTGAATAGATTGAAAGAGAAATTTTTTTGACAATTAAACTGTATACTCATGAATGGATTTTGCATTAAATAACCGACAAAAGTTGATCTGCCATAAAACCCAAACAACCAATCAACGGTTAAATTGCACGGCAGGTAAGTATTGTCGACTGAAAATCTTAAATTAGCGGTGGTTCGAAATCCTGGTTCTAGCTCGAATATCCTGGACGTGCATCCCCGTCCCAGCCAAGGTGAATGGGTTTCCCCCTTGGTAAATTCCCGACACAAGTTGGATTCTTGGTGGGTGGTTGATCACAGGAGTAGCGAGGAATAAAGACAACAAGTGCATTCAAATAAAAACAAAACGAATTCTTCTTGAGTCGGATTCGGGGAATGTGGTGGCAGACTTTCCTAGATTCATTGTACTTGAATTTTTGGAAGAGACCTGCAAAGTCAAATTATATCCATTCCTGAGAAGGTTATTTCAAACAGAGCAAGGCCCTCGGTATGTCAAAAATACTAGAAACGGCAATTTGTTTGTGTATGTGAACAGCAGGAGGCATGCCGAAAATATCCACAAAATGATAACCATCCACTCGACTGAATGATGACGTATTCGTATGAGAGATTAAACACCTCGAAAAGCCGGGGTTCAATCCAAGGTCAAGTCTTACCAAAGACTCAAAAATGGTACTTGATGCCTCCTTGCTAAACCCTCACCATTATAAGGTATGTAGCAAGGGTAAAGTGGAGCAATCTAGAGAAAGGAGTTGCGCCTTTTCCTACGTCCTTTATTGATTCAAAAAAAATCTGAATATGAGCACTGGTAAAAAATCATACATAATAGTTGTAATCCTGGTCAAGTAAGAACATTAACTTTATAATTACGAAGAATTCACTTTAAGCTGTCCAGCAGGACATACATTGTTAAGGTTATAAGCGTTGGTTCCGTAAGCATCTAAGGGTACAATCATCTGTATGCTGCAGGTTCAATCCTGGCTGCAGGCGAGTAATAATACAGGAGTATTAACACGTGTACCCGGTTATGACTGACGGAATCAGAATATGTGACGCCTGTGGATTCAATAAAGGACGTAGTTCGAAGTTCCGTGAACGTTCCCGAGTCTGACAAACACCTGAAGAAGACGGGAAGACATACCGACCGAAACGTAGAAATAACAATAAAGATGAAGACAATAATTCGAAAACCGCTAATGATAAAAATAATGAAGCTTTATCTCATAAATTCATCGACAAACACCTGAAGAAAGCCGGATGACATATCGACCGAAACGTTGTAGAAATAACAATAAAGATGAAGACAACTGTCCGAAAACTCTTAATGATAAAAATTCTTCAAACTACAAAAGTACGTAAAACCATAAAGGAAACCAAGAAGAAAAACTGTTGAAACTATGTAAACCAACTTACCTCCTCCATCAAAGCAAATACAATCAGAAAATTGATTAAAACAGCAAAGCCAACGCCTCTCAACCACTTAATGAAAAACAACAGAGAAGCGAGGAACAAAAAAGATATAGCTGATACACTAGCAGAGACCTCGACAAAATCCTTAATCAAGAACGCCAACTAACAATTACTAACCTTTTAACGTAATTCAAAGAAACATAGCCTTAAATCAGATAACTCAGAAACCAACTATAAACCTTCCACATTAGCAGAACTAACTGAAACAACCCAAAGATCACACAACACTTCAATTGGCTCAATTGAAATCTATTACAAATTCCTTAAACAGCTACAAGACTACATTTTGACCACTTTCGATGATATAAAATAAATGGTAGATTCACAGTCATGAAAAATATCACCTTTCATCTTCATACCCGAACCAGGGAAAAGCAACCCAATAGCACTAACAAGCTTCCTTTGCAAAACCAAGGAGCGTATGGTAAACAAAAGGTTGGTTTAGTATATTGAATCCAACAATTTTATAAGCCAGTTCGAATTCGGCTTCAGAAACCAAAGATCTACAAGGGATCACGTCGTCTGATCGGAAGCCTCCTTAAGTGAGGCAAATATCCAAAAACATCTCATAGTATTTTTCGACTTAGAAAAGGCGAACGAGACCACCAAGAAATATAATATAATGAATGGACTACACAATCAGGGCCAGAAAGTCAGATTGCCCAAATTCATCCGGAATTTCCTCTCGGACAGGAAATTTGAGTGCGACTCGGGTCAACCAATATTAATATGGCTGACAGTCCAGGCAATCGAACAAAACAATTTTCCAAACAAACTGCTGATACCATACACTATACTTGCAATGGTCTATATCAAGACCTTTTTTTACCACAAGCTATGAACTACTTGGACAATTTACAACTGATCCATTTGAAAAAGAATTTAGTAAATTTCGTCAAGGATCAAATGGAACTTATTCTATTAAAATCCAGATGTGTATTAAAAAAATGCATATTAAGTATAAATAATTACTTTTATCCTATTTACCAACCTCTCCGCTCGGGCAGGATATGACTCAAGGTCAATTTTTAAGCGGAGTTTAACAGGTTTGAATTCAGAGTTTTCCTTCTCCTAGACTAGTTGCCTCACCAAGGCTGAAGAACCCAGTCTGTCCTACTATTTACCCATAGCTGGAGGGAGAATAATTGGATTCATACCATTCCCAAGGGTATTAGTGCTATGTGAAATGCAATCAGTCTCGTCCAGGATTTGAACTCGTGTTGCCGTGTCCATTTCCTACGACGATAACCATTACACCACGGGCACCTCTTTACTTTTATATCAAAATGTAAATCTTATTGAATTTGATGTTAAACGAGGTCATCGATGTTCATTTTGTGATTATTAACTTTCTGATTGTTTGTTTGTTTTGTTTTTAATGGCATATCAACCTTTGTAGGTTATCAAATGACATAGCTATTCTCCTTGAAGAACAGTAGTGGTACTATTTAACCCATAGCTGGGAGGATAAGGGGGGTTCACATCTTTTCCCATGGTATTTGCCCGAAAGTAAACATAATAGCGCGACTGGAGTACAAACTCGCGTACTACGATTCTGCAGTCCATCGCTTTAACGATTACACCACGAGGACACCTCCTAACTTTCTGAGGAAGGTTCAAAAACATTTGACAATCTGGAAAATTTTTAATCGGCTGTTTCTGATTAGATAAAAATGGCACTCGTGTCCATAGCTTGACATATTACAAGTAATGTTAATCAACCCATAAATATGAAACCCATTTTCATAATGAAGCGTAGAGAAAATATTCCCATTCAATTGACCGCAGAAAACTAAAGGTTCTTACCGACCACAATTACCTATGGTTATTTATGTTTCATCTTTTTCCATATAATTAAGGAAAAAGTGAGTTATAAATTATTAAATAACATTTTTATGCTCATTTCTGATTTTAATTTTATTTCAACATGGAAAGATAGAATGCTCATATTTTAAAATGTAGTTTTGAAATATTTTGCAAACATTTCACAAAAAAAACTTTTGCAAACATTCGACAAAGAACTAGCTTTAAAAGTCTTAAAACTTTCCTTGAATGATTTTGTTTTATCAATTTATAATTCTAAGATGGCTGATTACCATATACACATTTCGGTTGATGATGTTCAGCCTTCTTCAGGTACTGCTAGCTGAACCCGGTAAGTTTAGTGAAACTTTGAACCACACTCTTTATTTAATTCCTAAGATAGATTGAATAAAGTGTTCGGTAAGACTTGTAAATAGTGTAAAAGTTTATGTTTCTATTTAATATGGATCATATATTTTACCAGAAACTTTGACGATCTTTTGCTTTATCAAATACTTATCAATGTTCGCAAAAAAATCATCATCTTGTCGTGCCATTGGTTGGAATTTCTCTGACCCTTTTCGCCACCTCTCCCTATCGTTCATCGCTTCCGGCAGGTCTATATTCCGTATTCTCACAGAGCTGCTGTATGTTGGTTCGAGCTGGTCGCCCTGCTTTTGCTCGGCCATGTGAAGGGGTCCATAGGAGTACATCCCTTATGAGGTCGTCCTTATTTCTCCAGCAGTGTCTTGCATGTATGGTTCGTCTAATTTGGATAGTTTTCATGATGGGTGGTAGGTGTCCATACAGCTGCTGTTTTGTGAGGTGTTGCCTCCAGGAACAGTTCAATATTGCTTGCAGCATTCTTGTGCAGTTGCCATCAAGCTTTTTCTCCAACTGTTTAGTTAGCGTCTATGTAGTGCATCCATACAGCAGTATCGAAACGATCGCAGCTTGGAAGAAACTGCGTTTTATTTTATCGGTCAGGTCTGACTTCCATATGACCGATAATCTATTGATGGCTGTCCATGCCTTTGTTAGTCGCGTATCGATGTGTCTCGGTCGATGAGACACTGCGGGAGCATTTGCCAGAATCGCTATGTCATCAGTGTAGTCGTTGTTGGTAATTGTTTTTGCGGGGTACCTTCTGTTTCTTTTCTTTGTCTGCTCGAAACCGTTTTCTTTGGTTTTATCGATCGATCTCAAAAAATGTATAGTTTCAAAAATAGTTAACTTAATTTTTTTCCAAAATTTCTAAATATCAAATATTTTTCAATAAGACACATTTGCGCCATTAGCTAGCCTGGAGTATTGTATACCACGTGCCATAACCGGGGCAATCTATTTGCGGGGTAGGGGGAGGAAAGCGCTTGCAGGAATGATGCAGACAAAAAAGACCAAAAGTCTGAAATATGGCAAAAGTAGTCATCTGAAATACATTGCAAATCTCACAAAAATCCGAGATTCTCTTCTCTTGTTGGCTGAGACTGTAGAATACGCCGCCAATACCTCTTTAGAGGGGTAAGAACCCCACCAACGAATGTCCTGAATAGGACACTAAACTACATCTAATGGTGAGACTTCACTTCTTAAGCTTTGGTGAATGTGTAATACCCATTTATTACAATTTCTTTTAGGTCTATTTTGACCTGGATTGACGGTACCGGTTAGGGCCTCATTTATGGGTCAAGTAGAACTGTTTAATCACTTTTTAACATTTACAATTAATTATTTGAAACCATACTGCTGTGTTCAACTTATTTATATTAGATAGGAATACTTGATAAATAGAATTACTAATGTTAAATTGCAATACTAAACGTGCACAATCAAATGAACTCTAAAAATTCGTTTTAAAATAAAGTTACCAACAAGCTATTTGCTTACAAATCATATATATATATATATATATACATATACATACACACACACACATATATATATATATACTGCCGTATCATTATATATATATATATATATATATACTTAAAAATCATATATATATATATACATATATAGTGACAAATCATATATATATATATATATATATATATATATATTAATTAAATTACCATGACCAGAAAATCCAGCAAAAACCCACATGTGACATACGGAACACTGAACAAGTGGTCATGTCCTCTGTCAGGTAAAAACGTACTTACAAGATACATATGATTATGCTGTTGCGCATTTTTACACTGACTAGTTGATTTGGCATCGCTTATGTGTGGTATGAATTGGCAGCTCATTGATAGAAGTTCGGTTTCTACATTCTGTGGTTGCTGGTTCGATCTCTAGTGACCCAATAAAGACGAAACAGCTGTTCAGTGTTCCGTATGTCGCATGTGGGTGTTTACTGGATTTTCTGATCATAGTAATTTAATTAATATATATCAATTCCTCTAGTATATATATACATATATATATATATATATACTTACAAATTATATATGTATACTTACAAATCATATATATATATATGTATCTTTAAGAAAAACAAAAACCAGTCACATTAGGATTATAAATTTATTTCCATCCTGTTATATGTATTGACATGAATCAATAACACCAAAAATAGCAGGACTTCTTCAGATCTAGAATGTAATTATTTTATCCATTAGATCTGAAGAAGTCCCTTTATTTTTGGTGTTATAGATTCATATCAATACCCATTACAGGATGGGAATGAATTTATAATCCTAATGTGACCAGTTTTCGTTTTTCTTAAATAAATTATTGGTCTGTGATGTCAGTTACATTGAGCTCATTACCATGAAAATTTAAATGTTCATAGTTGAATCATTTTTTGTCCTGACGGAATTATTCCCGCCCACGGTTTAACAAGTCCGAATAATATATATATATATATATATATATATATATATATATATATATATATATATATATATATATATATATATTTGCTTACAATTTATATATATATATATATATATATACTTACAAATCGTATATATATACACACACACATATATATATATACTTACATATCATATATATATATATGTATACTGACAAATCATATATATATATATATATATATATATATATATATTTGCTTACAAATCATATATATATATATATATATATATATATATATATATATATAGGATTTGTCATTAAATGAACCACAAGTGTTGATATGCTATAAAAACACCAACCAACCAACCAACCAATCAACAATTTTATGGGATCCTTACGTTTTATTCTTTACCATTTTTTGAATATCTAAGAATTTCATGTATGAAATACAGCGACTGGGGTTCTGTGAAAATTATCATTTAGAAGCTGCGTCCCCCAAAAAAGTATGGGGAAAAAATCCGAATCTAATTCTAGAAAATTGTCTTTCCAAATATTTATTTCTGAAAAAAAAAATTAGATTTGCTGCATTTTGATCTACTGTTTTTCAAACGATTAGAAGTTCTAGAAATAATCGACTAAAAAAAATTTGGTTTCTCAGAACTATTTTTGAAGTTGAAAATTATCAATTGAAAATTTCGGAGACACTCAAGCATGTGCTGTCGAATAAAGATGTACAGAATATAAAAATATATCTTAATATGATCAATTTAAAAAGTTTTCATCGTATTTTAGTAGATTTTTTTCCCCAAAAAATATCTTCAGGTCATCATTCTTCGTGTTTTTCACGTTCACTTTCGTCTTCGTTTTTTTATTTGTTTGTTTTTTTAAACACCTGGATAAAACTTTTGCAGATACCCAGCGTAAATGTACCGTATTACACAAAGCTGTATCTGATGATACGTCTAGTGATCTGGAGATCTAGAGATCTCGAGAATTTGAAGTACTCCTTCATTGCCATGCCTTCTAGTTTGAATCTGTACTAGATTGATAAGTTGGCTTGCGCTGTAAGATAAACTGACTGCATTTCTGCAGAAGGGGTAACACCCACCCATCCAACAAGTGTCCTATGGCCCAGTCGGCTTGGGCAGTAAAATAAACTGACTGCATCTCTGCAGAAGGGGTAACACACACCCATCCAACAAGTGCCCAATGTCCCAGTCGGCTGGGGCTGTGTATAATAAACCGATTGCATTTCTGCTGAGGAGTATGACCCCCTCCACCGCGAGTCCTATTTATGACACTAAACAATCTGATGGTGAGGCTCCAGTGATGCTGGAGCTTTGGGGAATATGGAGTATCTCTTCATTGCCATCACTCTCTGTCCCGCAGAGGTAGCACCTGATAGGGTCCTATCTATAGGTCAAATAGAAGTAGACGGTGTACTTATGCTAAAGTGAATTGTTTGTAATAGAACTGTTTTTAAATAAAACTAAACTGCGTACTCATGCTTAACTGAAATTGTTTGAAATAGAATTGTTTATATGAATAAAAATGGATTTAGCATTAATAACTTACCATGGTTGATGTGCTAAGATTTACACCAGGTTGAGATACATCTACAGAGAGTCTTACTTCTTCGCTCTGTCTACACGAGGCTGGCACAGAACCGACTTTTTATCATCTTTGTTACTTCTTCAAGCTTCTTTCTCAAGACAGGTACAAGTCAATTCAACTGCAGCGGCATTCGCTAGTTGCTCCTGTTTAGACTTTTCTCTAACTATCAACCATAGGCCGCCTGGTCCACGGCGAGCTGCCAGGTGGCGTGCCGTCTTCTCTCTCTCTCTCTCTCTCTCTCTCTCTCTCTCTCTCTCTCTCTTTCTCTCTCTCTTTCTCTCTCTCTCTCTTCCTCTCTCTTTCTCTCTCTCTCTCTTTCTCTCTCTCTCTCTCTCTTTCTCTCTCTCTTTCTCTCTCTCTCTCTTCCTCTCTCTTTCTCTCTCTCTCTCTTTCTCTCTCTCTCTCTCTTTCTCTCTCTCTCTCTTCCTCTCTTTCTCTCTCTCTCTCTTTCTCTCTCTCTCTCTCTCTCTCTCTCTCTCTCTCTCTCTCTCTTTCTCACTGCTCTGCTCTGCTCAACTCTGCTCACTGTTCTGAGGTCGAAATCTTCCGTCGTTATATATATTTTTGGACGCCCATACACTTCGTGGTTACACTTCCTTCCGGCATGCCACTCATGCAATTCACATGGCATTTCCGCTGTCTTTTTGTTTACCTTTAGAAACAGAGGCATCCTGTTTTGAAATTCACATAACTTACGTGCCCTGTCAAAATAAAATATCAAATAGTCCAATCAATGCGTAAAATAAATCTATTTAAAAAATATTCGTATTCATTAATACCGCCTGCCAAAAAAAAAACCTACTCTTAAAATACAACTATGCAAAAAATGTAAATACGGACGTACAATGAACGTGATTCCCAAACTTCTAGACATAAAATAATCCCAGACGTGTTGAAATGCCATAAAACCAATCAATCAACAAATAATTATTTATATTCATTTTTTAAAATTGAGAAACAGAATAACTGCTGCGGAATGAAAACCTATCATGTATTTTGTGTTTAGGGAGAGCAGATAAAAATGTTTTAATTAATTAATAGATTTTTACAGTTGCTCAATGCTAAAATCCTAAGCCGGGATGCTTAGTGCTTATAGTTACACATTTCTAACAATATTAACCGTTTTTGTTCGAAGTAAATTAAAAGATAAAGCAATGAAAGCGTTTTTATAATAAAAATCATATAATTCCAACTTAAAATATTGGCCAAGTTATACTGTTATATAGCCATAAAGGAATAAAGGACAATAACACTTTTCTTTAATTAAAAATAATATTCTCTTTGTTACTCGAAAGGTCTGAAATTGAGTGTAGGAGTGTGTATGTGAGTGAGAGAGAGAGTGTGAGAGAGAGAGAGAGGGAGAGAGAAACGAAGGACTAGGACTGCTATATTGACCCATATCTTCTTAAACACGTTGTGATACCATATTCAAGACCCTACGTCTTTGCTTCTTTGATAGGAGGTTCTCAACTGAGGTTCACTGACCTTGACTGAATGTTCTGTCTGAGGGTTCATGTGCATATATGATATCATAACGCCCTCACCTTACGGTTGTCCTTCCCGCTGTCAAACCACGTGACCTGCTGCCACTATCCACGTGTTGACACAGCTGGAACACCCTGTACAGAAATCCCTAACTGACGGCTCTGTCAAAGGCTAATATGCAACAATACTCCAGTGTGTGCCAGACTAAGTCTACCATAGTTGATTATCAGTCTGTCGCTCAGTGAACTATTCTTTTTCTTATTACGAATGCCTGGGTGTTCAAGGGATTTAGTTAACTCCCAACGAAATTAAAAAGAGACAAGTTTAGTTTAATGTGGGTTGCCTCTCAGAAAGCAAACCTTCCGAATGCGAGTAAAAAAAACGGTTCAATTCCATCGGCTTTCTTCTTCAGGGGTGTCTCTGCTAAGTGCAATGAACCTAGCTATAACCCCTTTTCGTTGAGAAGACATACCCTTCTTGGGGTAAGACTCTTAAAAGAGGTTAGGGTTAGGTTGATTACTTGGCGCCTTAGGTACCCTGCGTGGGAAATGCAAAAAAAAAAACAGAGCATTTTTAACCTCTTGTATCATTTTCTAGCAACGTGGAGAGCTAATTAGATACCTTGAGCGACTTGAATACCGTCGCTGGAAATGGAAATAATTAATCAGATTGATCCTAGAATGCTTTCTCATTAATGTAGCATATATTCAAATTTTCTCAATCATATATATATATATATATATATATATATATGTATATATTATGATGATGTCATCACCCATAATCACCATTATCCATAGAGGATTGCCAAGTACAATAACATTGGTTTTACTCCCAGGTCCACATTGACTTGGAGTGGTGGTACCTGTTAGAATACCATCAAATAGGTATGTTTTGAAAATTATTCCTATTTGATAGGACCCTGAGCAAAAAAAAAATCTGGAAAAACAACTGCACAAAAAATTGTAAATTTGCACGTTCCATGAACGAGAATCCCTTAAACAGTAGACATAAAGATAAACCTTGACGGATCGAAATCCCTTAAACAGTAGACATAAAGATAAACCTTGACGGATCGACATGCCGCTAAAATTAACCGATCATCATTATTCTTGATTCACTACAGTACTTATACCATCACTAAGGTCTTTACGTATAAAAGAATTATGGGCCTTACTATAGTACGTTGGCCCACAAAGTGGCCGATAGCTTTAATTCAAATATTTCCCTCTCTCAGCGTGTTTTCCTTCTAGTATCCACACTTACAGATGTGGGTGCATCCTTTACTCTAGAGTATTAGTCTGAAAGGAACTAAAAAAGCCATGTGATAAAACTGAATGAGTGGTGCTCACGAAACTTCACAATCCTTCAGATTCGAAACACGTAGACAGAATCTTCACTTGTGCAAAAATTGACGTGGTCAAGCATAATTATTTCTGGTGAAATATAAACGTGGTGTGCAAGTGCGACCACAAAATGACGTATATAATCACATGAAAAAAAAAAGATTTCTCTCTCTCTCTCTCTCTCTCTCTCTCTCTCTCTCTCTCGGGCGCTGGTGACGAACAGGCACAGACTGATCGCTCTCAAGGTTTTCCCACAAACCTACACAGACGAAGATAATCACCGTAAATAAAAAAACAAAATTTTAGTTTGGTTTCTTTGTTTTAATGGCATAAAACCTTCTTGGGTTATATAATGCCAAGTCATCTTTATTGAAGAACAGTTGTGATTCTAGTTAATCCATAAATGGCAGGGATAAGGATGGTCATGCCTTTCCCCAATGATATTAGTCAGAAGGTAAACGCTTACTTCGACGTTGCTTTCTAGGACGTTATCCACAGCAACACTGGGATTCCTCCCAATGAAATAAGAATAAAAAAGCGTTCATTTTTCTTTTTTAACCAAACCGAGATGAACCACCACCCCACGAATATTCAGTATATATATATATATATATATATATATATATATATATATATATTGTCACCCACAGACAGACTGTTTCGTTGTATCACAACCCTTCAGTATGTGCTAGACACGTAGGACGCTTGAAGTTTGGATCGAAACCCGCCCAACTTTACTTAGTATCAGACCGCTTGGCCAACAAGCTTATCCCCGTTAGCTAGGGAATAATAAGGTATTATGTAGCAAAAGCAGCAGCAGCAGCAGCGTTCGTTTTGTTTATATGGGGGGTGTATGTGTGTGTAAAGTAAGTTAGTAAAAATAATTACTTCTGGTGACAATTTGAGATGGACCAAATCCTTTTTATTTGAAATTCAATTTTTTGTTTTTTGAATTTGTTACATTAATAAAATATTTGTGTGCTTTTGTCTTTTTTTTATTGATGCATATTTGTAAACTTCTTATGTAACACAAGCCCATGCTAAATGTGTGCTATGCGCGTGTATGTATGTCTGTATATGTAAGTTGGAAAGAAAAATACATACTTTTTAATACAATTAACAACAGATATGCTTGCGTGCAAGGAACATAATAAACATGTTATATATATATATATATATATATATATATATATATATATATATATACAAACCCTCACGAAATATGCGACATGAAACATGAACATGCAAATGTATACACAGACCTACAATCTTTTTCATATCTTTGAAAAAAATATACTTTTACGCATGTTTCTATTTACAGATAATCATTCTCTAGCAGATATATACATACACTCATGCACACACACACACATAAACACACACACACACGTGCGCACAATTGCATAACTCACATAAACATGAATATAGCCAAATTTTATGAGGTGTATATACATATAAATATGTTGTCTTTGTTGTTTCAATATTTTTGCATATTTATAAGGAATACATTTTTTCATTCGTATTCAACAACATATATTAACAAAAGAAATGCAATTCTGTGTGTGTGTGTGTGTGTGTGTGTGTGTGTGTGTGTGTGTGTGTGTGTGTGTGTGTGTGTGTGTGTGTGTGTGTGTGTGTTCAAAAGTCTGAGTGCAACAGTCTGTGCATGTGAAGGAAGAGATAAGATGTGTATATAGAGAGAGGAAGAGAAAGAAGGTTTGGTTTTGTTGGATTATTTAGTCTAATGGTATATCAACACTTGTGGGTTATTTAATGTCAAATCCTGTTTGTTTATATATATATATATATATATATATCGTATTATTCAGTCCAATTAAACCGGAGTCGGGAATAATTCGGTCAGGACAAAAAATTCGTTCAACTATGAACATTTAAATTTTACTGGTCAATTCATTCAACTATGAACATTTAAATTTTCCTGGTAAAAAACTTAATGTAACTGATTCATATCAATACCCATAACAGGATGGAAATAAATTTATAATCCTAATGTGACCAGTTTTTGGTTTTCTTGAAGTTATATATATATATATATATATATATATATATATATATATATATATATATATATGCGTGTGTGAATGTATGTGTGTGTGTGGTTGTACTTTGTAAGTGAATAGTTTGTAGGTAACTTTTTTTATTTTTAAACGAATTATAGCTTAATTGTTTGTACAATTAAAGGATTTCAAGTATTCTTATTCAATACAAATAATTCTATTTGATATTGATCATTTGTTTTCACACTGTTACAGGGTTTCTAGTATTACTAATTCAGCGCATTTGACTCTCGGTCACTGCCTTCTTGCACCATTCAGATAAACCAGGTTTAGATACTTGTTTTTCACAAGATAAATTTGAAGTATATTTTCTAAATGATATAATGTAAATATACTATGGCTTGAAATGACCAGCCGATTGAACTGATCGGGCTTCTCCGACCGCCTGTTTAGCTTATTAACGTCCATGGTGGATAGTTGTTTACACGGCCATTTCATTTGCCGGGTCATGGACAGTTCAGTCACCAAGTCCTGTCGTTATGCATTACGGCTCGTTACCCATGGCCAATTTCTAAGCTCCTAAGAAAGGTCGTACCCGTCTTCAAAGGTGATGTCGGCATATTCTACAGGTTTCAGTTTCTTTGTTTAATGGCATATCAACCTTTGTAGGTTATTTAATGCCAAAGCCATTCTCCTAGAAGAACAGTAGTGGTACTATTTAACCCATAGCTGGGAGGATAAGGAGGTTCATATCTTTTCCAAGGGTATTTGCCTGAAACTGAACGTAATAGCGCGATTGGAGTACAAACTCACATACTACGATTCCGCAGTCTATCGCTTTAACCATTACACCACAAGGACCCCCCCCATATGTGTGTGTGAACTACGTTTCTTTTGAATAGCTTAATTTTAAGTATCAAAATAGAAACATGAAGAAAGAATCATCACATTTTTGGAAGACATGTATATAATTATGTCATGTGCTTTTGAATGCCAAAAATCTGGCAGAATCAAATTATAGGAGGAAAACCCTAATTTTTTTCCATTCTTATAAAATCTTGTTCAGAATCGATCAAAGTGATTGAAAAAGTGAACACACATTACAATACCGAAAAATTGATAAACCAGTAAGTTCATTTGGATCACCCCCACTCTTAAATGATATGTCTAAGAATATTAACCGATTTTGTGTTTATCTAAATAACAATAAACCGTACATCCTCAGTGTATGTGTCGTATGTGTTGCCTTTCAAAATCTTTACACACACACACACACACACACACAGAGGGGCGCACGCGCACACACACACACGTACACACATACACACACAGATGTGTGTGTGTATGTATGTGTGTGTGTGTGTGTGTAACCAGTTCATGAAATTGTTATACATATATAGAAATGTATTTTAGATGTTTTCGTCAGTTTTTAAAGAATATTTTTCGCTACTTCAGTGTTCAAGTGTACATGTATCTCTTTATCATTTAAACCAGTAATATTTATCCATATATATATATATATATATATATATATATATATATATATATATATATATATATATTTATCCATATATATATATATATATATGTTTGTGTGTGTGTGTGTGTGTATTAGAGGGAGAGAGGGACTAAGTGTAAGAGAAAAAGGGATATCTGTGATTTTTTGCATACATGTGTGAAAGTATGAAAGTATATATATATATATATATATGTATATATATATATATATATGTGTGTGTGTGTGTGTGTGTGTGTGTGTGTGTGTGTGTGTGTGTTTCAAGAATAGGAAACACATTCATATGAAGGTATGTATTTTTATATATTTGCATATTTTAGAATGAATATTTTTCTCTAATATTCTGCTATGCCAATATAACTTTTTGTCATGCGAATCAGTATATATATATATATATATATATATATATATATATATATATATATATATATATATATATATATATATATATATGTACTTATAAGAGAGTAATTTTCATAATCTAGCTTATTTTTAAGGAATATTTTTCTTTACTTGCTTTCACGTATACATGTATCCCTCTTTATCATGCGAATCAGTAATATTTATATATATACATACATATATATATATATATATATATATATATATATATATATATATATATATATATATATATAGGGAGCTGGATGAAATGGAAGAGACAAACCAGATGACACGTCATTGATTTATATATATATATATATATATATATATATATATATTTATGTTTGTGTGTGTGTGTGTGTGTGTGTGTGTGTGTGTGTGTGTGTGTGTGTGTGTGTGTGTGTGTGTGTGTGTGTGTGTGCATGAAGTCATGCTATCATGCCTCTATAAACAAGTATACTCTGATATTTACTTACTTCTCACACTAATGGAATGTCGACGCTCACAAGCCAACACTGCTATCCACGGGAATATGTACTTTTTATTCTTTTTCGAAATGTTAGTTTATTTCTTCTTTTTCTTTTCCTTTTTCCTTTTTTTTTCACAGTATGTGTAGAGGACACTGCTTATTGGCTTTTCAAAATCAAGCATGAAAAAGCTGAAATTGAGTATTAACGGTGGTAACAATCATTTCTCTGCGCAGACCCACCTACAGCACGAGCCAAGCACGCAGCTCACACCAAAGTCTGAATACCTCTAATCTGAGTGCGGAAAAAATATCTTCTATGGCGCACGACCACGCCTCTCCCTCTACAAGACGCGCTAAACACATCCATGGGAGCTAATGGCCCAGCTCAAGCAATCTCTAGCCCGCCAACAATGAAATTTCTTTTTTCTTCTTTCCCTTTTTTTTTTTTTTTTTTTTTAGTAGATTATATTGATGCACTGACATTCTCTGGCTTGATGTTGTACACAAACAAGTATATTTACACAAGATCGTTACTTAGTGCGTTCAAGGCTAGCGGGGCTTCTGCACCGTTTTTTGTGTTTTTTTATTATTTTTTTTATCGGGTTCACATTTAAGGCCAGCTCCAACTTGACACAATGAAGTCACGCCATAGAGGAAAAATGTCAAGTGATTTAACGCCGCTAGAAATTTGCAGATATTTCAACAACTGTGTTTCAAGAGTGCTAAAAACGCTTGTGACTTACATTCGTTATAATATTTAGTTAGTCAATTATTTAATTTCCAGATAGATAGATAGATAGATAGATAGATAGATAGATAGATGTGAATGCAATTATTATAGGGATGATAACAGATTTCTACGATATGAGTTAGAATTTTCGTTGGAAAAGCAAGAATTCTTATCCCTTCGCACTGTCCATCAAGAGATACCTTGATGGTACGATTTTCTAAGAAGAAAGTGATAGGCCAAACTTAGACAAACAAGTCTCCCATACTTAACGTCAACGACCGTTCTTTACTGATTGTAACAAGTAAGTCAACATAATATGCTACGAGGTTGGTTAGGTGCCACGGCTATCAAATTTGTGAGATGCCATGACAGGTATTTCTCGGTATGGGGTTACCCGCTCCGAACAAAACAAATTTATGAAACATATATATATATATATATATATATATATATATATATATATATATATATATATATATAAATAATTTTTTAAAAAATTATATAGAAAAACAGCTGCAAAAGAAGCAGGTTTGCTTCCAGTAAAGTCTTCATCAGATGATGACCCTGGGTTCAGGCATGGTTTCGGGGCCGAAGCATCATTACCACTAACCCATGGCGCCCCGGAAGTATCTCACAATACTACCAGATTTTATTGGATGGTGTTTTATCTGTACGAATGCCATATCCGTTCAGATGCAGTTTTTGGATCTTTTTTTATATATTCCCTCTTCTTTGCTGGTGAAAGCCCGATTTTGGTTAAAAATGTAGAGGTTGGGTTCGAAATAAAACCTCGACATCCAATCTCAAGAGGAAATATGTCTGTTGACCAGTCATACTTAGTACACTGTTCACGTAGGTCTTCGTACTTTTCCAATTTTCGCTGATGCGCCCAGTCGATGTTGGTTTCGAAAGGGATCGTTAATTCTGCAATGATAACTTTATATATATATATATATATATATATATATATATATGGTACTATTTACCAACCCCTCCGCTCGGGCAGGTGTACATCGCTTATAAGTTCTTCCTTACTTCTCCTGCAGTCTCTCATGTTCGTCTAATTTAAACGGTTTTAAAGATGGGTGCTTGGTGACCGTACTGCTGCTCTTTTTGGGGATGTTGCCTCCAGTATTTGTTCAATATAGCTCGTAGCATTCTTATGCAATTGCCGTCTAGCCTTTTCTCCTTAGTCTCCAATTGTTGATTAGCCATAAAACTAAACTAAACCAAATCATATATATTTAAAATTTATATATAAAGAGGGTTTGGCATTGAATTACCTACCATGGTTTATGTGCTGTAAAATTCAAATAAAGAAATAAACATAAGTGGATCATTAAATAAGTTTCCAGACTTTTTTCGTGTGGGCACTTTTGTTGAGAGTACACACATGTAATTCTAGTCCCCTTCGAAGTTATCTCCTTCGGCTGCAATACACTTGTTGAACTGTTCCAACAACTTCTGAAAGGCCCCATGGAAGTCCCCTTGTGTAAGCGTGTCAATGACCTTCGTTACAGCCTCTTTCATCTCCTCAATTGTCTCATAACGACAGCCTCTGAGCTTAGGGAATAACCAAAAGTCACAGGGAGTAAGGTCTGGACTGTAGGGAGGGAGAGAAACTGTCTTGATGTCCATCTTGCTCAAATAGTCTGTGACAAGGATGGAGTTGTGGACTGGTGCTTTGTCCTGGTGGAAATGCCACTGACCCGATTTGAAGATCGCTGGCCTCTTCTGATGGAATCTCTTCCTGAACTCCCTAAAAACCTCAACATAGTATTCCTTGTTGACTGTCTGTACAGTGGGAACCCACTGCATGTAGATCATGCCAGTGCTGTCAAAAAAGGGATCATCAAAAATTTGTGGGTGGATTTGCTCTGTCTGGCCTTCTTGGGTCTGGGAGAGGCAACTTGCTTCTACTGGGAACTCTGTCTCTTGGTCTCTGGTTCATAGAAGTAGATCCAGCTTTCATCGCATGGCATTTTTTCCAAGTTTAAAACAGAATTTTATTGCATATCGTTTTTCTAAAGTCCATATTGCATTTTTGAAATTCACCAGCTGTGAAAATCAGGCTTTTGTAGGGTGTATTCCAATTGCTGCTGTAGAAGTCATTTGAACCTGAAATCATAAAAATTGGTCAGTCATCTCATAAGATGTATAGCAATAACATACTGAATTGTCAAGAGGCTATGACAATTTTAAATGCTTGAACCAAAAAATTCTGGAAACCTATTGAATGCACCACGTACATACATTCAAAACTAGAGTTTCATGTAAGATACCTTCTTCCGGTTGTGACGTCAGATGTTTTCTTCCAGGAATTCTCGTGCAGAACGCGATACTTTTACTGCGCATACAAGAATTTTTAGATTTGGTGCTAATAATTTATTGCGCAAATGTTGTTTAATTTGATATTTAAAAAGGTTTAGAGAAGCTACGTTTTTTAATTAAACCCTTATATTATTCATAATAAAACAATCAATCAATCTGGCCTCACTCTTACATTAATATTTAACCAATATATATATATATATATATATATATATATATATGAAAGTAAATATGAATCAAAATCCGACGGTATAACGATAGCAGAAAAACATAATCCAAATAGGTGAATTTATCATGAATTAAAGTCGACATTGAACGTTTCGGTTTCAGTAACCATCATCAGGACTTGGATATCAGAATAGTTCACATAGTGATGGACGATTGTCGAAATAAGAGGAGCAAATGAAAAGTATACAACAAAAAGATACAAATGTGAACATAGCGTTCATAATTTTAAAGTGTTAAGAACGTGTTTGGCACGTGGAGATATATTTGAAAATGTTGGATTTCCCAAAGAAACGAGACAAAACCTCCCGTTTATTTAGAAATACGCAAAGACAAGTTAGTGTTCAGATATACAGATCGTTTTGAAGTCATCCTCATTAGATGTCGTGTAAGAATGTATTTGGTATTTGTTTTACCGAATGGACAGTATGAAAGTAAATATATATATATATATATATATATATATATATATATATATATATATATAGTCATCCACAGACTGTTTCGTTCTATCAGAACTCTTCAGTGTGGCTAGACACGCAGGACGCTCGAAGCCGGGATCGAAACCCGTCCAACTTTACGTTAGGCTGTGTTTCAGACCACTCATCCACCAAGCGGACCACGTTGGCTAAGGGAATTTTCAAGGTATTTTTATTTTTAGAAACAGCAGCAGCAGCCTTTGTGTACATTTTTTTATACCCTATCGGCTACCAGAGTGCTCAATTCGTTCGAAGAGCTTTGCATTACGCTAGCGGCGGCCGGCAATTCCTTCGCCAGAAAGCTCATCCCCCATGGGGGAAGCATATATTGTCATCTACAGACAGACTGTTTCGTTCTATCAGAACTCATATATATATATATATATATGTGTGTGTGTGTGTGTGTGTGTGTGTTTGTGTGTGTTAATAATGTATGAATTCAACAAATGTGAAATTTAGCGGCAAAATATTCTAAAACTTCAGTGCTTATTATACACAAGAATTCGTTCCGAATCATTTCGTCGTCCAGTGTTAGGGGTGCGTATTATACACGATTGCGTTTATACAAAAATTATTACGTTATTCATTACTTGGTTTAATTTAACACAATAAATTTTATATCACCTTGATAAATAAACATTAGATATCCCAATACAAAATTGTACTGGAAAATGTCATGCTCTGACGAGAATTGAAAACAAACTTAATTCAAAACATCAAAGCGACCTTATTTTTTATTTCATTTTATTTCATTTTTACATGGAAATCATCAGTGGGCAATCTTATTCTACAGAGCATTGTTTTACATTTAAAACTTAATTCAACAATCGAATTCCTTAAATAGTTTCTTTCCCGCAAATTCATTTGTGTCGCTTCTTTTATCTTACACGCTTTTTTTTCTATGCGATTCACTTTGTTTTGATCCTGTGAGAATATACCGCTAAATAATTCCAGAACTTTTCATCTTCATATCTCAACCAAAAAATATAACATTTTAATTTCCTTTACAAGAGAATATCTCCAGCGAATTGGAATTTTGCTTAATGCTTCGTTCAAGTCGTGATTGTGTCACTCAGCTAGAATAAATAGCGTAAACAATTAACTGTCAAGTATGGTGAAAAGCGATACTTTTACATGTAGTTTTTAATTGATTTGATTAATCGAATTCCTTTTAACGTCAAATCAATTGATTTGGGGTTATTTTATGCCTAAAGGTTAGGGAAATGCGTACATTGCTTATATTATCATGAACTACTTTTACAATGAGAACCCAGTGATTTCACAAGTCATCTATTGGTAATAGGATGTTTAAGTCAGGAAAATCGAAATGAAATTTTGATATATTCAAATAAACAAAACGGTTATTATCAAATAAAGTTTTTGGTAACCTATGTATCTAAGGCCCCTGTATCTATTAGTCATCTTCTTCGTAATATTTGCGTAACTAACAAAAAGCACACTTAGATACACAAGGGTGTACATTACATCTGTCAGTGGATATTTTATCCCCAGAAGTTAGTGAACTGCGTACATTGCACGCTTATATTTGTATTTTTCTTGTACTTTTTATATATATATATATATATATATATATATATATATATATATATATATATATACCTCTTTTCTTTAAAGAAAAAACCAAAGACCGGTTAATTTAGGATTATAAATCTATTTCCATCCTGTTTTTCAGTTTCTGGTGTGAACCAAAAACACGAAGATAAATATAACAGGATTTCTTCAGATCCAATGGATAAATGAAACAGAATAGACACGTGGGGTGGAGGGGGAGGGAAAAGAGATTAAGGAGTTACCTTCTCTCCACCAGGAAAATTTAAATATTCAGCTCCTGAATGATTTTCTTGTTCTGAAGGAATTACTCCCAACTCTGGTTTAACTGGACCGAACAATACCTATATATATATATATATATATATATATATATATATATATATATATATATATATATATATATAGTACACATGGTTATATGATTTCAGATATTCTTATCTTATACACATACTTTGAACACTTTTATTCAAGGTGAAGACAAAAGCATATTTCAATTTCAAGTTGTCATAATATAAAACCTTATAAGTTTTAGTTTGGTTTTATGGCATATCAACCATTGTTGGTTATTCATATTTATTAGATAAATATGATTTGTAAACATAAGTCAACAAAGTTCAATTGTTCCAAGTGTTGCTGAGTATCACTAACATCAGTCATTTCTTTACACACAGTTGAATATCAAACAGTTCTATTTCTGACAATTCAATTTAGCATAATTCAACAAAGTTAAATGGTTCCAAGTATTGCTATGTATTACTAACAATTCAATTAAACATCAGTCATTTTATTTACTCACAGTTAAATGATCAAACAGTTCTTTTTCAAACAATACAACTTAGCATAAATCATTTGTTTGCTCTCTCTCACCCAACAAAAGTGCAGCTCTCTTTCACTTAAGCACCAGATTCTCTAGTCAGCCACAAAGTATTTTTGTGGAAAATTTTGTCAATATTACTGAACTGTATGGACATTGGCCTAGCGGTTAGAGTGTTCGCCAATCGCCCGGGAGACCTGGGTTCAATCCCAGGTCGAGTCATACCAAAGACTCAAAAAATGGTACTTGATGCCTCCTTGCTTAACACTCAGTATTATAAGGTACGGATCAAGGGTAAAGTGGAGCAATCCAGGGAATGGAGTAGCGCCCTCCCCTACACCTTGGTGTAGTAGCTATCGAAAAGGGAGCCTTCGGGTCACCCTCGACTATGGTCGCCTACTTTACTTTACTTTATCAGATGCCGTTTGAAGCGTTTCAGCGAATTTTAGTCGGAAATGTTAAAGTTGATAACACAATCTTCAATGTTGCATGATTGTTCGATTGATTAATTATGCTTAAGGACATGTCAACCTCTCTAGGGATGTTTAAGTCATGATGTTAGGGAAATGTGAATGTTATACGCTTACGCGGTGCTTTCAATAGGACCTTTTTGTACAGGCATTTAAAATTGTCGTAGACTATTGAAAATTCAGTATGTTATTGTTATACATCTTATGAGATGACTTACCAATTTTTATGATTTCAGCTTCAAATAAACAGCTACAATAGGAATTGAAATACACCCTACTAAAGCCTGATTGTCACTGCTGGGAAATTTCAAAAATGCAATTTGGACGTGAGGACACTTTAGAAGAACGATATGCAATAAAAATCTGTTTTAAACTTGGGAAAAAATGCCACAGAAACGTATGGAATACATCAGACTGCTTTTCGAGCATCTTGCATGAATCGAGCATGAGCTTTTGAGTGGCATAAGAGATTCAAGGAAGGCAGGGAGTGTGTGAGGGATGATGAGAGGTGTGGGAGGAGTAAGGAAGTCAATACACCAGACTTGATTGGCCAAACGGTTAGGGTTAGGGTTACTATGTTGAGGTTTGAAGGGAGTTCAGGAAGAGATTCCGTCGGAAGGGGCCAACACTCTTCAAATCAGGTCAGTGGCATTTCCACCAGGACAATGCACCAGTCGACAACTCCATCCTTGTTACAGACTATTTGACTATGATGGGCATCTAGACAGTTCCTCAGCGTCCCTATAGTCCATACCTTGCTCCCTGTGACTTTCGGTTATTCCCTAAGCTTAGAGGCTGTTGTTACGAGACAATTGAGGAGATGAAAGAGGCAGTGACGAAGGTCATTGACACGCTCACAGAAAAGAACTACCATGGAGCTTTCCAGAAGTTGTTGGAACGGTACTAGTGCATTGCAGCCGGAGGAGATTACTTCGAAGGGGACAAGAGTTTCATGTGTGTTCTATCAATAAAAGTGCCCATACGAAAAAAGTCTAGAAACTTATTTCATGATCCTCGTATATCTATATTTTGTGAGCAGTTTCTTCTGGTTTTTTTTTTTTTTTTGCTTTCCTTTTCAACAATGGTTAGATACTGCAGCTCCTTAGCCAATAAATAAATAGCAGGATAGACTTAGTTCGTCAGCCTTGGTTTGGCAATCAGTCTACGAGAAGGAAAACTCTTCATTCAAATGAGTTTTCTTCCACTTAAAAATAAACCTTGCGGCACATCCTGCTTGTAAGCTAACTGGAATTAAACCCTTTTTCTCAAGTTTATTTTCTATATTTTGTATTACTGGTTGATAAGTGACATCTTCGAACACAAGTATAAACGGTAATTAGAAATCTTTGCTATACTTTTATCTAGATAAGTTAAACCTCATCAATTAAGATTCTCGAGTAAATTTTCTAGGCCTTCAACAGTATCATTGATCTATCCAATGAAGATCGAGGGGCATAAATTGACGATATTGCCATGGTGATTATAACGTAAGCTATAATTATAACAGACAAGTGAAATAGTGTTAACACTTAAGATTTGTTATATCATCAGTCTTCGCGGCATAATGGAAGAATGTGCTTGTTGACCCAATGTACATTGTCGTCTTGCTAGAGGGGATATGGCTGTTGCATTGACCATAATTGAATCTGAAAATGGACTGGGGGAAAAGGAAGGAATGAAAGGAACTGATCAAGAGGGGATGAAGGAAGAAGAAGAGAGAGAGAAGATGGTTAATCCGAGAAGGGAAGGGAAACAAAAAGAAGAAGAATGACTATTGGTTTGATAAAAAAAGGAAGAGAGCGTGAAATAAATTTCAAATGAATGAATTGAATAAGTCAAGAAAGAAAAGAAGAAAAGTGAAAAAGGACTGTGATCTCATAAAAGCATATGAATTTTGGAGCAAAAATTTTTTGAGAAAAAGGAAATACTGAATGAAGAAAAAAAAAGAAAGAAAGAAAAAGATGCGAAAGTAAAAAGTGTGTGACAGATGGAGAAAACGAAGAAAAGATAATTAGCAAACATCCGGAAAAAGAGGTTGGAAAGAGGTCCATGAAAAGAGAAACGAGAAAAGAATAGATAATAAAGAAAATCAGAGAGATGATATAGAAGATTCTACAGAATGACGATACCGATAAAAAACGATGAAAGCGGATAAGAAGAATATTGTAAAGTAAAAGGACAATAAAAAAAAGTTAAAAAGAAGAAAAGGACAAAGTGAAGAAGAAGAACAAGAAAGAAAAGAGTGAACAACAGAAAGAAAATGATGTGAAATAAGAGAAATAAAGTACAATAGAAGAAGAAGAAGAAGAAGAAGAAGAAGAAGAAGAAGAAGAAGAAATAATTGTATATTTCTTATTTCTATAAGAGGCAGAAAACGGTAAATGCCAAAGGAAGTAGAAGGAAAGGAACCATAGGAATAAGTGAATCATTTAAAGAAAGAAAGAAAGAAAGAAAATTGAGAACAGATAAAGAAAAAGTAGATTTTTTATTAAAAGATGATGAATTCGAAATAATCGAAAAAATGGAAAGCAGAGAATAAATGAAAAGAAACAGTTTATTGACTAAACCGAAGAAAGACAAGATAATAATAATAAAAAAAGAAGACAAGGAAATCAAGAAATACTGACCGCAACAAGAGACGCCTTGGACAAAGAGAAACACTGGGACGAAGACGTTGAGAAAGACACCAAGTATAGTAATGGCGGGAAAGAAAAAATGGGCGTGGGGCGACAGGCGAGCAAGAGGGAAGAACAAGAATCGATCACGTGTATTGATCGAGTTGAGAACAGTAAATTTTTCAGGCCTGGCTGAACCAGTAAAGGTATGTTATCGATGAAGATTTAACTTGTTTGGTATCTTTAACGGTGGGGAAGTCAGTCGTACGGAACTACGCTGCTGACCAGAGTGGAGGCTTTGACACTAAATAACACATCCTTGCTTCATCGACATATGCGCCTGTCAGGGAAAGAAAGAGATGGAAGTCGGTGTTAAAGGAAAAGGGCAGCGGAAGGAACGCAGGAAGGAAAGAAGCTAGCCGTGTTCTTCGATAATAATCGAGGAACAGTCAGGATACAGGAACAAAACTTCTAACTGAAAATCTATGAAGTAGCAAGCTAAATCAATAGTTTGATGTGTGTTAACGTACTAAGTAAATCCAAATATCATAGTACCTTAGGCTTTGAAGAATTGCACTGTCTAACAAATGGTATCTATAAGAAGTTAAAGGTCCTGGAAATGAATTCAATTAAATCTGGGGATCACTACCTTCTTAGAAATTAGTCAATTAAAACGGTTAGTCACATGGTACAAAAGAGCAGCAAGATAGTTCCTGGCTGTCTCATCATCAACAAGCAAGTCTCAGAGATCCATTGCAACTGAATAATGAGTTCATTCCACACTGGGTGTTTCGTGCTAGATCTTAGAAATGCTTAGTTTTGTTTTTGTATTCTTTTTTCTTTTTTTTATTTTCATAGGATATCACATCGCGCTTATACCCTTAGGAAAGATATGATTAAATCCAACTTGCTTAGCCCTTTTAGGCAACTACTCAAGGAGAAGAAAAAGTCTTAAATCAAACCAGTTGTACTCTGTTTTAAAAATTGGTTTAGAGTCACATCTTGTTCTATGCTGAAGGTTTTAGGCAAGAACATTCATCATGACATTTGTAAAGCAAATAGTCACCAAGACGGCACCCATCTCTTCTACAAATAAAATAGAACAGAGAGACATTGTTTACTACAAGCGGTAAAAGAAATTTTGATAGAAAACCTATATTAGACCGACCTTATGTCATATCACCAACGCGGACGATTGATAAAGACAACCACTTTTTAAAGCTAGCCGGATGAAATAGTATTGAGTTTTCTGAAGACACTAAGGGTACAGGTCAATGTTGCCTCTAAATTTTTCATAGTATCCGTGAGCCAAGTTACATGTGAGCAGCTGAAGAAGACAAGTGAGTAGAAAATAGTTTTACTTTTAAGAAAATGATTGATTTCTTCTGTGTAAAGTTTATGAAATAAAGGTCAGAGAAAGAGCAGTAAGTGACTGTTTGTTCCTATAGATTTATTAGGGTAGTTTTTGTTCATATGATACTTTCAGGATTCGCGTGCAGAATTTAGATTATACTCAGTAGAATTTTTTTTCTTGTGCACATCGACTCATCGTACAACTGAGGTGAAAAAAGGATCGCGGATTAAAAGAACACTTTGTGAATCGTGGATCTATGTATTTTCCGAACTCTTCCATCACTGGCAGGATTCGACCGTTGGACAATTTCTTAACAGAGTATAAGTGGTTTGAAATTAAAGTTTTCATTCTCCAAGGTCGATTTCCATAACACGGCTAAAGAAATCATTCTACCCAACGATTTACCCATGACAAGGTGAGGAAAAGACAGACCCATGTCTTTGCCAAGGTTATTTGCGTAAAAGGAAATGAACATAACCTAGTCTAGGATTTGAACTCGGATCGCCAAGTCTAATTCTTAAGATGATAGCCGTTAGGCCATTGTGGATGTGGATGAGTGTATGGTTGTGTGTTTGTGCGATGGACTACTAGTTTGCTTTTTTCTCTTTTTTCTTTTTGTATCAAATGTCGGGGTATCTCATATATTAGGTTTACACCAGTGTATGGGGGGTGATTTTTTGTTTTAGTCTGAGATATTTATTTCAACACTAACATCTGTTAGAAAACTGGGATAAATACGACAGAGCTGATGAGATTTGTTGTCACAATTGCACAGCCACAGCACAGAGACTGTTTTAAAGAAACTCGACATACGCTTATTGGGGATTTTCAAATAAAATTTTCATCCAATCAAGGCCAGAAGACCAAATCTTGTCATAAGTAACCGGAAAAAAATTGGACTTGGCAATTTCAGCAGATCATGTTGTTATTATTATTTTACTTAGAGTTTTTCACATCAGCTAACGCTGATGGTTTTTCACTGGAATCTGAGTGACAGCAAGGCTCCTCAAGTATCCAACACTCGTTTCAGGATTCTGGCCGTTCTCAGCAATGCTGTCCTTTGGATAGTCTCTACGCGTCTGCCAACTTCCAAGTCCTCTAGGCCTTTTAATAACCCTTTAGTTATTGTGCCTAACGCACCAATCACAATTGACACAATCGTTCCACAGCTTTTTCAATTCTCTAGCAAAGTCGAGGTACTTATCCTTCTTTTCACTTTCCTTCAGATTTATTCTGTGGTCTGCCAGGACAGCAAAGTCGACAATTTTGCAAATTCTCTTTGTTTTTTTGTTTTTTTTTTATTATTTTAAGGTCTCGTCCTCTGGCCGGGATTAGGTGATCTGTTTGTATGTTAAAGTCGCATAGGAGTTCATCCGTGTCATTTTCTAGGACAGGTGCTGGGTTGTGCCTATATCATTTGTTAGTATGGTCAAATTTAAATCTCTTGCACATTTCCCAGTGGATCACCTTGCTGACCCAGTTGTATCTCGCCTTGTACTCCTTCTGTGCTAATTTGCTGCATATTCTTATCATACGCTTTGCGAGTTCCTCACACCAGGGTTAGTTGATGGTCTTTTACTGGAGTCTAAGTGACAGCAGGTCTCCTTTCGTCTCTAGAATTTTTATAATTCTTCTTGCGAGGTTTTTCACCGTAGCATTTACAGATAGTTTTTCACGGGAGTCCGAGTGACGGCAAGTCTCCTCATGTTTCCAAAACTCTTCTTAGTAATCTTTTTGTTAAATATCACTACATCTGGTTTTCTGGCTGAGATTAAGTGATCTGTTTGTATGACAAAATCCCAGGAAGAGTTATCAGTCTCATTCTCCCGGGCTGATTCTGGTTTATCCATGTACCATTTGGTAGTGTGGTGAAATTTCACTTCCTTGCACAATTCTCAGTGGATCAACTTTCCCACCCTATAGTGTCTAGTCTTCTGCTCCTTTAGTGCTAGTTAGCGAAATTCGTTTATAATATGATTAATGATTTTGTCTCTGTTATGGGGATATATCCTACCATATCCCAAAGATGGACTCGTCCAACCTAAACATATTCTCCGAGATAGCTCGCTCGGAGGAGACAGCTTCTCGTTTTTTTACGAGACATATGACAGACTGACTGCAAGCTGAGAACGGCTAGTACTTCTTTTGTATGACTTCCTTTTTCTGCTAATACAATAACGTTACCTGTAAACCGTTGTTTGAGTTGTTCTTCCACCGGTCTTATGTGAAGACCACAATAGTCTCTGTCAGCACATAATCTACACTTGCATCTACACTATCTTACGTTTTATCGATTTTTTTTCAGTTCTCTACCAAGATCTTGGTACTCATCTCTCTTTTCGCTTTCTTTCAGTTTTACCCTGTGGTCAGAGGGGAAAGCAAAGATCTCTGTTTTCTTTTTTTTTCTTTGTTGACAATAACTAGGTCTGGTCGTCTGACTAAGATTAGGTGATCCCAAAGAATTTTGTGCATCTTATTTCTAGGTCGGATTCTGAGCTTTGCCTGTACCATTTGTTTGTGAGTTTTTTCTCACTAGTGTTAGCTGATCATTTTCACAAGAGTCTGAGTGGCAGCAAGTCTTCTATAGTCTCCAGGACTCTTTTAAGTATTCTGTAGTCTAGATGGTCTCGGTGCGTCCTCCAATTCCTATCTCTTCCAACCCCTTCATTAAGATTTGGGGGATCGTTCTTAACGATTAAAATTGGTATCACTGTCATCTTCATGTTTCATGTTTTTTTTAATTCTCTGGCAAGGTCTAAGTACTTGTCACTTTCTCTCTTTTTGTTTTCTTTGATTTTCACTCTATGGTCTGCCAGGGTGGCAAAGTTCACTATTCAGGAGGTCAAGTTCTCGTTTTATTTTTTTATTTTTTTATTTTTTTCACTATTACAAGGTCTGGTCTTCTGACCTGGATTAGGTAATCTGTTTGTATCTCAAAATCCCAGAGAATTTTGTGGTTTCTGCATTTACCATTTGTCAGCATTGTCAAATTTTAATCTCTTTCACAATTCCAAGTGGGTCATCTATTATTATTATTATTGGATTATCAACTTTATAGTCGTTATCTTACAACACTTTACTGGGCCTTTACCAAAGGTCGTGAGTGAATGAAATAAGCAATTATAAATATTATATGTAAGAGGTGCCCGTGGTGTAATGGTTATCTTCGTAGAAAATGGACACGGTGACACGAGTTCAAATCCTGGACGAGACTGATTGCATTTCACATAGCACTAACACCCTTGGGAAAGGTATGAATCCAATTATCCTCCCTCCAGCTATGGGTAAATAGTAGGACAGACGAGGTTCTTCAGCCTTGGTGAGTCAACTAGTCTAGGAGAAGGAAAACTGTGAATTCAAACCTATTAAACTCCGCTTAAAAATTGACCTTGTGCCATATCCTGCCCGAACGGAGGGGTTGGTAAATATGATAAGTATTATATATATTTATATTTTTTGCAGCATCTATTAGGTGATATTTTTTCAGTCGCATTGACAGCACTTTCCTAAGGAGATGTGCACTTCCGCAGAAGGCAATCTGAATCTAAGGTTTATTATTATTTCTATTAATATTATTATTGTTTGTTTCTTTGTTTGTTTGTTTGTTATGCCACTTTGGGTATTTCTTTTTTCTATGTTCTCACATCAACCTTTAAAAAGAAATATATATATATATATATAGAGAGAGAGAGAGATCAAATTCTGTTATGTAATTCTTCCGACATTTCCCAAAAATCTCCCCTTAGATTTTTTTGTCTTGCCATTATTTCTTAAATAATCCAACTCAGTAGTAAATACAACGAAATTAAAGGAAAGTCAAAAAACAAAAAAAAAAATTTATCCCTAGACATTGCTTGTTAGGAAACTTCCGGATAAAAAGACAGAATTTTGGCAATTATATCAATCACCTTCGGGACCCTTAGAACAATCTCAGAGAACCAGGAAAAAACAACTGGGTGAACATGACATCCAGAGTAAAATTCAGACTGTGCAGACCTCAACACTGCCAGAATACCGAGAAGAATCCTATTGAGTTGAGAAGACTTACTGTTATACGAATTTCAGGGAAGGCAAGTTGATGGCGAAAGTCACATAATTCAAGCAAAAAACTAAGGAAATAGCGATTGAGATGACATGGACACATCTCTGAGAGGAAAACCTCAAGCAAGAAACTGAATCTTCTAAATATTTGAAGAAAACGAAAGAATAAGAACCAATAATATCAAAACAAAAATTGATAATGCACGGAATTCGCAAGAATATCAAATAGAGACTACGTGATAACAAGATGAAACAATCAATGAATGAATCAATCGAACTGTCACCAAAGAAATAAAAGACTAGCCACAGTATGATGAGAAAGGTCACCCCCAAAGAACTGTGCAAGAGCGTAAAGATCTGACCATTCCGACAAATGATATATGCACAAGCAAGGAAAACAGAAAATGCGACTCATGAAATTATCTAGGACTGAGATACAAATGGATAAATAAATCCCGGCCAGAAGACCAGACCAATGTTTATTAAGATAACTTTTTGCCTTGTGGATCTGCCGAATTAGCGAACGATCGTGTGAAAAGAAAAAAAGAAGCGAAAAGATCGACAAATACTGGATCTTGCCTGAGAGCTGAAAAAGCTGTGGAAAATAAAGGTGCCGGTGATACTTATTGTAGTTGGTGTGCTTTAAGCGGTTACAAAGGGACTGAAGAGGAAACTGGAGGAATTGGAGATTACATAAAGAATCAACACCATCAGCATCACAGCACTACAAAACAAAGATACTTAGAAGAGTTCTGGAGACCTGAGGAAAGATGTTATTTAGTTGATTGGTTGGTTGGTTGGTTGGTTTGTTGGGTGGGTTTTTATAACATATCAACCTTTGTAGGTTATTTAACTCCAAATCCATCTTCATGCAAAAACAATTCAGTTTAGCATGAGTATATAGTTTATTTCAAAAAGATTTCTATTTCAAACTATTCGATTTAGTCAAACATTTCTAATTCAAACAAATCAGTTCAGCATAATTACACAGTTGCGATATCAAAACAGTTTTATTTCAAGCAGTTCAGTTTAGCATAAGTACACAGTTCAATTGTCAAAAAAGATTTCTATTTCAAGCAATTCAGTTTAGTCAAACAGTTATAATTCAAACAATTCAAGTTAGCATAAATACACTGTTTAGTTCTATTTTACCCATAGATAGAGCTCTATCGGGTGCAACCATTCCGGGCCGGAGTGGACTTGGGAACAATGGCAATTCCCAAAAGCTCAAGCATTACTGGAACTGCATCATCAGATTGTTTAATGTCAATACCAGGACACTCGTTGGGGGTGATTTACTCCTCTACACAGGTGCAGTCGGTATATTCTACCGCCCCGACCAACTGGGCAAAAAAGGTGTTGTTTAAAAGAAGATATAGTAACTAAAGGATTATTAAAGGCACTGGATGACTTGGAAGTTGGCGGTCGAGGGGAGACCATCCAAACGACAGCATTATTGAGAACGGCTAGAATACAGAGAAGAGTCCTGGAGACTTGAGGAGACTTGCCGTCACTTGAACTCCAGTGAAAGACCATCAGCGTTAGCTGATGTGAAAAGCTCTAAAAGGGTAAATAATGATAAAAACATCCTTTTATATATATATATATACATAGGGTGCGGAAGCAAAATTGGGAATATACTTGTATAATAATAAATGACTCAATTATAAAACAAGATAAATTTTCATTCTAAAAGATACACTACAAAATAAAATGATCCACATGAAAAAGGTAAATTTACTTAATATGGCCGTCATTTTTCCTTCAATCATTGTATCAGCATATCTTCCAAACGATTTGCATCCATTCAAAATAAATACTCCAGACATGTTATTCTATTATTCTTCAATAGCCGTCTTAAGCAAACCAATATTTGATGGGAAGTTGCTTTTGTTTTGTTTTCTAAATTGCTCCATATTGCGAAATCAAGGGGGTAGTTAAGGTCTGGGGTTGATGGAGGCCATTATAAAACTCACAATTGTTTCAGAATTTTTTTCTTTTTTTTGGCTTGTTTTCGACGTGAAGCAAATCATAGATTCTTTATCGTTTCTTTTCTCGCTCACTCATATTGGGCTGAATCTTAATGAAAAAGAGTTGGAATTATAAAGCTAATTATGAAAATTTTCGCGTTTTGTTTTGTCCGCAAATGAAATAAAACCTAAAGTATCACGTTCAAATTCATTTGTGGACCCATTCATTTAAAAATATTTACTTTTCTCTTGTTGTACCAACAAAAAGAAAAAGATTATATATATATATATATATATATATATATATATGAGAGAGAGAGAGAGAGAGCTTAATAGGCATACAATAACAGAAGTCAGCTGACTGATTAGATAGAGAAAACTATGTAACTATAAATCACATAACAAGTAGATATAGCAAACTAACCCAAATGACTGGGTGAGAAATAGGATCTCTGGGAATTGTGCAAGAGACAGAAATTTGACCATGCTATCAAATGGTATATGCACAACCCAGTATTAGTCCTGTCGAAAGAGGCCCATAAAATTCCCTGGGATTTTTAGATACATTTGGATAACTTAATCCCAGCCAGAAGAGCAGACTTAGTGTTGATTAACAAAAGAGAGAGAGAGAGAGAGAGAGAGAGAGAGAAAAAATTGCCATCTTGTTGATTTTGCCGTTCCGACGGACCACAGATTCAATATAAAAGAAAATGAAAAGATAAACAAAAACGTGTACCTTGCAGAGAATTGAAAAAGCTTTGGAATATAAGGGTCAAGGTATTACCAATTGTAGTTGGTACGCTCAGAAGAGTCCTCAGGATCCTGGAAGACCAGGAAATCAGTGGGAGAATCGAAACTATCCGAACTGCAGCATTGCTGAAATCGGCTAGAATACTGAGAAAGGTCCAGGGAACTTAAGGAAACTTGCTGTCACTCAGACTTCAGTGAAAAACCACATGCTAAAGCTGGGGTGATAAACTCACAAGAAATAAAATAATAATGTCTGTAATAAAAGTTCCTGAACGTTTTTCCAATTGAAAACATGAATATGAATAAATAAATAAATAAATAAATAAACAGATGGTTATGAGGCAGCCTGGGAAAATCGACCGTCACCATCTGAGGGAGAGAAAAACGAATCCATCCCTTACCTAAAGGTGTTCAATATATATCGCTAGAAATAAATCTATCAGGCGATTGACAATATAGCCGTTAAGAATTAATAGTTTAATGGATAAAAAGCGGAGCGTCATAAGTTGGTCAGTAGAAAAGAGAATGGACAATGGTCGACGTTCTTCTGCATCTAAGCGTGAAAGGAAGTGAGTAATGTTCCAGTAATGGCGTCTGAGTGTTGCCTGTTCTTCTGTCTATAATAGTATGTGCTTCGGAGCACATGGAACAGCTGCGTGTCTCTTCGGGGGTACTTGAATACTCTGTATGGCGTGCGAGAGATGGAGTGCTACTTGAATTGGTGAATGACACATGGGCACTGAAGGATTGTAAGATTTCAAGGACCGTATGATCCAGTCGACTATTGAGTGTCCAATAATTTCGATCCCAACGTTTCATTCGTTTAGGGTTGGTTAGGAATCTGTCTATTATCATTTTGTGGCTCATCGATTAGCAAACAATGGTCATATGTTACCTTACAATTTTCCCACTTTTCCTTGAGACTATATCAACCGTATCCGAGGGGCTTAGAATACTCTGACTGTAACACCTTTAGCGGGGTAAGACCCCCTCCAAAAAAAGGGATGTCCTGGTAATGATATTAAACTTTACTTGATGGTGAGGTTCAAACTCTGGAGATGTGGGTAGTATGATATACCTGTTTATTTCCATTACTTCCAGTTCCACTGACTCAGAGTTGTGGTATCAGTTCGTTAAAAAGACCTGTTCAAAGATTATTTCTATTTGATAGAAGTCCCTTGCTGTCTAGTTTAAGCTATAACCTGGCATCCGTGCCCGGACCCAGATTTGGGTTTGTGATACAGCTTGGCTCATTTGGCCTACATTGCACTTAGTGGGTCAATGACCAGCATAGACCAGCAGGGTTCGAGTCTCTGTTCGTTCCCGACCTTCCCCTTCCCTGAATCTCCACTATAATCGGCCTAACCCTAACCCTAACCTAACCCTAACCCTAACCCAGACCTTGTGTCAAGTCCTGTCTGGTAGGAGGCAGCGACAAATATCATACATCTGTAAATTAATTGGTTTGCTTTCTTTGTTAGATGGCATACCAATCTTCGTGGGTAATTTAATGCCAAAGCCATCCTTCTAGAAGAACAATAGTGGATATATTTAACCCATACATGGGAAGATTATGGTTCTCATACCTTTCACCCGGATATTTGTTCGAAAGTGAAGATTATAGCGAGACTGAAATTCGAACTCGCTTACTCCCATGTCATAGTCCACTATGCCAGTCTCTACGCTATAGATAATTTCAATAAGGAATACCTAATCGAACCAATGATTGTTTAATCAGGACCATCATTAATTACTTGAAATAACTGGGTGTAAACAAATAACCATATACAATTTATTTCTAAATGCAATGGAATATATACTTATGATTGTAATTAAAAATTTACAAATAAATCAAATTTCGCCTTTAGATATCTCATAAGGCGTTGATATGCCGTTAAACTAATAAAACTAAATCTTATTAAATTTTATATGCTATATTATATTCTTTATGCTATAAATTTAGAATGATACATTGATTTGCGTCGTGATTTACAAATAATCTTAAATAAGTGTTTATTTTGTTTCAGAATCAAGACAGCTTCTCCGATTGGTTCAGAACTAATTTTATTAAAGCAGTTATCTTTGTCTGATTAAACATTTTATTCATATTTATAAATTAAAAAGAATGAGACCCATTTCAAAATAGTGACATTAAGTTGCTGGGCCTTGTAAGAAAGTACTTTTTTTCTGTATACAATGATGACGTGCCACGGACTAGAATAGGATCATGAAAGCAGAAAAGGAGAAAGAATGCAGGTTAAGTTGAATTTTTGTCTTTCTTATAGATAATTCCTCAGAACATTCGATTGTAGGGCAATTTCTATCAGCAATTTTTATCAACATTACAAACAGAATCTATGGAACATGTTCAAATTGAAGCGGGTGTCCTCGTAGTGTAATGGTTAAAGCGACGTACTGCAGAACCGTAGTAAACAAGTTCGTATTCCAGTCGCGCTATTACATTCACTTTCGGGCAAATACTCTTGGGAAAGGCATGAACCCCCTTATCCTCCCTAGTATGGGTTCAATAGTATCACTACTGCTCTTCTAGGAGAATGGCTTTGGCATTAAATGACCTACATAGGTTCATGTGCCATTAAACAAAGAAACCAAACCAAATCCAATTGAAGCAGATTGTTTGAATTTAGAATCTTAATTCTCCTACACGGGTTGACTTACCAAGGCAAAAAAACTTCATCTACGATAAGATTTACCCTTAGTTGGCAGGAGAAAATATACATTCATGGAAAGAGAAAAACAAACGGCTTCGACGAACATTTGAACTCGGGTCGTAAAGTCTATTTCCTATGACGATAACCGTTACGCCAAGTTAACTACGTAATTCCGTCAAAAGAACGAAGAGTATAAAAACATCCTCATTTCCTTCGTTTTCTTTTTTTTTTCTTTTTTTTTTCTTTTTGTTTTTTGGAAACAAACAGACTGACTGAAAAAGATATCTTGTATTTAAAAATAATTTTTACACTGAATGTTGAAACTTGTTTAAAAAAGTCCTTTAAAAAATTGTAAATACTGTTGTCGAATAATAAAGGGTGCGGAAGCAAAATTAGAAATATTCTCGTATAATAATAAACGTATAATAATAAACAAGATTAATTTTCTTTAAAAAAAATAAAATAAATAAAATAAGAACATTGACACAGAAAGGGTAAATTTACTCATTTTAACCGCCATTTTTTTTTTTTTTTTTTCTATTATTGTATCAACACACCTTCGAAACTATTTGCATGCATTCAAAATAAATTCTTCAGACATTTTATTCCATTCTTTCTTAATAGCAGTCTTAAGCGAACCAATATTTGGATGGGAAGTTGCAGTTGTTTTGTTTTCTAAAACGTCCCGTATCGCGTAATCAAAGGGGTTATGGTCTGGAATTGATACAGAAACTTCCTATTATTTTAATTTTTTTTTTTTTTAGTTTAGTTTCGGCTTTAAGCAAATCATAGATTCTTTAAGTGATGGTTCGCTAGTCTAACTTGCTAACCATTACATCACCCGTGGCACCCTATCTATGATTTAAGTAGATTTGTTTAAAAATAAATAAGGACCGTGTGCAAAATGTATATATGAACGTACAATGAAGGTGATTCCCGAACATTTTGCCATAAGTAAACCTATATGGGGTGTCATGATGTAAAAATCAATAAATCCTTAAACTTTGTCCAAAACTGGCATTTTCCAATACGTAAACCGTTTCTTAAAACTGTGACACAAGTCAAAGGGGGATAATTCATTTATGTGTTTCCATTTGACCGAAATTCAAGGAACTGTCGGCAAAGCTGGCTGCTATTTTTAAATCATGGAATGAAACACAGCGTATTATTTAATATGATATTCAAGGGTAAGAAATATGAAGCGTGTTTACGAATGAGTGAGAAACGCACAGGTAGACTAAAGGGTAATATTTATGAGAATAGCTTTCCCAGATCTTTCTGTTGGTCATTGTGTGTAAAAGACATTTAACCCTTAGGGTTCTTGTTACTTCCCAGAGAATTTCAATGTCTATTCCGATTCTCTCTCTCTCTCTCTCTCTCTCTCTCACACACACACACACACACACACACACACATACAATGATCGATAATTTAAGAGAATTTAATAATTTTCTGTAAATTATGAACGGTTCGGTTTCTTTGTTTAATGGTACGTGGTGCTTTCAATAAGTTTCCAGCCTTTTCTTGTACAGCCATTTAAAATTTTCGTTGATAATTCAGTACGTTATTGCTATACATCGTATGAGATGACTGATCAATTTTTATGATTTCTGCTTCAAATCAACAGCTACAGCAGCAATTGGAATACACCCTATTAAAGCCTGATTGTCACAGCTGGTGAATTTCAAAAATGCAATCTGGACGTGAGAACACTTTAGAAGAACGATATGCAATAAAATTGTGTTTTAAACATGGAAAAAATGTCAGAGAAACGTATTGAATGCTTCAGACTGCTTTTCGACCATCTTGCATGAATCGAGCATCAGTTTTTGAGTGGCATAAGACATTCAAGGAAGGCAAGGAGTCTGTGAAGGATGATGAGAGCTGTGCGAGGAGTAAGGAAGTCAATAGACCAGAGTTGATTGGCCAAACGGTTAGTGTTACGGTTACTATGTTGAGGTTTTAAGGGAGTTCAGGAAGAGATTCCGTCGGAAAAGGACAGCACTCTTCAAATTGGCTCAGTGGCATTTCCATCAGGACAATGCACCAGTCCACAACTCCATTCTTGTTACAGACTATTTGACCATGATGGGCATCAACACAGGTTGTCACCCTCCTTATAGTCCAGCCCTTGCTCCCTGTGACTTTTGGTTATTCCTTAAGCTCAGAGGCTGTTTTTATGAGACAATTGAGGTGATGAAAGAGGCTGTGACGAAGGTCATTGACACGCTCACACAAGAGGACTTCGATGGGGCCTTCCAGAAGTTGTTGGAACGACACAACAAGTGCATTGCAACTGAGGGAGATTACTTCGAAGGGTACAAGATGTGTGTACTAAGTGCATTGCAACTGAGGGAGATTACTTCGAAGGGTACAAGATGTGTGTACTATCTATAAAAGTGCTTATACGAAAAACACTGGAAACTTACTTAATGATCCTCGTTTACCAACCTTCATGGGTTATTTAATGTCAAAGTCATCTTCGTAGAAGGATTATTTAATCCATAGTTGGTGAGCTAAGGGAGTTCATAAATTTCCCCAAGAACATTAGTCTGAAAATGAAAGCAACAGCTTGATAGGAGTTCGAACCTGCTTACTAGGATGTCACAATTTAGCACTTTATTCGTTACACCACTGCAGGGACTTCCTTGAAATTAGATAAAGTCAGACAATTCCATGAGAAAAAATTCACATTAAAACAATAGATTTTCAACTAAATACATACACGCATATACTGGGTCAAATAAATATATTCAAAAATTATTCGATTGTTGATTGATCAGTTTGGTTTTTTGACATATCAACCATTGTTGGTTATTTAATGCCAAATCCTGTTTTTACATATATATTAGATATATGATTTATAAACACATTTTGTAAATACACAGCTAAATTGACCAACTGTTCTATTTCTAACAATTCAATTAGACATCAGTCATTTGTTTACACACAGTTAAATTATCCAACCGTTCTATTTCGAACAATTCAATTTAGCATGAGTCAACCAAATCAAATTGTTCCAATTATTGCTATGTATACGCAACTATTCAATTAAACATAAGTCATTTGTTTACACATAGTTAAATGATCAAACAGTTCTATCTAAAATAATTCAATTTTCCATAAATCATTAGTTTGCTATCAGTTTAAATGTCCCATTTAAGGAGAGACCTATAGATTAGACCCTGTTAGGTTTTAACACCCCGGGCCAGGGTGGACCTAGAAGCAAATACAGTGAAGGGGTATTCCGCATTCCCCAAAGCTCTAGCATTACTAGAGCTTCAGCATCAGATTGTTTAATTTTGTATTCCAGACACCCGTTGCGGGTGTGGGGCTTACCCCTTTGCAGAGATGCAGTCAGTGTATTCTAGAGACCCAGTCAAGTGGGCTTAAATTATAAGAATTCGAAGTAGAGATATTTGATCCCATCTACCAGTAAATTATTTGTATTATGAATAGTTAAATAAAGCTATGGTTGTTTAAAAGGGAGAATTTTGATTAGTTAAAGGAAATCCTACAACTCTTTGCAAATAAATAATTATTATTAAATAGAAATAATTACTTGAAATCATATGATTATTTGTATTAGGTAGGAATACGTGAAGCCATCCAACCGGGAGCAATTTATTTTCATCGAATAGGAACACCTGATTTATTGCTGTAAATAATTTGTATTGGAAATAGTTACTTAAAGCTATAAATTTTTACTAAGGGTTATTATTAGGGTTGTATAGTGGCTCGTACCACGTGACTTCCGGTATCGAGGAGGTGTAAAACACGTCGTGTTTCTAAAGCAGCACGTTACTTCGGACGTAACACTCACAGCGTTTGACTTATAATATTTTTTGGACTGTACCACTTCAGTTAATAAATAATTAACTTCTTATTCCACTGTATATCTCTTCCTTACCACGATACAACAGTTAGTTACTTAAAACCATATAACAATTGGCAATAAATAACTGGAGAAATAATTACTTGATACCCTATAAAAGTTAGCAAATTATTTGGATTAGATGAGAATACTTGATATCTTATATCTATAAATTGTTCACATTAAGAATAGTGACTTAAAGCTATTATTGTTTATTCAGGATTATATAGTAACTTGAAACCATGTAGCTTTGAGCAAACAAATGAGGATCATAAGATAGAAATAATAACTTGAAACCTGTTGCAATTCGTTGGTAATGCTCGTCAGCAGTGATCAAATACTCGTTTGCGTAAAAGAGCAATGCTACGATTTGAGGGGAGATTATATGGATATTGGGGCATTCCATTGCTCTTAAGTGGTAAAGTCAATTCTCTGGACCGTGATTGGTTACTGGTCAGGTGAATGGGTATATTAGTGTGTGTGTATGCACTGGCTTGCTTAATATGTTACAGGTATGGGGCACCCCTGGTGGTGTAACAGTTAGCAAGCTAGACTAGCAAAACTACACGAGTGAGTTCGAGTCTCATTGGGTGGCCCATTCAATCGGCCTTGTGCCACATCGAAGCAAAGAGCTTCGTAAATTACAATATGTTACAGGTATGGGGCACCCCTGGTGGTGTAACGGTTAGCAAGCTAGACTAGCAAAACTACACGAGTGAGTTCGAGTCTCATTGGGTGGCCCATTCAATCGGCCTTGTGTCACATCGAAGCAAAGAGCTTTGTAAATTAATATGTGTTACAGGTTAGGTTTTGGATTACCGCCCATTTTGCTTTTTTCTTACAGCTGGGATTATTGAACCGGTTAGTGTTGGTCTTGTTTATTCTGCGCGTTAGAGTAGTGACTTCTACAAAACCTTATAATTATTAGTGTTTGATAGGAATACTTCACACAAAACAATTGTGTGCAAATTATTTGTATTAGATAGGAATACTTGAAACCAAGCAAATGTGCACAAAAAGGCTCTTCGGAAACAACTACACAAAAAGCGTAAATATAAGTGTACAATATACGCAATTCCCTAACCCCTATGTATAAGATAACTCTAGACGGGTTAACATGTTTTTAAAATCAATGATTCAATCACACGCACCTATATGTGTATCCATGTGTGTACTTCGTATTAGATAGTTCTGCAAATATTACGCTTACAATGATCATTATACGTAGATAATCAAACAACTTTAATAATAACCGTTTATTTATTCATAGAATTATTTTAAAAAAAAACTTTTACAAGGATGTAACCAGAGTGATCGTTGGGTTCGCTTTGAAAGAGTAGTCCATGATAAGATTGGTTCTTCTGTTCAAGACGGTTGTTGGCTAATTTGATTAATGGCATATCAACTTTTGTGTGGTTCAGTTGGCTGGAGCTGTAGAATACGTAATCTACATTTCTGCAGAGGGGTAACACTCCTGCAACAAGTGTCCTGTATATGATACTAAACAATCTAATGGTGAGGCTCCAATAATGCTGAAACTTTGGGGAATGTGGAATACCCCTTCATTGCCATTGCTCTCAGGTCCATACTGGCTCGGAGTGGTAGCACCTGATAGGGCCCTATGGTTATGCTACCCAACTTGCGGACCGTAAGGAACTCTTCTTGTTCCTATTAATACCGGTAGAATATTCATCTCGGTAAGAATTTTATTCCAGCCGGACACTTTGGCTGTCAGACTGACGTTCAACACCTTTTGACCAATCGTTAATATACTTTGTTCCATGTAAACCCGAGTTCGTGCCTTTCTTCCAGACCCCTTACTGGTCCACAGCACCTATCTATAGGCCAAATAGAGCTGTTTGACAATTAAAGGGTGAACTTATGCTGAACTGAGTTCTTTGGGATAGAACTGTTTTACATTTGACTGTCTGCGAACAAAAAATGTGCACTTATGCTAAACTGAATTGTTTGAAATCGAACTGTTTGATCACTTATCAGTATAAACAAATGACTGGAGGTGCCCGTGGTGTAATGGTTATCATCGTAGGAAATGGATACGGCGACACGAGTTCAAATCCTGGACGAGATTGATTGCATTTCCCATAGCACTAATACTCTTGGGAAAGGTATGAATCCAATTATTCTCCCTCCAGCTATGGGTAAATAGTAGGGCAGACTAGGTTCTTCAGCCTTGGTGAGGCAACTAGTCTAGGAGAAGGAAAACTCTGAATATAAAACCTGTGTAAGTCAACTTAAAAATTTACCTTGTGTCATATTCTGCTTGAGTGGAGGGGTTGGTAAATATGATAAACAAATGACTGTTGTCTAATTGAATTGTTAGTAATACATAACGATACTTGAGAATATTTAACTTTGTGCAAACAAATGATTAATTGTAGACAGAATTATTCGTACAAGATAGAAATAAGAGAAACCAATTAACTGTGTCGAAAAAAATGAGCTCAGACTCGTTTAAAATGTTATCTACAAAATGTGTTCAGAAATTTATATATATATATATATATATGTGTGTGTGTGTGTGTGTTTAAAACAGACTTGGCATTAAATAACCTACAATTGTGGATATGCCATCAAACCAAACCAAAATAAACCAAACCAAACCAACCCTTGTGGGCTATCTAATGCCAAATCTTTTTTCATGTGTTTGATTATATATATTTATATATTGGTAGAAGTAATTTTCATTAACTTCATCTACGAAGGGCATACGATAAGTTTCCAGACTTTTTTTGTATGGACACTTTTATTGATAGTACACACATGAACCTCTAGTCCCCTTTGAAGTAATCTCCTCCGGCTCCAATGTACTTGTACCGTTCCAACAACTTCTGGAAGGCCCCATGGAAGTCCTCTTGTGGGAGCCTGTCAATGACCTTTGTCATAGCCTCTTTCATCTTCTCAATTGTCTCATAACGATAGCCTCTGAGCTTAGGAAATAACCCAAAGTCACAGGGAGCAAGGTCTGGACTATAAGGAGGGTGACAAACTGTCTTGATGCCCATCTTGGTTAAAAAGTCTGTGACAAGGATGGAGTTGTGGACTGGTGCATTGTCCCGGTGGAAATGCCACTGAGCCGATTTGAAGAGTGCTGGCCTTTTCTGACGGAATCTCTTCCTGAACTCCCTTAAAACCTCAACCTAGTAACCGTAACACTAACCGTTTGGCCAATTAACTCTGGTCTATTGACTTCCTTACTCTTCCCACACCTCTAATCATCCCTCACACACTTCCTGAATATTTTATTCCCTTAGATATAGCATATTCTGTTTTAATGTGGGAAAATTTAGCAAGAGTGTGTAGTTTTCCTGGTTCTTATATATATATTTGATTAGCAATGAGTACCGACACATCAAAAGTGCCCTCTTTTTCAAAGACAGATTCGAATTATTCCAATGATCGCAGATGAGAAACTGACTGAGACTAAGTGTCGTTGATGCTGTGATTATGCTATCCTCATTTAGATACACGTTGTGCCTTCAATATCTTTCCAGACCTTTTTCCTGTGGACATTTAAAATTGTCGTAGACTTTGGAAAATTCCCTATGTTATTGCTATTCATCTTATGAGATGACTGACCAATTTCTATGATTTCAGGTTCAAATGAACTGCTACAGCAGAAATTGGAATACACCTACTAAACCTTGATTGTCACAGTTGGTGAATTTCAAAATGCAATCTGGACATCAGGACACTTTAGAAGAACGATACGCAATAAAATTCTGTTTTAAACTTGAAAAAATGCCACAGAAACGTATGGAATGCTTCAGACTGCATTTGGAGCATCTTGCATGAATCGAGCATGAGCTTTTGAGTGGCATAAGACATTCAAGGAAGGCAGGAAGTGTGGGAGGGATGGTTAGAGGTGTGGGAGGAGTAAGGAAGTCAATAGACCAGAGTTAATTGGACAAGCGGTTTGTGTTACGGTTACTAGGTTGAGGTTTTAAGGGAGTTCAGGAAGAGAGTCCGTCGGAAGAGGACAGCACTCTTCAAATCAGCTCAGTGGTATTTCCATCAGGACAATGCACTAGTCCACAACTCCATCTTTGTCAAAGACTATTTGACCAAGATGGGACTCAAGACAGTTCCTCCCCCTCCTTATAGTCCAGACCTTATTACCTGTGACTTTTGGTTATTCCTTAAGCTCAGAGGCTGTCGTTATGAGACAATTGAGGAGATAAAAGAGGCTGTGACGAAAGTCATTGAGATGCTCATACATGAGGACTTCCATGGGGCCTTCCAGAAGTTGTTGGAATGTTACAACAAATGCATTGCAGCCGGAGGATATTACTTCGAAGGGGACTAGAATTTCATGTATGTACTATCAATAAAGGGGCCCATACGAAAAACGTCTGGAAACGTATTTAATTATCCACGTGTATCCTCTTTCCCCGATGTTGAGTAACTTTAATATATAAATATGTGAAACTATATTATTTATATTGATGTGTGTGTGTGTGTGTGTGTGTGTGTGTGTGTGTGTGTGTGTGTGTGTGTGTGTGTGTGTCGCAAGCTCGCTACCTTTGTGTCTTCAAGCATCTTTGGTCATTGTACACTCCTTGAAAATTCTATCCGAACCCTTAATTTTCTTTGCGGACGATGCAACGAGCAATTATTGCAACATTTAAACTTCTTAATCGGTTCTTGTAATGCTGTTTCAAATTTCAGAAAGGCAAGAATCCTCAAAACATACAATATGTAAAGCATTACATACGCTTTAAACATACGAAAAGCCCCAAAACTTTCAACTTGAATTCTAAATTAATTTTAAAAGTGAAAATTCTTCGGCTACATCTTAATTTTTTGAAAAATGAAATCATTTTGCTTTAAACAACAAAGATGAAGAGAACAGTCCGACAAAGGATATTAATTAGAAATTTTCATCTAAGTAAATTCAGATGATAAATAAAGGCCTAAGAAATCAATGATCAAGAAATGTGCTTAAACATGCATAAAACATTTAGCCAACCTAAATGATATATCGGTTGAAATTTGCTAAAAACAACAAAGATGAATTGAATAGTCTAAAAAATATGTCGATCGTACATCAGCCACAAACCATTTGAATTACAAATGTTCCCCAAATAACTATATTTTATTCATCGATTTTATGTTGATAGCATTAAGACAATTACGATAGCTGCTGTCATATTTTAATCAAGTCCAACAGGTTTTGAAAAGTTTTAATGATACTTGCAAGTTCTTTCGGTATTTTTTTTTAAATTCTATTTGAAGGTTTATTGTTCTTTTGTGTATTTTACAGGTCTTTTCTTCTTTTGTATCCGATTCTGCAAACGTTATGTTATGAAGGTTCGCTGCGTGTGCCAAATTTAGCGTCGTCGTCGATCTCTTCACAGCATCATCACTTTTTCTAGACATATACAGCATCATTCATGTCCTGCTCTTTGGCGTGGTTAAAGGCTGGAAGCAGCACTCCATAAAAGAAGGCGGTCCCGATTAAATATTTCAAAGTGAAGGCGTAGGAATATCGGTGGACAAAATGGCGATGACGAACGAAGGAGAAAAATCAGAAAAAATGATTTGTAGATGATATTTTCTTTCAGTTTGGTTAGTTAGCATAAAAGTAATTTTAAGAGAGCGAAGTAGGATAGTGAAGAGTTTGGTAGAAAAAAAAGTGAATAACAAGAAAACTGAAAGTCAAGAAAAGAGAAAAGAAGGTCGTTGAGATAAAAAAAAAAAAAAAGAATGATAATGATACCTTCACAAACGATTGCTCAGAAAACTGAAAATAGTTTTTAAAAATGGGAAGAAAATGTAGTAAAATATCTGTGAAGAAAAATTAGAAGAAAAGAAAAAGAAGGAAAAAAGAGAAACAGTTTAAGGAAAAAGCATAAAAGTAAGAAAAGAGAGAAAGAGTGTGGAATGACACACATTACGAAATTATAACGTGTAGAATGACACACGTTAAGAAATTATAACGTGTAGAATGACACACGTTAAGAAATTAAAACGTGTAGAATGACACACGTTAAGAAATCATAACGTGTAGAATGTCACTCGTTAAGAAATTATGTGTAGAATGACACACGTTAAGAAATTAAAATGTGTAGAATGACACTCGTTAAGAAATTATGTGTAGAATGACACACGTTAAGAAATTATAATGTGTAGAATGACACACGTTAAGAAGTTATAACGTCTGAAAAATAACAAGAATAATAGCAAAAAGTAAAAGAATAGTTGACGAAGCTACAATGGAATATACGTTGTATTCGTTGCGATTAAAACTTCACTTTCTAAATCAATGTTTAAATGTCAGTCATTTTATTTCTCTCAATCTCTCTTAGGTTATCTTTAAAAAAGAACAAAAATGAAGTGAAAAACAATTGATTTCAATGCCATGACAGCCTCTATAGAACAATTTCATATCAATGGAATCAAGTTTATTGTACGTTGATATATATATTTTTTGTGAAGTTGTTTCTTGGGTTTGGTGCTGGTTTCTTTGCTTAAAGGCATATCAGCATTCGTGGGTTATTTAATGCCAAAGCCATCCCTGTATAAGAGCAATGACGCTGTTTAAAGCTTTGCTGGGGGACCAGGGGTTATACTTTTTCCATGGGGCTATATTTTTTCCAAGTCCGAAAGTGAATGTAAAAGCGTGATTTGAACTAGCGTACTTCGTGGCTGCAGTCCAACACTTTAGCCATTACGCCACCGTGACTCACCTTGATGTTTCTTACGTGGCTGATTTTTTTCAAACGGTCCAGACGAATGCGAATAATTTTCAACCCGGTCAATTTGACCGATTGACAGGACCATTACAGGCTCAACTACTCAAGGTCACAGTGGACCTTGGTGTAATTGAAATGAAGAGGTACTCCATCTTCCTTAGATCCCTCAGACTGCAAACGCATTTCAGTATCATTCTCAGGATACCCAGATTTTGTGGCGGGGGTTAACCTTGTGCATACTGTCAGTTTCCTTTAAGCCCGGATGCCAGAGCTTGATAGTATAAGGAAGAGTGAAAGATCTTCACAAGTGATTGTTCAGGAAACTGATTATTGAACGCAAAAAAAGAAGAAACAGTAATAAAAATGATTCTCTCGTGCCATCTGTCCTGATTAAACATTACTTTTGTTAAGTCTTCTATACAGCACCCAGTGTCTGAACAGAGCTTATGAATGTAAATTTTTGCAGTTTTGTTAACACTGGTGTGTCCATAGATAAGAGTCTACTGGAGAATGAAGCCTACGAATATGTCTTTACTTCATCAGCAGACAAACTTTTGTATTCTCCCTGATTCCAAACTTTGTTCACGATAGCTGTCGATTTATGTATTTCCCAAAGGCATAATTACTAAAGTGATCTTACCAATTCCGACGAGAATTCAAACTGGCTTTGCTGATTCCAATTTCCAAGCTGATAACAATTAAGCCACCTTATATTTCAGTTTCATAAAAATCCTCAGCTTTCCTTATCAGAAGGAGAAAATAATAAAAGGAGACAGACAGGAGACAGCGGGCAGACAAGGAAGATTTGCAAGATAAAAGAACTTGATAAATAATAAACATCTTCATGAAAATGATGAGCTGTTATATATTACTGTAATACAGTAAAAATTTTACATGGTGGCAACTTAAAATTTAATAATACAACCAAGTAGATTTGCCCGAGAAGACGTTGTAAAGGGGTTAGACATCCACTCCCAAAAATGCGTCCTATGTATGACGCTAAACTGCATCTGAAGATGAAGTTCCCATTCCAATAATTTTCTAATAGATCTCTATGTGTTGTATAGCCACATAATAAAAATGCACATATACACATATACATGTAGAATACATACTGACGCAATAATAAAGACGAACGAAGACTTTTTTAAAAAAATATACCTCTCACTTTATTGAAAGGGTTGTGTGCGAGAGGGAGTTGGAGACCGAACAGAACTGCAATATATTGACCCCCCCCCACTCTTATGGCCATCAGCGTTGTGTCTTTCTCGTTCTACAGGGCTGCTCAACCGGAGGCCCAGGGCCCTATTCTGCTGGGTGTTGGCTTCCTCTACCGCATCTTGTCACCAACAGGTCTTGTCTCCAAAAAACTAACTGACTTCCTGACTTCACCGAGTTATATAATAGTTCAATCGCCCACTCAATATCTTCCCATAACTGGCCATCGGAATGTGTCACTTCCGCCATCCTTGGAATAGCATGTTTGATCGTCATCAAGTTGAAATAACTGTCATGCAGTTCACAGGTCACTCTCTTCCGATGCATCACTCAGCGACTATATCGTGGGATTTTAACCATCTCCCACACCGTCAATCAAGCTCGCCCACGCCGATGGAATATGCACTTCCGTCGTCTTGGGAATGGTATTTTTGACCGGGTCGAAGGTCAATATACAGCATATGACCAAAAGATAAAGCCCAGAAACGATTTGGCCTACTCAGTTGGAGCTGCAGAATACAGGAACTGCATCTCTGTTGAAGAATATAAAAAATCCTCTTCGATGAGGCTCCTGGATATTACACTAAACGATCTGATGGTGGCCTAGAGTAGTAGGACCTGGTACGGTCCTATCTATGGTTAAATATAAATGTCTTTATGCTTAACTGAATTGTTTGAAATTGATCTGCTTTTACATTTAACTGTTTGTAAACAAAAAACTGTACTTATGCAAAACTGAATTATTTGAAATATAACAGTTTTTGACATTTAAACAGTGTACTTATGATAAACAATTGTTTGTAATAGAATTGTTTGTGACAATTAAACTGTGTACTTATGTTAAACTGATTTGGTTGAAATAGAACTCTTTTAACATTTAAACTACATACTTATACTAAACTGAATTGTTTGAAATAGAACTGTTTAAAGTATAAAAATGGATTTGACATTAAATAACCTAAAATGGTTGATGTGCCATAAAACTAAACCAAACCAAGAACAATTATTATCAAACCAACTCGTTTGAATGTGCTTTTATTTAGAGTTAGGCAAATGTTACAGTTTATTGTAAGAGTAATTAAATCTCCTAAAATATACTGATACTCGACGCTTTCAGATTGATTGGCTCGGTAGTGTTTTATGTCATATCAACCTTTGGAGGTTATTTAAAGCCAAATCCTGATGATTTTTAGATGCATAGTTTGTAGATAACATCTTAAACGTGTCAGAGCTCATTTGTTTGTACACAGCTAAATGTCTTCAAGCATTGCTATAAAATACTAAAAACTCAACGTTAATCCTTTGTTTAACCCAGATTAATGGTTTAGAGTATAGAAAACGATTAAGTAGTTCTATTTGACCCATAAATGGGACCCTGACTAGATTCACCACTCCGAGGAAGAGAGGCCCTAGGAGTTATGGCAAGGAAGGGGTACTCCACATTCCCTAAAGCTCCAAGACTGGAGCCATACCATCAGATGGCTTTGTATTATATCCAGAATATTCGTCGGCGAGGAGGTCTTACTCCTTTGTAAAAGTGAAATCAGAGTATTCTACAGTCCCAGTTGACTGGGCTGTCCACGCTTTTAGATAACGCTTGCAAAAATCGAATTTATGATTCCTGACTTACTTATTTCAGCGGGAAATAAAAAAGGACGTTGTCAATTTCAATCGTATAATAATTCTAATACCATTGAAATTGACAACGTTCTTTTTTCCTCGTTGATATAAGTAGGCCAAAAATAGATTATCCACTGAGAAAAATAGCAGCGCTGGAAAACAGGAACAACTCGCATCTGTATAGGGAGGAGAAAATGAAGACAGGGTGAAAATTTCAAAAAGGGTGATACAATGTAATTATCATCACTTGAAGCTTGGCAGGCATCTTTGCTCGAATGTTTACTAATGTTTTTTTTTTTTGGAGGGGGGGACTAAATGTATTAGAAGACTGCTAGACTATCTAATAGAGTCATCGTTAATTAAAAGAAATTTTGAGTCATGTGACTGGTATAAAAGTTTGAATATTAATAACAAACACAAAGTTCAAATATGTAAGAATACTGCGGAGAGTTAGGAAGTACAGCCACTGGGGTGCTGCTTCCAGGAGTTTCATCAAAACACTACTCAGCACCCTTATGCTGTTTCCATCTAGCATTTTCACCAGTCGTTTCGATTGACTGATATGATACAGCTTACACTGTTACTGCCTGGAAGATTTCACTTTATGTTCTAGGAGGGAGATCAGATTTTCAATATCAGATCAGATTAATATTTCAACAGTAGTACATACTTAATGTATGTGCATGTTAACATCACTTTCAGAGGATGAGATATTGCTACCGAGGTATATGAACTAGTTTATTAGTTTCCTAGGCTTACCATTTAATGAAATGGCATCATCTTACTCAAAACACATGAAATTTGTCTTATCATTTTTCTTCTTCAGCCTGTGCCATTGAGATTTGGCTTGATTAGTGCAAGAAGCACTTGATAGTCTGCGTCGTCTATACCAATAATAGTTTCTGTGAGATATCGCCTACTTCTTATCAGAGTGTTCGCCAATGGTCCGGGAGACCTGGGTTCAATCCCCGGTTAACTCATACCAAAGACTTTAAAAATGGTACTCGATACCTCCTTGCTTAACACTCAGCAATATAAGGTACGTATCAAGGGTAAAGTGGAGCAATCCAGGGAAAGGAGTAGCACCCTTCCCTACACCTCGGTATAGAAGCTATTGAAAAGGGAGCTTTCGGGTAGCCCTTGACTAAAGGGAGACAACTTTACTTTACTATTTCTTGTCGTTTTAAAAGCGAAACAATTTTTTCTTATAAGATCTATTGATGTTCATAGTACGTAATCCGGACGTTTAAAAATAAGGAAAAAGAAGAAAAAGAATTGTAGATAAACAGAATTACAAATTAAAGACTCAAACAAAATTAAAAAGGAATAAATGTTGAATAAGTTGGCATCAAACACTGTTGTGACAACACCCCTGCCGGCCGACCCCCGACTATCTAAAAGTCGTTAAACCAAACTACTCATGGCCAGTGATTCGTCTAGTGGTTTCTGACCAGGGGTATCACACATTTCATTACAGATACGCAATATACAACGGAGAGGGTTGACGAAAAAGAACAAACGAACGAACACGGACTTTGGTCAGCTCCAAGCGCAAGAAAGGGAGTTTGTGACACTGTCCATTCTCATTGCATTTGTATACTATCGCGGGCGTGTATTTTGCACGAAACTTCTACAAAGCCACTAACAATGAATGCTGATATCTTCTCGCGTTGGTTAACCAGTCCTCTGTAGGTCAACAGGTCTTAGCAGTCGGCTTTCTGACTTCTGTTGACTCTCTTCTCTTCCCTGCTTCCATCTTTCCCTGTCTCCGTCCACTGACTGTCTCATTCTCTGGACAGCTAACTCAAGCCGTCTGGTCTCTTCTTCCCTGCTCGGTCAACTGGCTCTCTCTGTCTTCTCTGGGACCTTCCTTCCCTCCTCCACTTCCGGTCTCGCGGGAGACCTCGTCCTCAGTCCTTTGTGTGGATTTCGCACCAAAACGAAGAGATCGTCCGAATTGCGCCAAACAAACGGAAACGAATTGCTACGCATTGTGTCACACTGTCTTTCTAAACCAATGTTTATATCTCTGTTTTTGTCTCTGTTTATAACTCATAGCTTATCTAAATAAAAGAGAAAAAAAGGAAAACAACAGAGCAGGTCATCCTCATCATCATTATCATCATATCATGCTGCTAGCACGGATTTCCCTGACACTCTCTCTCTCTCTCTCTCTCTCTCTCTCTCTCTCTCTCTCTCTCTCTCTCTCTCTCTTGCCATAGGTCTCCATCATCCATCGGCTGCCGGCAGGTCCTCCCTCCAGTATCAGTACTGAGCTGTTGTTGATGGGTTCTAGCTGGTCGTCCAACCTTTGCTTCTCCATGTGAAGGAGTCCACAGAAATACATCGATCATGAGTTTGTCCTTACTTCTCCAGAAGTATCCTGCATGTCTGATTTGTCTAACTTGGATGGTTTTCGTGATGATGGATGGTTGCCGTACACCTGCTGTTTTCTTGGGTGTTTCCTCCATCTCTTGTTCAGTACAGCTCGTAGCATTCTTGTCTAATTGCAGATTATTCTCCACACTATTAGTCAGAGTTTTATTTTATCAGTCAGGTCTGACTCCATATGACCGATAGCCTATCGATAGCTGTCTATGCCTAACAGATGTAGAAAATTAGGATTGATTGATTTTTACGGCATGTCAACCCATCTAGCGTTATTTTATGCCAAAAGGTTAAGAAATTGCGTTCATTTTACAGTAATATCTGTAATCTTTTAGCAAGTATAAAGTTTCAAATAATTCATTTCTATTTAATAATAGTTATTTGTTTGCACACTGATATAGGATTTCAAGTAACTAATGATAATCCATATAAACAACTATAGCGTAAAGTAACTATTCTTATAACTAATACTTAACAGTGATATGCTATCAAGTATTCTTATCTAACACTAACATATTTCAAACAGTTATATTTATAGATGCGACCCTAACTGGTAAGACAACTGTATAAATCGATTTATCGCTACCTATCATTTTCTGATCTATCTATCTATCGATTTATCTATTTCAATTCTTGTCTAATCTATCTCACACTGTACATATCTATCGATTTGCTAGTCTCTCTGTTTTATTCTATACGTATCTGTTTGCTTATCTATCTGTCTATGTTGTTTTTTTCATGCCTCTATCTATTTCAGACAACTAATAATCTCTCAATATAACACAATTTACTAATCTTTTCATAAGTATTGAATTACCAGGGTTTCCTTTTATTAGGATCGTTTAATTGATCGCTTATATTGTGACAGCAAACGCACCTTATCCAATCACTGGGTGGTTCTGTTTTCAATCTGCTGACTGTTCCGCTTGCCTGGTTATGTCACCGGATGGCACGGTCGGTCTGTCTATATGCGCACGTTGTGTTTTCGATCTAGACAACAGATCGATTGCTAATCGGAGTCGCCAAACGATGAGTGGACGGATGAGACCGTAGAATTAAGAAAGTAAAAAAGGACGAACGCCAACATACAGAAAATAAGACACTGATTTGTAACAGAAATAATATTTAGTTTAGTAAAAATAAAAAAGAGTCCTTACAATGGTACATACATTTACCCTTTTTGGTGGGTAGTAATAATGGAACGAAGACCTAGCTCGGAAAATAATTGTCAGTCAATTTCTCGGCATTCAGAGTCAGGCACAAGGCCTCTCAAATTAGGGGTCAAGTTTCAGCTTTTCTCTTTTCGCTTTCTATTTTCTATAAGGATACCTCAAGGGACGTTTCTTTTTTTTTTCTCAGTCTCTTGCTTTTATCTTCTCTCTCCTCTTAATAGTCTGGTATGAGGTGATTTCAAATAGCGTATTATGTTCGCTCTTCTCAGTTTGTCTGTGTTAAGGAGTCTGGTAAAAGGTCAAGATTCAAAGTATAATAAAGTCTTTTAGCAGTTCCGTGCTTGTCTCTTCAAAGTATCATATTATGTCGGTTTCTTTTCGCTTCTCCACTTTCGCGAGTCTGGAACAGAGTGATCTCAAAGTATCGTGTCATGTTCATTTTTCTTCGGTTCTCTAGTCTGGTTCAATGCTTTCTCGAAGAAACATATCATCTCAGGCATTCACCACTTCTCCAGTATGGGGAGTCTGGCACAAGACCAGAGCCCTGAGTGACGCGAAGGATAGTGGTTTCCTTCTGCCGGTCTCTTCAATGATCAAAAATATCAGTTTATATGCATTTTCTCTCTACTGAGAAGTGTTGGTTGCGGAGCTATTGATAAAATCAATTTTCTCCTAATTTTGATACCAATGATTAATTCCAATCCGTCGATTTCTCCAGGCTTCAGTACTCGACATATCTTTCCTTTTCTCAAAGGGGCTGGTTTTTCCTAATTTTGGCACTATTGATTTATTCTTCTCCCTCCTAATTCTGCCGTCTACTTTTAGTTTTTGGTTTCCTCTCACTTTTACCCAAAAAGTGATAGGCCTTTTCTCTTCTTCCATATTGTCACTTTAACCTATTCCTCACCGTAGACTGTTAATCTGCTTCTAAAATAATGACGTCATTTGTTGTCTACATCATAACGGTAAAATAAAACTTCACACGCTTCGAATTTAGGAAAAAAAATTCAGAAATTTTCGATTCCAAAGATAACTGTACTCAGCCAACGTAGCTGTCATCGTGTCAGGACTTGACCCCTGCGTAGACCCGCCGGCCAAGTAGTGATCAAAAAAATAATTTTCTGAACAATTCTAGCTTTGACAACTTTTTTTCAGTCAAAACAAATTCGCTTATTCCTCTCTTTCTCTTCAGTCCAAAAATATTTTTCCTCGTTTCTTTCTAATAAACAATAGATTTTCGACTTGTTCTTTTCTCACCGAAAGATAAAAAAAATATAACTTAGACTCATTCTTTGGTGATGTACCGAATCATTCTTCTAAAATCCATTTCCGTTAATTTTCAGTTTTTGTAATCTACTGATTCATTCTTCTAAAATCCATTTCGGTCAACTCACACTTTTCTGGTTAATAAATTCATTCGGCTAGGTTCTCTACTCTACTATGTTCCAATAAAACCAGAAAATGTTCGATTCAATAACGTCAGAATTTAACAATCTCCCCTTTCATTCTGGATAAATGAAAACTATCTGGCCCGGTCCACCTCTCCTGCAATCATCGTACATCAGGTACATAATACTAGTTACAGGTCGAAGGATACTCCGATCACTTGACACCAAATGAACAATTACTGTATTATCCCTCGTTCCAGACTTTGTTCACTATAGATGGCCAGTCAAAAATTCCAAAAAGCATAATTACTTAAGTGATGTTACCAATTCCGACGAGAATTTAAACTGGCTTTCCTGATTCCAATTTCCTAGCTGATAACAATTAAGCCACCCCACATTTTAGTTTCCTAAAGATCCTCAGCTTTCCTTATCGAAAAGAGAAATAAAAAAGGAGACAGACAGGAGACAAGGGACAGAGAAGGAAAATTTGCAAGATAAAACATCTTGAGAAATAATAGATATCTTCATGAAAATTATATGAGTATTTTTTTTTTGGTACCATAAGATAGCAAAAATTTTAAATGGTGGCAAGATTTTTTGTTTACATCTTATTGTTAAATTGTTGTAACTTAGAGAATAAAGTACCTTCCAGTTCAATTTGAAATTTAATAATACCACTTGGTTGGCAAATCTCAGAATAAGTAGATTGTATCCGTTGCAAAGGAGTAAGACCTTTCCTCATATAAAAGCGTTATCCTCTTAACAACACTAACCTGCATCTGATGGTGAGGCTCCACTTTTCAAATAGATCTCTTTGATCTATTGATAGGATCCTAAAATGTACTAAGATTCCGAATCAGAGTTGATTTAGGAGTAATTTCCACTATTAGGAAGTCCAGACTCCCCAGGTCTTCAGAATTGGAGCCTCTCCTCTGGGGGCAGCTAACTCAGGAAACATCCTAAATTTTGGTTTTGACCTGGGTTCAGTCCGATCAATGCCTCCTATGAGAACTAGATACCCATCTTACAAGACTAAAGTTAGGGTGCTTACATTTTACATTGCGTGGCCCCGTCTTCGGACTGAGTCCCAAGACCAAGATTAATGTCAAATTCGAGGCCGAATTGCTCCCAGCTCGGCCACCTTCCGGTAAGTGAACTCTATTGATAGCACAGCATAGCACTTGACCAGCTGATCTAGTTTAAGTTATGAACAGGCATACGTGCATGACTCACATTACATCTCTTGAGCCCAAGACCAGTAGGATCATCTGGCTCATATTGCACCTAATGAGCCTATGATCAACATAGTCCAATTGAGCTCTTACTCGATTTGTCCCTTTTCCTAAAACTCCCTCTATAAAAAAGACCTTGTGTCAAGTCCTGTCCGCGGGAGTCAGAGACAAACATCGATCATTCTTAACAATGCGTAATTTGCTTAACTTTTCACCACCAATCCTTTTGGTTATCGGGTCTCTCAGAATTTGTATGAGATTTTTCAATGAAGGGATAGTTTTTGTTGTTGTTGTTGTTGTTGCTTGGTTTTGGGAAAGATGGGTGGGGAAAGATGTGTATTTGTTTTCTGGTTTGTTTGTTTTTTTTTCTTAAACCTTTCACAAAGGCCGAAATGTCTTATCTATCCTAATGATGGATATGAAGAGATGATTTAATACCTTTCGCAAGAGTTTTAGTTTTAAATTTTCCAAATCTACTTTAGTTGCCCACAAGACCAGAAATATGTGTCAACCAGTTAGAATAAAATTCACTTATAATGATAAGCAAGTTGTTAAACATTCTATTACTCGACCTCATTTATATTAGTAACATTGATAATGTTATTTCAACATAAAGGATAATGAAGGTGGTAGTAAATAAATGTTTCAAGTCTTCTAGACGGTACCCAGTGTCCACGCCGACCTTGCTGTTCGGCTAGTTCTGATATGTCCATGTATCATTAAACAATATCACTTATGAGTTGGTCTTCATCAGCAGTGCCCAACCTGCCTTTCACGTCTTATTTAAATCACTTGTAATATGAGAGGTAATTGGCCATACAGCTACTGTTTTCTAAGCTGCTGCTACCAGAATTTGTTCAACATAACTAGTAGCATCCGAGTGGAGTTCCCATCTAGAGTTCCATCTCTTGGCGTTTTCATAAAGTTCATGTGGTGCAGCCATATATTAAGACTGACACGGCTACAGCTTGGAAGAATTCCCGCTTTATTTCATCAGAGAGACCAGATTTCCATAAAAAGAAGTCCATACTTTGCTTTTGCTCTGTTTTTTTTCAATCCCCTTTCAGTAGATGAAATATTTCTACCGAGGTAGTTTAAATGATTTACTAATTTCAGAGACTTCATTACAAAAAGAAGATAGCGCATAGACCCTTAAGCAGCAGAGATTTGGCTTGAGTTGGTATATTTACAAAAAGTACTATATCATCAACTTTGTCTGCATTAGCATTGTGCATCAGTTCCCGAAATATGAACGAGGGATTCTGTAATTATAATGATCACCACAAAAATAATAATAATAATAATAATAAGTAGTAGTAGTAGTCTAAATTTCTGGGACGAAGCTTGTTGATTTTTATCATTAAGTTTTTTTCGGACTGTTGTCTTCATCTTTATTGTTATTTCCACAACGTTTCGGCCGATATGTCCTCCGGCCTTTTTCAGGTGTTTGTCGAACTCGGGAACCTTCACGGAGTTCGACAAACACCTGAAGAAGGCCGGAGGACATATCTGCCGAAACGTTGTGGAAATAACAATAAAGATGAAGACAACAGTCCGAAAAAAACTTAATGATAATAATGATAAGCAGTAGTAACTAAAGTTGGCGACCCTTGTCAATGGTGACTCGAAGGTTTCCTTTTCAATAGCTACTATACCAAGGTGTTGGTAAGGACACAACTCCTTTCCTGGATTGCTCCACTTTACCCTTGATACGTACCTTATAATGCAGAGTGTTAAGCAAAGAGATATCAAGTACCATTTTTTAGTCTTTAGTATAACTCGACCTGGGATTGAACACTCGTCTCCCGGGCCATTTACAGACACGCTAGCCAATGGGCCAGTTTTTCCGGGCATTAGCAATTCATTGAAGATAGTTTAAAATGAAAATGGTGAAACCTTACCTGTCTGGACAAACAGACATCAAGTGAACTATCATTTGATTTGGTTTCATTGTTCAATGGCATATCAACTTATGTGGGTTATTAAATGCCAAAGCCATCCTTGTAGAAGAACAGGAGTGGTACAATATCATCTAGAGCTGGGGTGTAAAGGGTTTTATTCTTTTCCCTTGGGTATTTGTCACAAAGCGAACGTAATTCCGCGATTGGAATTTGAACTTGCTTACAAAGATAACATCGTCCAGCACTTTAACCACTATACCGTGGGGTGTCCTCGTGGTGTAATGGTTAAAGCGATGGACTGCGGAATCGTAGTAAGCGAGTTCGTACTCCAGTCGCTCTATTACGGTCACATTCGGGCAAATACCCTTGGGAAAGGTATGAACTCCCTAATCCTCCCAGCTATGGGTTAAATAGTACCACTACTGTTCTTCTAGGAGAATAGCTTTGGCATTAAATAGCCTACAAAGAGTTGATATGCCATTAAACAAAGAAACCAAACCAAACCAAACCACTATACCGCATTGAATAAGATAATTAACCATAAGTTATAGTGTCAATTTTTCCGCACGCTACCAGGAATTTCCTAAGTTAAAAATTTATAACAATTCCAACTTTCTCTAAAAACTATATTTTTTAGCCGCTCTGTGGTTGGTTCAACGTATCTGCATTTTCTCTATTCATTTTTCATGTGGATATTTCTATTTTATTTCATTTTATCTTATTTTATTTCATTTGAATATTGCATTCATTTATTTTTCTTTTTTAGCTGTTAGTTTCTTTCCATCACATTGCACTTTTCCAAATTACCAATCACGCAACGTCCTTCCAATATTTTCTTCTTTTTTTTAATGCGTATATGTCATTCTCATTCTTGTTCTTGTTGGTGGCATTCTTTAATCAAAACTATTCCAGAATATTCTTCAGACTTCTAAGAAATAAGAAAAGATTGCAAATTACGAATCAAAACTGGAAGACGAGAATTTTTAAGTATTCATGTAATAGTTTTATCAAATAAAACATTTGCTTAGATTAGCTCAGTCTACCACAAGGCTATGATGGTCGAGTTCTCGGTGAGGGTCAAACTCAACGGTAGTGATTACGAATCAAAACAGGTGCAGAATAGTCTATAGATAAGGACAAATGATAATAAAACGATAAGGTTCTTCTAAAGCGAAGCAGCGTCGAATCAACCGAAAAGGACATCGAAACGAGGTTAACGAAAGCATGGACAGCTATCAATAGGCTATCGACTATATGGAAATCAGACCTAACCGATAAAATGAAACGCAGTTTCTTCCAGGCAGCGGTCACATCGATACTACTATATGGATGCACTACATGGACGCTAACAAAACGGCTGGAGAAGAAACTAGATGGCAATTACACAAGAATGCTGCGTGCAATCCTCAACAAGTCCTGGCAGCAACACCCCACAAGACACCAACTGTACGGACACCTGCCCCCTATCACGAAATCTATTCAAGTTAGGCGAACCAGACATGCAGGACATTGCTGGAGAAGCAGAGATGAACTCATAAGAGATGTACTCTTATGGATCCCCACGCACGGCCGCGCAAAAGCAGGACGACCAGCACGAACGTACATTCAGCAGCTATGTGAGGATACAGGTTGTTGTCCTGAAGACCTACCTAGGGCGATGAACGATAGGGAGGAGTGGCGAGAGAGGGTCAGGGATATCCGTGCTGCCAGCACGATATGATGATGATGATGATTACTTCTGGTAGAATATTATGTCAACATGAAGATCTTTTGGCTATTAATGAAACTAATTAATCAGAAATAAAACCATAAAGAAGAAAAAAATTGCATGATATATATATATATATATATATATATATATAAGGGTATACTTTCTGTGGTTGCGCCAAGTATTCATGTTTCTTGTTACAGAGTTTTATTCTTATAGAGTTTGGTAGTAAATAATACTTAATGATATTCGTCTATATATCCCGACACAAGTACGTGCTAGAGTTGGCCGACCAGCAAGAACTTATTTATATCAGTTTTATACAAACACAGGATGTAGTCTGGAAAACCAGCAGAAAGCGATGAATGATAGGGACGGATTTAGCGCTACTTGAGGATGATGATAATGATATTCGTTTTGACTGAATAAAGTTCCTCTAAAAATAATAAAAAGAAGTTTGTAGGATTCATACTTATTTGGTGATACTGAACATTTAACAAGGCTGCGACAGAGAAGTACGAAACGGAACTCAGAAACATTTTTTAAGAATAACCCCGGGTATCAATATTCATAAAACTTAATTTTGCCGAGATCTGGGATATGAGAATTAAATTAAAATAATCAAGACAAGCCGGTGTAATAGCTAACAGGCTGGACTGTGACATCGTAGTAAACGAAGTCGAACACCAGTCGCCCATTTACGTTTACTTTCGGGCTAATACCCTTGGGAAAGGTATGAACTAATTCTACAAGTGTTCTTCCACAAGGATAGCTTTGAGTTTAAATAACCCACAAAGACCACAATGCCATTAAACCAAGAATGAAAACAAACTTCAGTTTTCATTTTACAACATAAAGCCTTACCTAACTTATCTAATTGTGGAGGTGCCCGTGGTGTAATGGTTATCGTCGCTGGAAATGGACACGGTGAAACGAGTTCAAATCCTGGACGAGACTGATTGCATTTCACAAAGGACTAATACCCTTGGGAAAGGTATGAATCCAATTATTCTCCCTCCAGCTATGGGTAAATAGTAGGGCAGACTGCGTTCTTCAGCCTTGGTGAGGCAACTAGTCTAGGAGAAGGAAAAACTCTGAATTCAAACCTGTTAGACTCCGCTAAAAATTAACCTTGTGTCATGTGCTCGAGCGGATGGGTTGGGTAAATATGATAAAGCCTTACCTAACCCCAGATCGAAAAAATACGTGTGCTTTAATCAATCCACACAAAACGGTAGTTCTCTGAAACCGGTAGACATGTCCACCTACCTATGAAGCAGTGTCTCATCAACCGATACTGATATCAACACACGACTAGCAAAGGCATAAGCAGCTATTGATAGACTATCGGTCATATGGAAGTCAGACCTAACCGATAAAATGAAACGCAGTTTGTTTTTGTTTTTTTCAAGCAGCGGTCGTGTCGATACTGCTGTATGTATGCGCTACGTGGACGTTAACGAAACTTATGGAGAAAAAGCTTGACAGCAACTACACAAGTAAGCTTCGAGCAATATTGAACAAGTCCTGGAAACAGTGCTTCACCAAGCAGCTTTGGTACGGCCACTTACCCCCCATCATCAAAAATATCCAAGTTAGACGATCCAGACATACGGGACACTGCTGGAGAAGTAGGTAAGAACTCATAAGTGTCATACTCCTGTGGACCCCTTTACATGGACGAGCAAAGGCAGGACAACCAGATTGAACCTATATACCACAGCTCAGTGCCGATGCACGATGTAGCTTGGAAGACCTACAGGGAGCGATGGATGATAGGGAGGGGTGGCAGGAGAGAGTCAGGGAGATTCGAGCTGATGGCACGACATGATGATGATGCTAATGTTCAATAAAAAAGCGGATACCTAATTTTTAAGCAAATTTAGCGTCAATTGACACATTGTAAAATCGTAATTCAAGCACAATGAAAAACTTCAAACATCCCTAAACTATAAAAAATATTTTATGGACAATTTTGTGACCAGGAATCAACAGTCAACACCATCATCATCACACCATCCATCACTATCATTTATCACTCCTGGTATGTCCTCTAGACTGCTTCCAGTGTCCGCACAAAGCTGATGAATGTAAATTCTTGCTGGTCAGCTAACACTGGTGGGTCAATATGTTAGAGTCTACAGTAAAATGTCACTTAATAGTTGGTTTTTACTTCACCAGCAGTGCGTAGCATATTTTTTGTCTTACTTGCATGGTTTGTGAGATGGGAGACAAGTGTCTCTACAGTTACTGTTTTGTTTTGTTTGGTTTGGTTTCTTTGTTTAATGGCATATCAAGCTTTGTAGGTTATTTAATGCCAATGCTATTCTCCAAGAAGAACAGTAGTGGTACTATTTAACCCATAGCTGGGAGTTTACTGTTTTGTGTGGTGGATTTTTAAAAACAGCTCGTAGCGTTCTAGCTAGCTTTTTCTTCAAGCCCTTCGTTCAGGTGGTGTATCCATACAGTCTTACTGACATGGCGTATCGATACAGTCGTACTGACATGGCCACAGCTTGCCCAGTCGGCTGGGGCTTTAGAATACACCAACTGCACCTCTGCAGAAGGTATGATCCCTCCAACGAGTATCCTGGATATAACACTAAACAATCTGATGGTGAAGTTCCAGTGATGATAGATCTTTGGGGAATGCGGAGTACCCTTTCATTGCTATCGCTCCTAAGTCCACTAAGACCCAATGCAGTAGCACTTATAGGGCCCTACCTATGTCAAATAGAATTAAACTGCATACTTATGCTAAACTGAATTACTTGAAATAGAACTGATTAGATATTTAAATTGCGTATTTATGCTAAACTGAATTGTTTGAATTAGAATTGTTTGAATAAACTGAATAGCTTGAAATAGAAATGTTTTTGACAGTTAAACTGTGTACTCATGCTAAACTGAAATATATGAAATAGAATTGATTATTTGTATAAAGATAGATTTGGCATTAAAAAACCTATAAAGGTTGATATGGTATAAAACCAAACAACCAAACAACCAATACGACTACAGCCTGGAATAATTACTGTTTTATTTTATCAGAGAGAACAGATTTCCATTTGATCAGCAACCTATACACAGCAGTCCATGCTTTCCCTATGTTGTTGATTTTACTTTCAGTAGATGAGATATTACTGCCGAGGTATGTGAACTGGTCTACTAATTTCAAGCCCTTGCCACTCTAAATGGAAATAGCTCCATCTAGTTGAAAACACAGGAACTACGTTTTATCTGTATTCACGTAGAGGCCAATGACTCTTGCAGCTTACTGTCGACAATCTAGCAGAGATTAGGGTGGGCAGATGTATTAACCAGAAGTTCTAGATTATCTCTATTGTCAGCGTCTGTGATAGTTTCTGCAAGATACAATCTGTTTCTGGTTCTTTTAAGGTGAAACTATTTTCTTTTATCATATCTATTTAAGTTCTGTGGACATAATCTAGACAGATTATAAATTGATATGGTTCTTATGTATCTGCTTGCAACACTTCAGCGACTATGTTGAAGAAGCTGGTATTACCATCGTGATTTTGTAAAGCAACATTATAGTGGTGACATTTTTTGTGTGTGTGTAGGATACCATATTCAAGTAGTATTTGGTCCTCCTTCTCTCTTGGTATGGAATCAAATGCCAAGGAAAAATCTATGCTGAATTGTGTGGCTCTAGAACTGCTTTGCAGAGTTCTCGGCGTAAATCGAACCTATAAACGGCTTGACCAAGAAAATTGGTAACAAACTTTCTATGCAATGTCGGTCACTTAGTGTTGTGATGCTGACAAAATACACTGGGAACACAAAAAGGGTGGATAGAAAAACATATATATTCAAGTAACAGAAACAAGATGAAAGTGACGCTGGTTAAACAGTAGTTACTTGATAGGAAGCTGAGAGTGGGGTAGTGTCTAGCCCTCCACTATGCAAATCATATCACACTGATTGGTGAAGTCCGTCTGACGCTCTTGTTGGCGTGTATTTATGAACAATAGTGAGTCTATTATGCAGGGAGTACAATACTTAGTAAGATAGATTGATTTTAGCATGTTACGCAGGTCAAGGCTAACTAGATATAGATATTTTCGGCTATTTGGTTTGTTTTGGTTGTTTAACGGTAAATAACTCATTTGAAGTGATATACGAGGGGCATACGATAAGTTTCCAGACTTTTTTCGTATGGGCATTTAAAATTGTCGCAGACTCTTGAAAATACAGTATCTTATTGCTATACATCTTATGAGATGACTGCCCAATTTTTATGATTTCAGGTTCAAATGAACAGCTACATCAGAAATTGGAATTCACCCAACTAAAGCCTGATTGTCGCAGCTGGTGAATTTCAAAAATGCATTCTGGACGTCAGGACACTTTAGAAGAAAGATATGCAATAAAATTGTGTTTTAAACTTGAAAAAATGCCACAGAAACCTATGGAATGCTTCAGATTGCTATTCAAGCATCTTGTATGAATCGAGCATCAGTTTTTAAGTGGCATTAGAGATTCAAGGAAGGCAGGGAATCTGGGAGGGATGATGAGAGGTGTTTGAGGAGTATGGAAGTCAATAGACCAGAGTTGATTGGCCAAGCGGTTAGGGTTACTATGTTGAGGTTTTAAGGGAGTTCAGGAAGATATTCCGTCGAAAGAGGCCAGCACTCTTCAAATCGGGTCAGTGGCATTTCCAGCAGGACAATGCACAAGTCCACAACTCCATCGATGTCACAGACTATTTGACCAAGATGGGCATCAAGACAGTTGCTCAGCCTCCATATAGACCAGACCTTGCTCCCTGGGACTTTTGGTTGTTCCCTAAGCTCAGAAGCTGTCGTTATGAGACAATTAAGGAGATGAAAGAGGTGGTGACGAAGGTCATTGACAGGCTCACACAAGAGGACTTCCATGGGAACCTCCAGAAGTTGTTGGAACGGTACAACAAGTACATTGCAGCCGGAGGGGATTACTTTGAAGAGGAATAGATTTTCATGTGCGTACTATCAATAAATGTGCCCATACGAAAACAGTCTGGAAACTTATTAAAGACACCTTGTAAAGCCAAAATTTGATTCACTTGTAAACCTTTGATTGTAATCATAACTTTAGAATTCATTTCAGCATTAAGTTTTTTATCACATTACCCGCAAAGATCCTCTGCTACAATATTGAGATACATTTCATTACGAACATTTATGTCAGACTAGGCTAACTTTATTAGTATGACGTTCATTTAAAAAAAACAGTGGATTTTTTTTTAAATTTTCTGAATTTATTTTTCAATAAAAATGAACTCAGCATTGTTTGAAATTGATTTTAAAACGCATTTTTTTAAATCTCGTTAAAATATTTTGAGGCTATTCAAAATGGCAGCAAATGAAATAAAGTTCTTCAGGCTTCATATTTAAACAGAGGCATGCTATCAAATTTTGGTGGGGGGGCTAAGAAGTGCTAACCATTAGAAATTTACAGAAGAAAGTATCATCTTTACAGAGAGGCATGTTTTAGTAAGAGAATTTTTTACAAATGAGCTAAACATTGGTTTGCTATAACAAGCTTAAGTTAAACTGACCCTCCGGTAAAGAAAATGTTCCTGGTGCAGTGGTCAGCAGAAAAAGATCACGTTGATTGTCTTCTAAGACATCAAAGGATCCATCGTGACTTATTTCCTTGAAAAAAGTGCTATGTAAAAAGTGACTCCGATTTCCAAAGCCTTAGGCAAATTTCCCCTTATTTATTGATTCAATAAATAAGGGGAAATTTGCCTAAGGCTTTGGAAATCGGAGTCACTTTTTACATAGCACCTTCTCATATTAAGAAAATTTTATGCATCCGTTCGTGAGAAGGTTAAGAACACATACTCTTTTAATACTACAAATATTTATGACCAAAATTATCTGAAAAAACGAGCAGATATCATTAGCTAATTTCCCAATGCCTACAGCAAGAATTCCTTGTGAATATCCACATCTCAAAATACAGGTATTGTTAGATCAGTTTTATTATTAATGGAATCTTCAGATGTCTGATTACCAATATAATGTAATTTTGATTAGTCCTATGATAATTATAAGTAAAAATTAATTTGTCTGCGCCACTGAGGGAAATTAGTGAAAATGGATGATTTGGATCATTTCCAGTACCCTTACGACCACTACTCACTGCTCCCACAGCAGAGTACAAATTAAGCTGTAAGAACACCACTGGGACGTAGTCAGTGTAGAACCGGTGAAGTATCCGAGTTAGAGCCGAAAGTCCAGATTACGTGACTTCTCAAGGCGGCCCATCGAGTTGCGATGATTAAAGGAAAGTGTATTTCTAAAATATTTGCCAAAATATATGCTGTAAAGGTTTTTAAAAAGATCGTGCAGTTATTTTCTGTTACATCTATCACGAAAAATGGATTTAGCGAACCGGGTTCGATTTTTAGTTCCGGGTGTTCATGTTCATTTCTCGGTAATGGTGTAGGAAAAAGTAACGAATATCATCGTCATCATCATTATCAAGGGTGCCGGTAGCATGAGTTCTATTGACTCTATCTCCCTCCCTACCTCTCTCTATCGGCCATTGGTCTGGGCATGTCCTTTAGACGGCTTTCGATGTCCGCACAGAGCTGAAGTATCTAAGTTTTTGCTGGACGGCCAACACTGGTTTCCATAGAAGAACAGTGCTTAAGATTTCATTGTTGCCTCTCCAGTAATGCCCAACATATCCTGCTATTTTTACTAGGATGGTTTGAAAGATGGGATGTAAGTGGTCATAATACTATTGTTTTTTTAGGGTCTGATTTCAGGATTTGTTTAGATTATCACGCAGCATTCTTGTGTTGTTCCCATCTAGCTTTTCTTTAAGTGTTTCGTTTGAGTCCAAATCGTCCAAACATATGTACTGATACAGCAACAACTTGAAAGAATTCGTTATTCTACTTTTAAGATGCCTTAGCAAGACATCAGCTTTCGAGTAATCAATTTATTTATTTTTATTTTTATGTTTAAATTTAGATTTAGAATTTTTTACAAAAATACTCTATCATTAGTTTTTATTGTCTTCCGTGGTATCTCTTATAAATACAACAAATTTCAAATATCGGTCAAAAAGCCAATCGCCTAATATTTTCAAAAATAAGAACGCTATATGCACTTTCTTTTCTTCTATTATTTCGTCAAACATCCATCGCTATATTAAACAACACTTTTAATGAATTTAAAGTCCTGAAGACGGTTATTAAAACCGAAACGTTTAACGTGAACTTTCATTTTAAATTCATCAAATTTAGATTACCTTGTTTCTTCTACACTCTTCATACTGTCAGATTTAATTCCTTTATTTACTTCCTCAGATAGTCATTTAAAGTTTATTTTGACATATGCCAGACTTGGAAGCTACAGTACTGTATTCATTGTTACATAACATAAATAAGGAATGTTTAAGAAAAATGCGGCATTATTTTTATAAACGTCACTGCCGTCCCCTCGGTTTTGAACCTAGACTGTAGGCTACTGGATATTGTCAACTGAATAAGGAATTCAACTAACCTTTTGAATTTGGATTTGAATTTACTCACATCTAAATTTGTTTGGCTAACTTGCTTTGGGACTTTTAGGTTAAATCGCATTGTTAAAGTACTAGGTAGTGATTTTCTGTTCCTAGACAGAATAAGGTTATCTCTTATCTTAGGCCGATCCACATGTATAATCCTAAACTGATGTCAACTATATATATATATATATATATATATATATATATATATATTATAAACTGGAGTTATTGAATAAAAGTCCGCTTAGAAGTAAGTGCCAGGTGGCAAGTTTATTATATTTATTTATTCATACAATTAAACTTTCTAAGATAGATAGATAGATAGATAGATAGATATCAAATTGAGATATGCATTGGGTTAAAAACAGAAAATAGCGACTTATCTGATAGATAGATAGATAGATAGATAGATAGATTACGGTATTGATTGACAAAGAGACCTGCTTTTATTGTTCCATTCTTCTGAGGTCCGGGCTGAGCCAAAACTATTCTCTTGGATTCATTGTTAGCAGATATTTTCTCTCAGGCTGTCAGACTAAATAAATAAAAAGGAATTGCCATATTCACATCTCCCACACTTGTTATCGTCACCCCAGAAGTCTTTGCAACAATGAGAGATTCATCTTCTTTGACACCAGCCGATTCTCAACGGAGTTCTTTTCTCCGATCAACCATTATTCTCCAACTTCCTCGGTTTCATCTTCCCTGGCCAAGCAATTAGCTGAAAAGTCACCGGGCCAGGGATTTCGGCTTGCTTTTCCTAGCAAGAATAAAGAGCCACCGGTCACTGATACAAATAATAATTCATGCAGAGGTGTTCTAATCCATTCGGCCCAATTAATAGCACATGAATAACCGCTAAACAGTAGGGAGATGTAATAGCACGAGCGGAAACGCAATCTCTAGCCTAGCAAAGAGGAGCGACGTCGCTAATGACGGTAAAATGTCATGGAGCGTCGAAAGGTTAGCGATGGTGTCGCAGCTGGGGACTTGACTCTTTTCAATTGCTCTGCTTGACGCATGTCTCATTTACAAAGACGATGACCCATTGGGATTATCTATCTAAAGCCAAGTTTTAAATCTTCTTCTTGCTATCCACGTTGATAAGTGATGGCGGCCTTAGTTTATTTCAAATTAATATCGCATATCTATCCCTGCATCTTGTCTAGTGATATCTTTATGAATAGACGAGTAGAGTTGTTCCGGAATAGTTAGGACTTTGTATAAAGTTGAAAGGGAAAAAATAATAAAATAAAAAGCACGTTTAAGATGAAAAATAAGAGAAAGACGCAGATGTCTTTCTGGTTTTTCCAAATCAGAAAAGAGCGCTCTCGAATTATCAAAGTTATCTAATATTTAAGGCATTATGTAAAAAAACATATACTCTGTGTTATAAGGAGTTGTTCGCATCGTATTAGTTATCGTCGTTGGAAATGGAAACGACGGCTCGAGTTCAAATCCTAAACTAGATATTTGCGTTTCACATTGTGCTAACAGCCTTAGGAAAGGTATAAAACCAACTATTCTTCACCACCTACGGGTAAATAGTAGGACAGACTAAGCTTTTTAACCATGATATGCCAATCAGTCTAGAAGAAGGAAAACTTTAAAATCAAAAGTTCTCCTTTACTTTAAATTAAATGACCTTGTGTCACACTCGACTCATGGTAAAGGGGTTAGATAAATTCACACACTATGTTATATTGACCAGGGTGGGGCTGTAGAATACACCGACTGCACCTCTGCTGAGGGGTAAGACCCCCCCTAATGAGTGTCCAGGGTATGACACTAAACAATCTGATGGTGAGTTTCCAGTAGTGCTGGAGCTTTAGGGAATGCGGAGTACCCCTTCATTGCCATCGCTCCAAGGCCCACTCTGGCCCGGAGTGGTAGCACCTGATAAGGGTCCTATGTATGGGTTAAATAGAACTAAACTGTGCTTCTTTCACTATACTGATTTTTGTATTTAAACTGCGTATTTATGCTAAACTGAATTGTTCAAAATAGAACTGTTTTGACATTGGAGCGGCGTACTAGTGCTGAACTGAATTGCTCGAAATAGAACTGTTTTTAACATCTAAACTGTGTACTTATGCTGAACTGAATTATCTGACATAAAACTGTTTGACATTTAACTCTGTGTATTGCCCAGAGTATTGCCAGATGCTGTAGAATACACCGACTGCTTCTCTGCAGAGGGGTAAGACCCCCCCCTAACAAGTGTCCTAGATATGACACTAAACAGTCTGATGGTGAGGTTCCAGCAGTGCTGGAGCTTTGGGGAATGTGGAGTACCCCTTCATTGCCATTGCTCCCAGGTCCACTCTGGCCCGGAGTGGTAGCACCTGTACGGTTTAATTGTCAAAATCATTTCTATTTCAAGCTATTCAGTTTACTCAAACAATTCATTTTAGCTTAAGTATGCTGTTAGTTCTATGGGTTAAATAGAACTAACAGCATACTTATACTAAAATGAATTGTTTGAGTAAACTGAATTGCTTGAAATAGAAATGATTTTGACAATTAAACCGTACTTACATTTAAGCTGCGTGCTTATGCTTAACTGAATTATTTGAAATGGAACTGTTTTTGACATTAAAACTGTATTTACACTTAACTGAATTGTTACATGTAGCTGCGTGAAATGGAAATGTTTTTGAGATTTAAACTGAGTACTTATGCTAAACTGAATTGTTTTAAATAGAACAGATTATTTACATAAAAATGGATTTGGCATTAAATAACCTACAATGGTTGATATGCCATGAAACCCAACCCAACGAACTATGTTATATTTTATTATATGAGTAAATGTATGGAACCATTTAACGATGCGTATATGAATGAATAATATACACTAAAATTATTTGTGAAAAATTGTCATATTTGTACCCATTTAACTGTGTGAAAATACATCTATTAGTGTTAGATAGCAATCTTTGAAGCCATTTAACTTTATATAAATTAATAATCTCTGATTCGTTTAAAACTTGTTACCGACCTATTATTCGTTTACAAATCATGTATATTTAGTATCTATGTTAAAGTAGGATTTGACTCAAAATAACCCACTAGAGCCTTTTATGCCATAAAACACAACCAACCAACCAACCATATACGAGAATCATTAAATATATATATATATATATATATATATATATATATATATATATATATATATATATATATATACGAGGATCATTAAATAGGTTTCCAGACTTTTTCCGTATGGGCACATTTATTGATAGTAAGCACCTGAAATCTAGTCCACTTCGAAGTAATATCCTCCAGCTGCAATGCACTTGTTCTACCGTTCCAACAACTTCTGGAAGACCCCATGGAAGTCCTCTTGTGTCAGTGTATCAATGACCTTTGTCACAGCCTCTTTCTTCTCCTCAATTGTCTCATAACGACAGCCTCTGAATAACCAAAAGTCACAGGGAGCAAGGTCTGGACTCTAAAGAGGCTGAGGAACTGTCTTGATGCCCATCTTAGTCAAATAGTCTAAGACAACGATGGATTTGTGGACTGGTACATTGTCCTGCTGGAAATGCCACTGACCCGATTTGAAGAGTGTTTGCCTATTCTGAAGGAATCTCTTCCTGAACTCCCTTAAAACCTCAACATAGTAACCCTAACCGTTTGGCCAATCAATTCTGGTCTATTGACTTCCTTACTCCTCCCACACCTCTCATCATCCCTCACAGACTTCCAGCCTTCCTTGAATCTCTTATGCTACTCAAAAACTGTTGTTCGATTCATGCAAGACGGTTAAAAAGCAGTCTGAAGCATTCCATACGTTTCTGTGGCATTTTTTTCCAAGTTTAAAACAGAATTTTATCGTATATCGTTCTTCTAAAATGTCCTGACGTCCAGATTGCATTTTGAAATTCACCAGGTGTGATAATCAGGCTTTAGTAGGGTATATTCCAATTCCTACTGTTGCTGTTCATTTGAACCTGAAATCATAAAAATAGGTCAGTCGTCTCATATGATATATAGCAATAACATACTGAATTTTAAAGAGTCTACGGCAATTTTAAATGGCTGTACAAAAAAGTCTGGAAACTTATTGAAGGCACCATGTATTTACACAAATTTTGTTGGGTTTTTTTTTGGAAATTATAAATTCCCCAACCAAAGAATGAATATTAATAGTTTTGTTAAATTTGCCAAAGTCTTTTTCGAAAAAAAGTTATTATTATTTTACAGAGAAGTTGTTTTTTTTTTTTTTTTTTTTGCTTTTTTTACCGAGACGTTTGGTTTTGTTCATTTCTTTCCTAGCATCAACTCGTTATCGGTTCATTTATGCTAAAATCTTATTCATTCATAAATGTTTAATTGGAATCATAACTATATTTTTAATGTTAAATGGCATTTAAAAAGAAAGTGTCTTCTCTTTACGTACAGTGCGAGCTATTCCTATCTAACACCAATTATTTTCAAGTAATTATATGGATTTTAGTAACTTGTGGTAACCATCCTTGGTCAACACTAAAAGTTTTAAATGACTATTTTAGTAACTTGTGGTAACGATCATTAGTCAACACTTATCGCGTTAGATGACAATTCTTGATATAAACACCGTAACTGACGGCATATAAGATGCAATTTTTACTGAAAAAATCTTTTTGAATTCCCCAGCAACTTGTATGACATATGTAGGTTTAAAATTTGCAATAATCAACCGAAGTTAGCTACCTGGTAACTCCTATAAGCTTAGACTTTAGAGTTACTTTCATATGCCTATTGCCATTATTTAAAGGGCTTTTATGCTGATAAAAAATTTTATCATTGATAATATTCATGATATTAAATTCATCACGTTTAATATTAGTACTTTGTTTTTTCTTGATTTGCCTTGCTAAAATTGGGGTGAGTATCATAAACCCGTGCGACGTATATGAAGTCAAATACGTTAATTTGCACAAAGTTAAATGATAACAATTATCCTTATCTAACATTAATAATTCAATTCAACCCTTCATTAATTAGTTTTATTATCTTTTCAACTGGTTTGGCTTTAAATGACAAGCACTCTCTCTCTCTCTCTCTCTCTCTCTCTCTCTCTCTCTCTCTCTCCCTCTCTCTCTCTCTAGCTATCAATCTATGTATATATGTAGATAGATCGAAAAAAGTAATAAAAAACGATATATATATATATATATATATATATACATATATATATATATACGTGGTGCCTTCAATAACCTTCCAGACTTTTTTTTGTACAGGCACTTAAGATTGTCAAAGACTCTTGAAAACTTTGTATGCTATTACTATACATCATATGAGATGACTGACCAATTTTTATAATTTAAGGTTTAAATGAATAGCTACATCAGCAATTGGAATACACCCTACTAAAGCCTGATTGTCACAGCTGGTGAATTTCAAAAATGCAATCTGGACTTTAGAAGAACGATATGCAATAAAATTCTGTTTTAAACTTGGAAAAAATGCCACGCGATGAAAGCTGGATCTACTGCTACGACTCAGAAACCAAGAGACAGAGTTCCCAGTGGAAGCATGCTGGCTCTCCTCGACCCAAGAAGGCCAGATTGAGCCAATCCACCCACAAACTTTTGATGATCCTTTTTTTTTTTTTTGACAACACTGCCATGATCTACATGTACTGGGTTCCAACTGAGCAGACAGTCAACAAGGAATACTATGTTGAGATTTTTTGTTAGTTCAGGATCAGATTCCGTCAGAAGAGGTCAGCACTCTTCAAATCGGGTCAGTGGCATTTCCAACAGGACAATGCACTCCATTCTTGTCACAGACTATGTGACCAAGATGAGTATCAAGACAGTTCCTCACCCTCCCTATAATCCAGACCTTGCTCTCCGTGACTTTTGGTTATTCCCTAAGATCAGAGGCTGTCGTTATGAGACAATTGAGGAGAAGAAAGAGGCTGTGACAAAGGTCATTGACATGCTCACACAAGAGGACTTCCATGGGGACTACCAGAAGTTGTTGGAACGGTACAAGTGCATTGCAGCCAGAGGAGATTACTTCGAAGGGGACTAGTGTTTCATGTGTGTACCATCCATAAAAGTGCCCATACGAAAAAAGTCTGGAAACCTATTTAATGATCCTCATAGATAGATAGATAGATAGATATCGTTTTTTATGGTTTCCTTGGTACCTTCTTTGGTTTCATATAATTTTCCATCCTCTTATAATCATTTATACTTTAATAATAGACCCGAGGTTTCCTATTGGAATAATATGTAGAGAAACCGATGGGTCTTTCTATTAATTTGGTGTCTTTGAGATCTTTTTTTATCGATAAGATTGGCGCGGAGCATTGTATTGAATGAATATATATTTTGGTTTAAAGATTCTTGTTTGTGGCCTGCACCACTAAAAAAAATCTCTTGTGCTTAAAGAATGATTCTCTGCGTTTATCTTTACGCTATTATTAACTTTGAAAGGACCAATAATTTTACTGCCCACAATATATTCCCCAGATCTCTCTCTCTCTCTCTCTCTCTCTCTCTCTCTCTCGCTAATAAATATATATATATATAATTTAGGATAGTGTAGACATAGTCAAAAATGCTTAGTGACTTTCAGTTTCTTGCCTATATAATCATCAAATCAAGTAATTCCCACGTGGTGGGTTTCCCTTTATATACTGTTTTATGAGGCACGATGGAAAAACTAATCTAGTTTGTCACGTGATCTTGGTGATGAAAGAACAGATAAACATGTTTGTTTTGTTTTTTTCTAGATGTTCTTTTTAGACCGTGCTTATGCACGGTCTAAAAAGAACATCTAGAAAAAACCTCGTATCTGGAAGATAGGAGGTTGTTTCTGTTCTTTCGTTGACGTAAAAACACATTCTTTCATGGGGGTGTCCTCATGGTGTAATTGTTAAAGCGGGATCGTAGTTAAGGCGTGTTCGAACTCCAGTCGCGCTATTACGTTGACTTACGGGCAAATATCCTTGGGAAAGATATGAACCTCCTTATCCTCCCAGCTATGGGTTAAATAAATACCACTACAGTTTTTCTTTTCTTTTTTTCTTTTTTTTTTTTTTTTTTTTTTTGGAAAGATGGATCTGGCATTAAATAACCTAAGAAGGTTGATATGCTATTAAACAACAAAACCAAACCATAATTCTTTCATGAATCGTAGCCAACTCCGACTGGAGTGGAGGCGGTCTAGTTTAAGCCCCAAAATATGTTTCTCTTGCCGTATAAAACTCGATAACTTGCTTTCTACTTTTTTTCGTTTGTTTACACGTAACTGTCCACAAAAACATGCATATTTTCCCACAGTTTGGGATTTGAACTTTAACCTGCCATCTGTCATTTCGTCCAACCGAATGTTTGTTATATACGGTAGGGTGGAAAAGAGAGGCCATTATATAACGTTATATATATATATATATATATATATATATGAGTGTGTGTGAAATTAAAAAATGAATATTAATGATTATTTATAATATGATAAAAAAAACTCGATTGATTGATAGATTTCAACATCTTAACTCGTGTAGGGTTATTTTATGCCATGAGATTAGGGAATCATGTTCATTGTGTGTTCACCTTTACATTCTTTGTGTAGGTGTTTCTTTGGAGATTATATTAACACACGGTATTACCAAATACAAATATTTTTAATCAGATCAGTTTAAAAAATAGATGGGACCCCTACAGGTACTACAACTCCGGGTCAAAATAGACCGAGCGGTAATGGCAAGGAAAGGGTATTCCACGCTCTTTGGAAATCCAGAACTGGAGCCTTATCATCAGATGCAATTTAGTGGCATGCCCAGAAAACCACTCTTTTGAGGGGGTTCCTACCTCTCTACATGTGATACAGAATATTCTAATTCTCGCCGACAGAGGGGATAACCATCAAATTGTCTCATAAAATCTCACTCTACCGTAAAATATATAATAAAACCATTTATTAAAAGCTAAAAGTCACATGATAATTGCTCGCCAACATATAAGGATATACACAAAATGTTTATCACATCAGTTCCATCAAACGGATTATATTATGAAAACATTGATTTGTATTATTTATATGAAATAATGCTTTGAAATAGCATCCAATTCAAGTTCTTTAATTTTTAAACCAGATTTATGGGAAAAGCACCTTCCTAATTTTTGGGAATAGCACCATCTTGTTTAATGGGGACAGCATCTAGCATCTTCTTGATTTATGAAGAGAGCATCTTCTTGATTTATGGGAACTACTCCTTCTTGAATTATAGGAACCACAACTTCTTGACTAATGGGAACTGCATCTTCTTGATTTATGGGAACCACATCTCCTTGACTAATGGGAACAGCACCTCTTTGATTTATGTGAACCCCATCTTCTTAACTAATGGAAATAGCACCTTCTTGATTTATGGGGACAGCATCTTCTTGATTTATGAAAACTACTCCTTGATTTACTGGAACAACATCTTCTTGATTTATGGGAACTACTCTTTCTTTATTTATAGGAACCACATCTTCTTGACTAATGGGGACAGCACCTTCTTGATTTATGGGAACAGCACCATCTAGATTTATGGGAACCACTCCTTTTTGAATCATGGGAATAGCACCATGTTGACTTATGGGAACCACATCTTGATTTATGGGAACAGCACTTTCTTGATTAATGGGATCCTCATCTTCTTGATTTCTTATACGCAAACCAATCAGAATGATTTATTCATTCATAGTGAATACAAATAGCTACGACCAGAATTTAAACGTGGCCCACCATTTCCTTTTTCCGTGATTACAATGTTAAGTAGACATCTTTTTCGGACGATGGCGATGATCACTTGAGGATTATTTGGTTTAGTTTATAAGTTTAATGGCATATCAACCGCTGATTATTATTAAATGCCAAATCCTGTTTCTACAAATATTATATAATTTTCAACTCAACAGTTTATAAGTAATATTTTTAAAATAACCAAGTCTTTTTTGTTTGCACACAGTAAAATGGTTTCAAATAGTGCAGTTGAAGCCACTCAAGGTGCCCACTGTGGTTGGCAGTGTCGTGGTAGTTGCTGCACTATCACGTTGTGCATTGCCTCACATCATGTGGGATTTGAAAGCTCCACACACAAATGGATTTGCAACGTAGTCAAGTTCAGTAACTTATGCTTTAATAATTCGAACCCGGCTATAACACCACGGAAGCAACAAAAAAAAAACATTTGTCACGCGAAAAGTGAAGGCCTTATTGAGCAAAGTATAAATAAACAGATGATTGAAGAAATTTCGCTTGTGTTGGTAATATCTTGATGGTCAGGCAACGTCGAGTGGCTCAAAAACCGTGAATTACGTGTCCGTACTACAAGACACATACCGGACATTGGCCTAGGGGTTAGAGTGTTCGCCAATGGCCCGGGAGACCTGGGTTCAATCCCAGGTCGAGTCATACCAAAGACTCAAAAAATGGTACTTGATGCCTCCTTGCTTAACACTCAGCATTATAAGGTACGGATCAAGGGTAAAGTAGAGCAATCCAAGGAAGGAGTAACACCCTCCCCTACACATTGGTGTAGTAGCTATCGAAAAGGGAGCCTTCGGGTTACCCTCGACTATGGTCGCCAACTTTACTTTACTTACTACAAGACATAAAGGAAAATCCGCTCAGTATCACTCGAAGAGTATCAGGCGAGCTCGGCATCACACAGTCCAGTGTCGTTTATCACCTTCATGACTATGGGAGCAAAAGCATTTGGAGCTGCCTAATTATTCATCATATTAACAAAATATTGTAAACCAGCTTTACTCCACTTAAAAAATGACCTCGTGTCACATTATTTTTTGGGTGGAAATGTTGAATAAATTCACACGGAAATACAAGAAAAGATAGTCTAGAATATAAGTATGCTTCACTTTACGCTGCAAGCTTCTGACATTAGTTGACCAGTTCACATGCCTCGACAGCAGTATCTCATCTACTAAAAGGGAGGTCAGCATAGACATAGCGAATCTGTGGATTACTATTGTCAGGTTATCGATCGCAAGGACATCTGATATATCTGATAAGATAAAACGGGATTTCTTCCGAGTTGTGTTGGTGTCAGTACTACATTATGGAAACACCTGGATGATTACGAAAGGCTTAGAGAAAAAAATAGATGGGAACTACTCAAGAATCCTACGTGCTGATTTGAACGAATCATTGTCTCCCATCTCTGTTTAAGTTAGACTGATAAGAGACGATGGGCACTGCTAATGAATTAAGGACGAACTCATAAGCGACATTTTCTGACGGACTACTATAATTGAACCAACGAGTGTATGCCGACCATCAATGACTTATATCAGTCCTGTGTGGACACTGGATGCTGTCTAGAGGATAAGCCAGGAGCGATCGACGATTGGAATGGATTGTTAGTGGGTGTTAGGGAAATAGAACTGTTTAATATTTGAACTGTGTGTAAACAAATGACAAGCAAAATTGAATTGTTAGAAATAGAACTGCTTGATCATTTAACTGTGTGTGATCAAATGATTGATGTTAATAGAATTGTGAGCGACAAATCATATATATCTAATGTATGTGTATAAACCAGATTTGGCATTAAAATAACCAACAATGGTTGATGTGCCATAAAATCAAACCGAACTAAACCAAACGATAGCTGCTAAGCTTTATAATTTCCTGCTTTGCAGTCATATCTGACCCGAAATTGAGAAAATTCTTAGAAAAAATCAAAATGGTTTTTAAATAAATTGAACAATAACCTCTTAGATTCTCACTATTTGCTGAATTATGGAAAGAGTATGTGCAAATATTTCGACACTATTGTTTTAAGATTTCTCAAAAGATTTTGATACCATACCCAGTAGAAGGATAAAGCAAATACTTCTAGCATATAGTGTTGTATAGTCATATGCAGATTCATACAGAAAGAATCATAACGACACAATGATAATGACGACAAGGCAAAGAAGACGAGCGACACAGTTCTTAGAAAAATATACCTCTCACTTTATTTGAAAGGTTTCGAAAGGGTTACTCAAGGTTTTATTGTGAGAGAGAGAGAGAGTTGGAGACCGAACAGAACTGCAATATACTGACCCACACTCTTAGGGCCATCAGTGTTTCTTTCCCGTTCTCCTGATGCTGCTCAACCGGAGGCCCGGGGCCCCAGCTCTCTGCTGGATGCTGGCTTTCTCTACCGCATCTTGTCATTAACTCACTTGATCTCCAACTAACTGACTTCCTGTCTTCACCGAGTTATATAATAGTTCAATCGCCCACTCAATATCTTTGGAATGGCATGTTTGATCGTCATCAAGCGGAAATAACTGTCATGCAGTTCACAGGTCACTCTCTTCCGGTGCATCAGTATATGACTGTACTATGGGATTTTACCTTATCCCATATTATCTATCAGCCAAGCCCGCCTACGCGATTTCTTTCCATAACTGCCATCGGAATGTGTCCCTTCCTTCCGGTGCATCACTTTGGAATGGCATGTTTGGCCGGGTCGAAGGTCAATATACAACAATAGTCAGCCCAAAGAAAATGTTACCGCCATAATTATGCTTTATAAAAACATGAAAGCAATAGTTTACTCTCCTGGTAATATCTTAGATTTCTTTGATATTGTCACTAGAGTCTTGCAAGGAGGTACATTAAAACCATTTCATTAATAATCCGTCTAGTTTATACACTACGAAAGTCAATAGATCTAGTCAAAGAAAAGGGTCTCATCCTAAAAAGAAAAGAAGCAAGTCAATATCACGCATTCAGATTATGTAGATGATCTAGTTCTTCTCGCAAATACATTTTCCCCAGCCGAATATCGGCTGCAAGAAGCATTAGTTGCAACTTGAAGTTAGATAAACAGACTTAATGTGTTTTAAACAAAATGGTTCCTCTAAAATTAGTAGTCCATTTCACATATCTCAGAAGTAATAAATATCTCATCGACTAAAAGTGATGTCACCATACTCTTGAGTAAAGCATGGACTGTTATTGACAGATTATTGACTATATTGAAATCTAATCTCTCTGATCAAAGAAAATGAATATTCTTCAATGCGGTAGCAGTGTCAGTACTATTGTATGACTGCACTTGTGGACTTCAATGTAGCACCTCGAGAAAACAAAACCTGCTGTTCATCCATTTCCTTCCCTTCCCATAAATTATCCAAGTAAGACAATCAAAATATGCTGGAGAAGCAGGCATGAGCTCATAAACGAAGTTATCATTTCGAGTCTTTCACATGGATAATATCTGGGTTAACTGACAAACAAAAACGTACATACATGAGCTCTCTGCAGACACTGGTTGCCTACTAAAGGACTTGACAAGAGGGACGGACACTGTGGTGAGAGAGAGAGAGAGAGAGAGAGAGAGAGAGAGAGTCAAAGGGATCGGTGGTATCATTAAAACTTGACAATGATGACTGTTTATATTTTTCATGTTTATTTTTCTATTATTATTTTTATTTGTCAATATTTTTTGTCTGTTCTTCATTTTTTTGTCGATTTTTATTTTCTTCTATTTATTTATTTATTTGCTTTTTTCTTTCTTGTGTTGATTTATATTCATTTTGTTTATTTTTAATTTTTTGTTTTGTTTTTAGAAACCCTATGAGAAAGCACACGTTAATTTTGTATAAATATTTTTTCAAATTGATCATTTTTGTTGCAATATTTTCATTGTTTGTAATGTTCTAAGATTTTGTTATTTAAAAATAGCAACGGTGAATAAATAAATATGATAGAAATGGTGAAAAAAAGAGTCTCAATTATTTTTCGTTTGCTCATATATAGTTTTTCATTGTACGATATTTTTGGTATGGAAGCCTGCAAGCATTATTAATAAACCATTTAAGGAGCAATAATCCTCTTTTAATAATTCACTGTCAGACAGATAAAACGTGTTTATCTTCAGCTCCGTGTTTTTTTTTTTTGCATTTTATTGAGGGCTTTTATTTTCTATTCGTTGTTTTTTAACAAGAAGTAATTTTCTTCTTTTTTCCAAATCAATTCAGAAGATTTACCGCTAGGTAGCAAAATCCTCACGTATAAGATGCCAACAACAATAAGGGTTATTACCATTTCGACTGCCATACTTGTGAAAGTGAGAGGCGTGTATAATCAATCATATAGAATATTGCTGAGGTAATGCAACCGAAGCACAAAAACTCCAGCTTGCCCAGTCGGCTGTGGCTATAGAATACATCGACTGCACCTCTGCAGAGGGGTAAACCCCCCCCCAATGAGTGTCCTGGATATATGACACTAAAAAATCTGATGGTGAGAATCCAGTAATGCTGGGGCTTTGGGGAATACTGAGTACCCCTTCATTGCCATTACTTCCAGGTCCACTCAGGCCCAGCGTGGTAGCACCTTATAGGGCCCTATCTATGGGTTAAATAGAACTAACGGCATACTTATGATCAACTGAATTGTTTGACTAGACTGAATAGCTTCAAATAGAAATGTTTTTGACAATTAAACTGTACTTACATTTAAACTGTGCGCTTATGCTAAACTGGATTATTTGAACTAGAACTGTTTTTTGACATTGAAAATGTATTTAAACTAAACTGAATTGTTTAACGTAGAACTGTTTTGTGTAAAGAAAACCTGTCCTTATACTAATATGAAGTAGCTGAATTAGAACTGCTTCACTAAACTGAATAGCAAAATAGAAATCTTTTTCATAATTAAACTGTACTTACATTTAAACTGCGTGCTTATGCTAAACTGAATTGTTTGAAATTTATTTACATAAAAACTGATTTGGCGTAAAATAACCTACAACGGTTGATATGCCATAAAACCAAACAAACCAAAAACTACAGATTTAATTCGTTTTGGCTATGAAGCATGAAATAAATTTTTCTATTTTAAAGATTTATTTTGGTATTGACAAAAATCCTGTGCCCAATGGTATCTAATTTACTTGTTTTATTATAATTCACCAAAATATTGGTCTGCTAAGTTTAGTACTAAACAGCATTTGATGGTGAGGCCCCATTTCTAGGTATCTGGAATGTGTGGAGCACCTTTTAGACGCTACCTCCTACTCATCAACTTTTTCCTTCTTTTCCTCTGTCTTTTTTACCAAACTTCACTTCAGGGAAGTTCTCTTTTATTCTTTTTCACTTATCTCTTTTTCCATTGCTTGGGTTCCTTTACTTTCTCTATTTGAAGTTCCTCCCAAGTTTCATTGACCATTCCTCAATATGCTTTTCTTTTACATTTTTGGTTCATATATATACGAGGTGTATTCAATAAGTTTCCAGACTTTTTTTGTACAGGCATTTAAAATTGCCGTAGACGCTTGAACATTCAGTATGTTATTGCTATACATCTTATGAGATGACTGACCAATATTTATGATTTCAAGTTCAAATGAACAGCTACAGTAGCAATGGGAATACACCCTACTAAAGCCTGATTGTCACAGCCGGTGAATGTCAAAAATACAATCTGACACTTTAGAAGAACGATATATATATATATATATATATATATATATATATATATATATATATATATATATATATATATATATATATATATATATATTATTTTTGGTAATATTGTAGTATGCTGTCAACCTCACTATTTTGTTTGATTTTGAAAAAGTACTTTTTTTATTTCTGTTTCAAATATAGGCAGTCGAAATTCCTGCCGAAAAAGGGGCATTTTTTTTTTTTGTTTAAACCTTCTGGAATAGAAATTGAAGAAAGTTTACAGTAACTGAAAATAGTTTAAGTGTTTGACTTTAAATGTCTCACCTTCTAAGAAAGTTTATACGTGGAATTTCATTAATAGGATTAAGTTTCAGGCAGTGACTTTAGGTTAACATTTATGGCACTTTCTAATCATTGGCCCTTCCCTTACTTTGCACAAATTCATTCAAAACATTTTTGCAATTCATGAAAAATAATTGTTTTTTTTTTTTTTTGTTTTTATTTAATTTGAAAGAAAGAAACGATGAAGTAACGAAACTTGTAGAAAAAGAAACGAAGTCGAAAGAAGTCAAAATATACATAAAATGATATATAACTAAAGGAAACTTGTATTTTTCTCCAGAAAATAGAATAAAAGAAAGAAACAGCGACCAAACAAAGATTTATAAAGTAATGTATAACTCCATGAAACGTGTTTTTTCTCAAGAAAGAAAAAACGAAAAAAGAGAGAAAGAAAGAAATATTCATAAAGTAACGTGTTACTGAAAGAAACGCGTTTTTTTCTCCAAAAGACAGAAAGAAAGAAAGAAAGAAAGAAAGAAAGAAAGAAAGAAAGAAAGAAAGACAGATTTACAAATTAGTATATAAATGAATGAATTGTTTCTTTTTTTCGAAAATAAAGAAAGAAAGAAAGAAAGAAAGAAAGAAAGAAAGAAAGAAAGAAATTGAAAGATTTACAAAATAGTATATAAATGAAAGAATTGTTTTTTTAAGAAAGAAAGAAAGAAAGAAAGAAAGAAAGAAAGAAAGAAAGAAAGAAATTGAAAGATTTACAAATTAGTATATAAATGAATGAATTGTTTTTTCAGAAAGAAAGAAAGAAAGAAAGAAAGAAATTGAAAGATCTACAAAATAGTATATAAATGAATGAATTGTTTCTTTTTTTCGAAAAGAAAGAAAGAAAGAAAGAAAGAAAGAAAGAAAGATGTTCATTGAATGTAGAAATGACTGAAAAGAACTTTTTCATTTAAAAGAAAGAAAAAAAGAAAGAGAGAAATGGAGAAAGAAAAGAAAATTAAAGGAAATGAAGGAAAGTAAATGGAATAAAAATTTATGCTTCAAGTAAACAAAAAAGGGAAAGACAAAACTTTAAAAGAAGGAACGAATGAATAATAATAATAATAATAATAATAATAATAATAATAATAATAATAATAATAATAATAATAATAATAATAATAATAATAATAATAAAGCAAAGAAAGTTTTGCTAAAAAAATTGTCGCCACAAAAGGTGAGAACGCAATAACGTGGAAACGGATGCTAAATATAAAACAGCGTTATGCACAAACTAGCTTAGGTTTGTAGTCGTCAACGCCAACGATCTTTTAAACAAATTTTCCTGTACTATCTTGAATGCAAACACATGTTCCAAGCAAAAAGAAAGAAAGAAAGAAAGAAAGAAAGATGACAGTTAACATCGTGAAGTTTATCGAATATTTAATAAAATTCAACCATCCAGTACTTTATATCTATAATGTATTTCATGATAATGTTATAAATGTCATATCAAATAATATTATAAGTGTCATATCAAATAATGTTAAAAAGTGTCATGACAAAATAATCGGGTCGAATATGTTGCTTTAATGATATTTGAAACTTTTATTTTGGTGAGGGCCAACTTGTGGCCAGCAGATGAAAGAGGATTCAAAAGAGCTGCGATGTGTACAAGTGCTTTATCTGCCGCCCATTTGCATTCTGACTCCTCTTCCGGTCAAGGGTTGATAACTCCCAACTGATTATCTCACTTACTTGGCCTTGCCATAGCAATAAGTCACCAAAAGCTTGGTTTCCAGGCTATTGCACTAAACTGCATCTGGTGGTAAGGCTCCATCCAGTTCTGGATCTCTGATGAGTGTGAAGTATCTTTTCGATTCCTATCAATGGATTAAATATCTTTGTTTTATATAATGAATGATTTTGAGCAACATTCTTTTGTTGACTTTTCGAACATTGATATTACAATTAAGTATAAAAGAGGCACTTATGGCGTAACGGTTATTATCCATATTTACTTACCCCTCCTCTCGAGTAGGATATGACAAAAGGTCAATTTTTAAGCGGAGTTAAAGTTTTGAAAGCAGAGTTTTCATTGTTTTAGACTAGTTGCCTCACCAAGGCTGAAGAACCCAGTCAGCCTTACTATTTACCCATAGCTAGAGGGAGAATAATTGGATTAACAAATACAACGACAACCCTATCTAGTTTTTAAATGCGAAATATTGGGAATTAATGAGGATTTGAAAACATAAAATTTTAGAAATTACCAAGTTGTTTGGGATGCTACAAATGTCAGGTGAAAACTCTTCACATGAAATGTTCATTTTTTTTAACTGCCTGCCTAAAGTGAGGTGTGTCTTTCAGTTCATATGTCTTATAAACCGTCAAATAAAGTATTTAACAATCTTTTTTATAATAAATTGTACTCGTAAACTGGACCCTTATTTTGTGCTCATAGATTAGATAAATCAAATATCAATCTTTTTGCTTAGCCGTATACATTAACATATTCTGACAATATTTTTGCCAGAAAACGAATCAACCAATTTATAAGTTCATGGGTAATTTACACCACTTTAAATTTCATTCTTTGAGCGGGTTTTCAGCTAGTTATGAAAAAGCAATATGCATTTATGTAATACATCAGGAGTACCTTATGATTCTCCAAATATTTCTAATATATTTTAAGAATATCTCTACTGGTACCAATCCACCTGCAATGAATGTCCTGATATGACGCTAAACAATCTGATAGTGAAGCTCCGGTAATCCTTGAGATTCAGGGAATACGGAATACCCCTTCATTACCATGACTCCCAGGTTCACTTTGGCCCGGAGTGGTAGCACCTGATAGGGTCCTATCCATGAGTTAAATAGAAATGTTCGACATTTAAACTGTGTATAAACAAATGACTTATGCAAAATTGAATTGTTAGAAATAGAACTATTTGATCACTTAATAAACAGCTGATTGAATTGTTTGTAATACATAGCAATTCTTGGAACCATTTATCTTTGACTTATGTTAAAATGAATTGTTTGAAATAAAAGTATTTGATCATTTCACTGTGTGTATCAACAAAATGTGTTTACAAATCATATATCTAATATATATATATATATATATATATATAGTAAGTAAAGTAAAGTTGGCTACCTTAGTCGAGGGTGACTCGAAGGCACCCTTTTCGATAGCTACTACACCAAGGTGTAGGGGAGGGCGCTACTCCTTTCCCTGGATTGCTTCACTTTACCCTTGATCCCTACCTTATAATGCTGAGTGTTAAGCAAGGCAGCATCAAGTACCCTTTTTTTAGTCTTTGGTGTGACTCGACCTGGGATTGAACCCCGGTCTTCCGGACCATTGGCGAACACGCTACTGATTTGGCCAACAACGAACAATGGTTGATTTGCCCTAAAACCAAATCAAACTAGTCCATTGGTCCCGTAAGCTGACTTGATCATGAGGACTCTTCTCGTGTCACATGTCTTGAAAAAGATAACTTGGCGGAACCCATCCCTCTCCAGGTCTATAACCAATTTGAAATCAGACTTTTCCTTCTCGTAGACCAGCCGCCATACAAGATTAAAAATTCTCCTCATTTCGATTATTTACTAATAGTCAGTGAAAGAAAAGTTGGAGGCATATTTTTCCCATTGGTATTAGTGATATCAGAAATCAAAACACCCTCGTTCAAGGTTTGAACTCAAGTAAAAGTGTCCACTACCAATTACAAATACCGTCAACCACGAGCGCCTCCTTAAAAAGATCCATGCCTTAATATAGAGATTATGTGTCTGTCTGTAGTAGAAACAACGTTACCACCCACGTCAAAATTCACATAGTTATTTATTTCACATTCTCTATGACTTGGTTTAATTTCTTCTGTTCGTTTAAATAAGTTGTTAATAACAAGGAATTGAATTTGTGTGAATAGGACAGCTAATTTGCATATTGATGATTTTAAAAAAATGATGTTGATTAATATTTACCGGGTATTATTGATTTCTAATTATTTGGTTTTATTTTAATATGAGTAAAAGCCCTGTCGATAAATCTCTTTAAAAAAAATTCGTTAAAATATAACTATAATTTCAAATAGTTAAATTAGGAAAATTTAGCAATAGGAGTGGATGGAATAGCCTGCGTTGAAGTTAGCGATTTCATTCACTCCCGCCTCTTTAAAAAAAAGTTTAACGTAATAATTTAATTCTAAATAACATTAAACGTTATTCGTTTATTTGTTTATTTATTTATCTATCTAATAGTTTATATATATATATATATATATATATATATATATATATATATATATATGTATGTGTGTATGTATGTATTCTTTTAATATTTACATAGACATACTCCAATAAAGAATAAAGAAAACAATATTTTAAAAAATAATAAATCATTCAATGAAAATGTAAACAAATTATTTTTTTATTTTTCGTCACTTTATTTATTTTTACACACACACACACACACACACACACACACACACACATAATTAAAGTCCAGTAAATAGGGGCTTTAAAATACAACTGCATCTCTGCATCGTAAGATCCCTTGACAGCAAATTGACACTACGCTGCTTCTTATGCCGAGGCTCCAGTTCCGGAGTTTTGAGGACTGTGGAGTACCTTTTCATTGCCATTACTCCCTGATCTACTCTGACCGGAGTGGTAGTACCTATCAATGTGTCAAACAGAATCATTTACTCATTTAATATACTTAAAACCATTTAACTGTGTGACAACAAATGATTTATGCTAGATTGAACGATTAGTATAACCAAGCAATATTCGTTACCATTTAACGGTGTGCAAGTAAAACTATTAGTGTTAAATAGCAATGCTACAAACAATTTAACTGTGTGCAAACAACTGATCTCTGGCTCTTTTAAGGATGTTACCAACAGATTATTTGTTTATAAATATATATAAATATATATATATATATATATATTTAATTGCATGGATGCTTATATGCCACTACAAGTTTTATGCCGTTTTTACACAGCAATTGTCTGACAGAAAATATCTACCTGGTGATTGCCCAGCAAAGACGGTATGAAACCAGTGATCGCAGATAAGCATCCATGCTATTTAATATATATAAAACTAGTATATATCTATTTATTATTATATATATATATATATATATATATATATATATATATATATATATATATATATATATATATGAACAGAATCTGATCTTAAATAACCTACAAGGGGTTATATGCAATAAAAACAACCAACCAACCAACCATTTAATTGTGTGCAAATTAAAATGTTAGAAATGATTGAACTATGTGAAAACAATGGATTAATAATTTATAGAATTATAAGCGTTTGAAAAAAATAATTGAAACCATTTAACTATATTTTCTTTTTTAATATTTTTAATCATTATTGTTTTCACTGGGAAATAAAGTTTGAATTCAAGAAGACTAACTTGCGCAAAGGAACTCCAAGACTTGACTAGAAAATAAGTTTCTCCAAAAGAGAAATGAAAGAAAGGTTCCCTGGAGTTAGTAAAAATAGAACAAGACTATTTTTTGAGGCAGAAAGAAACTTTCCCAAAGAAAAGTGTAAGTTTAGATATTTCTAATTTTAATTTTATTCAAAATGTTGTGTAGTGATTAGAAAAATAAGAATAAAATAAGTTCAAGAAGCGCAGAAATTCCCAGAAGCCCCTGACAGGAAGCGGAGACGACGCCTGCTCGGAAAAGGAACCATCTCTGCGAAAAGGAGAAATTTGATCTCACTGCTGCCTCAAACGTAGCACAGAACAGGCCATCTTTCACGCAACCGCTGGCAGCAAACACTGATTATGTATAGTAGCCTGACAGCATGTCTGCTGCTAGCGAGCCGACACCGCCGAAACTAACCAGATAAAAACACCCAATTTGGACTTATCAACCAGCGGAGAAGACTAGTGTAAATAAACACCTTGTCTGGAAGACGTGATCATTTCCATTGGATTTAGGAAGAATTTCCACACCCACAGAATGGTTTTTGGACCCTGAAATAAAGTTGAAATTTCAAAGTTATCTTGGTCTCGTTTCTTCCTTTATTTAGTAATACTTTTGCAGCTTTCTACAGACACAGAAGAAGCCAACGATTTATGATGGGTAATAAGAGAACTAATGGAGCCAGATATCCAAAGCCAAAAGTGACAACTATCAAACAAACTAAACTATATAGATAACAAACCAAAACATCTGTAGCCCCATTGGGGTTCTCATTCAGCTCTTTTATAATAAGATTTTATTATTGGCTTTGTTTACATCTTTTTTTTTTTTTTTTTTTGCTATTCTCCTTAATAAACAGCTATGTACAAAAACGTGTACTTGTTAAAGAATAGTTTGTTTGTTTTTTCAAATCTAAAAAAAATCGGCTTATAATTTGGTTTTGATACAATTTTCAATAAAAGATTAAGTTTTTTTCTAAAAGACATATTTTCTCAAAATTCAGAAAATATACATTTTTTTAAATTATTCTATTTTCATGTGCCCCTTACACAATCTTTTAGCTAATTTGACTTCCTTAATGAAAATTCAGGTAAATGATTTTTGCATGTTTAAAAATAATTCCACGAAGAATTAGATTTTGTTTTCATCTTTTATAACAGTTTGTTTATTTTTTTCACACACATACCTTTTTTTTAATGTTCAAAAACTCTCAAAGAAAGTACAATGTTTCTCTTCTATGCATTTTTTAACTTTAACTATTCATTTTTGCTGCTTAAGCTTCTTCCTTAATAAAAGAAAAAAATCCAGGTTAGATGTTGTTTTAAAGGTTTGAAATTGATATCCGTAGATTAGTCTTCCACTCACTTTCGGTGTTTGGATTTTGTTAATTCGTGTAAAAATACTGAATAAATATGACAGATTAGATATTGAAAAAAACATTTTTATCAAAATAATACTTTTTGAGACTTAGTTTATTTTGTAGCGCTTTGGGGAGGGACGTCATTTGACGATATCTTTTCTACGGAAACTCGAAAGAGAATCAATATAAAAGCATCATACCGAGGATAAAATTTTTCCAAGCATTTATGAACATAAAAACAAATTATTACGCTTTTGATCATCAATACTTTAGAAGAAATGGGAAATGGTACTTATCAAATTTGTCAAAAAAGGTGCGTGTTTTGGGGTATTTTTTCTTGTTTTTTTTTTGTTTTTTTTTGTGGTAACATGCCTATTAGTATGCCTATAAAACTTAATTCCACTCCCGCTTTTTGTTTGTTTGTTTGTTTGTTTTAGGTTTTTTTTTTATTAAGCATTAAATTTACGATGTCTTTTTACTTTGGACACAAGAAAACAGTAAGATCCATAGGAATATATTGTTTGGAGTGGGGGAATATTTTCAAGGGCCTAATTCTTTCACTGTGTTTTTTTTTCTAATTAAAATCTGCCTTTAATACAAATTCCCTTAACGGAAATTAGGCATCTGTAACCTATTTATTTATTTATTTTAGTCTTTCTAATTTAATTTTATATTTAATTAGATTAAAATTTAAATACTTGTACCCAAAGGGCGGATGTTTTTCCTAGTCTATTTAAATACTATATTGTAAACTGCTAGTCTGAAGCTATTTGCACGTCATCTTCGATAGAAATCGCGCCTGTGAAAGAGACATTCGACTTTGGTTCTTCAGGTGAATTAAAGAATTATTTTCAGACGTGAATGGCTATGCACTGCTGACTGACTCCATTGTTTAGCTTCATACAGAATTATTTTTCCCTTTGAGCAGATTCCATAGATTTAATTATGATAAGGGCGAGAGGTTCAGTGGAAGAAAGTAACAGAGCAGATAATAGAAACGTTGGAAAGAGTAGAAAGTTGTTTCGATAAAATATAAAGGTGGAAGGAAGAAAGATAGCTAAGATATTAAAGATAATATAAAAAAGAAACAAAGAAAGAAACAAAGAAAAAAGACAAAGCTTCTCTGATCAAGAAATAATGTGAAAATGAATGAAATAAACTTTTTTGTTAAGAAAGAAAGAAAGAAAGAAAGAAAGAAAGAGAAAATTGATGAGAATGAAGGAAAGTAAATTGTATTAAAATGCAACTTCAAGGAAAGAAAAAAGTGAAAGAGAAATTAAACATGAAAAATCGACCTTGCTAAGGAATTAAAAAAACTATGGAACATGAAGGTGACAATCATACCAATTGTGATTGGTGCTTTTGGTACAGTAACTAAAGTAATAAAGGGATTGGAGGACTTGGAACTTGGCGGACGAGAGGAGACCATCTAAACTGCAGCATTATTGAGAACGGCCAGAATATTGAGAAGAGACTCGGTGACTTGAGGAGACTTGCTGTCACTCAAACCCCAGTGAAAGACCATCAGCTAACGCTGGTTTGAAAAACTCTAATGAGTAAATAATAATAATAATAATAATAATAATAATGTGATTGGTGCTTTTGGCACAATAACTAACGGAAGTTGGCGGACGGGTAGAGACTATCCGAATCACTGCATTGCTGAGAACGGCCAGAATCCTGAGATGAGTCCTGGAGACTTGAGGAGACTTGCTGTCACTCAAACTCCAGTGAACAACCATCAGCTAACACTGATGTGAAAAACTCAAAAGGAGTAAATAATAATAATAATAATAATAATAATAAGAAGAAGAAGAAGAAGAAGAAGAAGAAGAAGAAGAAGAAGAAGAAGAAGAAGAAGAAGAAGAAGAAGAAGAAGAAGAATTCTGGAAACCTAAAGATTCCTGCTGCAACTCAAATTCCAATGAAAGACCACCAGATTATGCTAGTGTGAGAAACTTGCAAATAATAATAATAATAAAACAAAATTTTGCTTAAAATCTTGTCACCACTCATCTATTTTTCGCCCAAGTAATTGCTATATTTCATTTCCAATTAATGCTGCCAAAAACGTAATCGACTTAGACGAGGAGATAGCGGGAAAATAGGAAGTCAAGTGCGTTCGGACATGTGCAAAGTGGATCTGCACTCGATCACATATTCCCCTTATATTCAAGGAAGCTCACTATACTATATCGTTGGTTTACCTGGACATGTAGGCTCAGTGTGACAGAAAAAACCCCCACAGATTTTAGCTGAATGGTGGGACAATTACTTTTAAATGATCATGACTCGAAAAGAGAAGGAAGAGAAAGTTAGAAAAAGAGAGAAATGATGCATGAAAGGAAAAAAGGAAGAATAGAAGGAAAGAATGAAGGTAAGAATAAAGTCATTGATGGTTTTTACGATTATTTTTTGGTCTAGAGGTTATGGAATCCCGTTCATATTTACATCTTATGTGTAGTTTTGTCCCCAGTCCTATATAAGACGACAAATTGATGGGAATCTAACACATAGAACCATTCCAGGTCAGAGTGGAGCTGGGAGTAATGATAATGAAGGAGGACGTATTTGGCGTATTTCAAGACTCGCTGACTGGGATAGGAGGGAAAGGAAATATTAGATTTGTGTAGAAATAGTTTTGGTTTTTACCACCATTTTTTAAAGCAATATATCTCATCTTAGAATAAGGCATTAATTTACATAACTTTTACATTAGATCATATTGATTGATTTTAAATGCATGTCGATTTGTCTTAGGTTATTTTATGCAGAGAGGTTAAGGAATCGTGTTCCTTGTTTATCTACATTAATACTTTGATTTTTGTGTCGTTGTTTTATAAGCAAGGAATACTTGATATCAAGTAACTTGGTGCTTTTTTGTGCAAAGTTATACGATATCAAGTATTCCGATTGAATACCAAGAATTTAAACACAATTTTATTATTTCAAGAATTCCTATCAAATACATATAATTATTTGGTAACTATTTCTATTTATTACAGATATTTATTCGCGCAGTTATTTGGGTTTAGGTATCTAATAATAATCCTTAGTTAAAAATTACTGCCTCAAATCTTCGAATCTAATACGAATAATTTACAAAAAGATCTATTTGATTCATAGATAGGACCTTAACAGGTCAGGGTCGACCTGGGAGTAATGGTAATGAAAGAATATTTCACACTTTAGAGCCTCACTATCAGATACAGTTTAGTGTCATACCTAGGGTACCCTTTTGTCAGGAGGCCTTATCTCTCTGAAGAGGATACACTAAGTATATATAAACATAAATATATATACAGGGTGCAGAAGCAAAATTAGGAATATTGTAGTATAAAATAAACGACTCTATTATAAAACAAGATTAATCTCAATTCAAAAAAAATAAACTGCAAAATAAGAAGATAGACATAAAACAGTAAATTTACTCAATATGGCTGCCATTATTATCAATTATTGTGTCAATACACTTTCGAAACGATTTTTGCATGCCTTTGAACTAAATTCTTCCGACATTTTATTCCATTCCTCCTGAATATCAGTCTTAAGCAAACCAATATTTGAGTGGGAAGTTGCATTTGATTTGTTTTCTAAAACATTCCATACAGCGTAATCAAAAAGGTAAATTCTGGGTTTAAATCTTGTTTAATTGCTCTCATCAGAGTTTTCTCGTGGATTTTCAATTCATTAGCATGCTTTCTTATTGACGTTGGGGGACCCTTCTTAATCACCGAAGCGATAGCATTTAAAAAGATTTCTTTTCATTTTTTGTTTAATCCTCCACTCCCCCTTTTCCTTAAAAAACTCTTTTTCATTAGTTTTTTGTTTTTTTTCATTGCTTTGTATTGGGTATACAAAGAAACTTATGCTTGGTTTCAGCATTAAGCAAATCATAGATTCTTTGTCGTTTCTTTTCTTGCTCATTCATATTGGGCTGAATTTTAATTTTCTAAAAAGTACTTGAATAATAGAGGTAATTATGAAAATTTAGATTTATCGTGTTTTCTTTCAAAAAGTGGACTTATCAGACAAAGAACGTTTTTAAAATTATTCCATATTCTGTTTCAACACCCTATATATATATTGTCATCCACACACAGATTTGTTTCTTTCTATCAGAACTCTTCAGTGTGGCTAGACAGGCTAGATTCCCGAAGCTGACTGAAACGCCAATCCAAGATTCTACCACTCAGCTACGAGGAAACCAGCGCAAGCGAAGGAAATTTAAACGCTTGTGTATCACATTTGTTTGGGTACAAGTTTCACTGGGTTGATGTAACTAGAGGCGTCCTAACTGGACACCCTTACCTGCTAGTTTTAATAGCCACACTACTGTTCTTCTATAAGGATGACTTTGGCATTAAACCCACTAAGTTTGATAGCGCACAAAATATATTTTTGATAAAATAATTCAAAATTTACATAGATTCTGTACATACAGAAATATAAAAACGTAGATTGTTTCAAGCGTTTTTAAAGGCTTGATTAGTTTGAGAGCGTTTTTTTATAACGGTATGCTTTTTGTTTTTGTGTCTTTTGTGAGCATGTAGTCATTTTAACATTATTTACACGAGAACATATAAGATATATCTAGCCATGTGTTAAGAAAAATCTGTGTCCGTCCAATCCACCTTTGAAAGTATCTTCGTACTTCATGGCAAACTGTATATCTTCCTCTGTTCGGCTAAAAATAGCAAAATTTGCCATCTGTTGATCTTCACTGACCTCAGATAACATTGAAATTATTTACGCTCAGTCCATATGAAAGCCTGAGGTCAAGTCAATATATTTGTAAAAATTTATTTGGAATTTCTTGTTTAGACATGTTTCTATAGAAAGCACAGAAACTACACTCTGATACTAGATCAAAGAAAGAAAGAAAGAAGTTGAAAGATTTAGAAAGTAATGTGTAATTAAATGAAACTAGTTTTAAGAAAGAAAGAAAGAAAATAATATGTAAGAGAATGAAAATTGTTTAATCCCATGAAAAAAGAAAGAACAAAAAAAAGGAGTTAAAAGTAATATATATAAAGTAATATATATAAAGTAATATATTATAGAATGAAACGTGTTTTATAGAAAGAAAGAAAGAAAGAAAGAAAAAAAGAAAGAAAGAAAATATATAAAATATTTATATAAAGTTATAAATGAGAGAATGAAACCTGTTTATCCCAAGAAGAAAAAAGACAGGAAATAAGGAAGGAGTTGAAAGATTTATAAAGTAAATATAACTGAATGAAAGGCGTTTTATAGAAAGAAAGAAAGAAAGAAAGAAAGAAAGAAAGAAAGAAAGAAAGAAAGAAAGAAAACTTCGAAGATTTATAAAATAAGGCATAAGTGAAGGAAAATTGTTTCATCACAAGAAAAAAGAAAGAAAGAAAATAAAGACGGAAAAGAAAGATTGACAAAGTAATAGATAATTGAGTGAAACATATTTTATAGAAAGAAAGAAAGAAAGAAAGAAAGAAAGAAAGAAAGAAAAAATTGAAAATTTATACAATAATATATAAGTTAATGAAAAAGTGTTTCATCCAAAGAAATAAAGAAAGGAAATCAAGAAAGATTTAAAAAATTTACAAATACGTAATGGAATGAAACGTATTTTTTTCCAGCAAAAAGAAAAAAGTAAGAAAGAAGGAAGTTAGAAGAAATAGATAATTGAAGGAAAATTGCAAAATTTACCTTCTTCGCCACAAATAACATTGGAATTCAACCATGCACAGTCTATGTGGAACCCTGAGGTCAAGTCAATATATTTGCAAAAAATTATCTGGATTTTCCGTTTAAGCATGATTCTATAGAGTGTACAGATACTATACTCTGAACTGAGAAGAAAGAAAGAAGTTGAAATAGTTATAAATTCAATTAGATGCATTTTTCTCCATAATAAAACATAAAAAAAGTAGAAGTTGAAAAATTTATGCAAAATAATATATAATAGAAAAAAAGAAATTGTCATCTGTTGACCTCTCCAGGAATTTTATCATGGACTATCTATGTGTGTTCCTGAGGCCAATGCAATATCTATGCAAGATTTTTTTCTCTGAAATTTTCCTTCTTAGTTGTGTTTATATAGCGTGCATAGATGCCACACTTTGATCTTAGAAATGCCGAGGAGCAACAATTTGATTTTAGGTCAAATACACAGCATCATCGCTGATACGAAGCAGAAGTTGAGGACAATACATCAATAAAACCATATTTGTGACAGATACTGTGCAAGGAAATAATATCAACCAAGCTGAAAATTGTTTTTAAAATGTGTCAACTCCAGCTGCAGGAAGTCGTAATGACATCATTTTGAAGTCGCTAGAAACAGAGTACGCGAAAACACAAGGGATGAAATTTCAAGCTAAGTCTTTTTACGTTGTTCAAATAATTACATTGGTTTCACATTAAATAGAGAAGTTTCTATGCATAGTTTTGAGGCTCAGCCCTCAAAGGAGAAGCAGATTTACAGATTCTAGCAATGGTCTAAGCGTTGAAAACATGTAAATTAATGAAACATTAAAAACGTGAGTTTAACAACTTTAGAAAGCGTAAGGGATTTCAAATACACACATAATGGCTGGTTTTCTATTGTCATCTACGTAATAATATACTGGTTGACTGAAATGTTACCATTTTAAAAAAGAAACAAAATTTAAATACAAATACGTAAATGAATAATACATAAAATAACGCAAAAGTTAGCATTTTAAGAATTGAACAAATTTTTAAATTAGATAAAGTTCATCTGTTCTTTTTTTTATTTTAATCGGATACTGTGTGTTCAGCTTATTCTTTTATTTCTTTTGGAACTTTTGATTCAGTATTCTCTGACCCTTGTCTTGCTTATTTTATTTCTTTCTTATTTACGGCAGATTTTAGTTAACGTTTCTTACGGGATGGTGAAATAGTTACTTAACATTTTAAAAATTGAACAAGTTTTCAATGAAACAAAGAGAAAATTTTCTAAAATTCGTTTTTTTTTCTTTTTTAGTCTTGGAAATGAATTTGAACGAATTTTGGAATGTAGTATCTTTCAAATAACATTGATAATAAAAAATGAAATAAAGGCATATATTTTTTTTTATGATGTTGGTATCTTTGTTTAATGGCATATTAACCTTCATGGGTTATACAATGCCAAAACCATCCTTTCAAAAAACAACTATGATACTATCTAATACATAGCTGAGGGATAAGTGTTGGGGTTGATAACTGTATACACAACTGATGAGACCTAATAAAGTCGAAACAGCTGTCCAGTGGTTCCGTATGTCGCACGCAGTGCTTGCCGAAATTTCTGGTCATGGTAATTCAATTTATAATATAATTCCTCTATAAGAAATTAAAAAAATAAAAATTTATACCCTTCCTAACGGAATTAGTCCAAAAGTAAGCTTAATAGCACGACTGTAGGGTTACCAAAGGATTGGTACAAGGACTGGAGGACTTGGAAATAAGGGGTCGAGTTGAGACCATCCAAACTACAGCATTGTTGAGATCAGCCAGAATACTAAGAAGAGTCCTGGAGACTTGAGGAAACTTGCTCTCACTCAGACTCCTGTGGAAAATCATAAACTAACGTTAGTAGCAAGAATTCTCAAATGAGTAAAAAAAGGATAATCCCGAGTAAAAAATAATTGCTTTAAGTAACTCCTATTGATACAAATAATTTGCGTAATTTTAATAATTGCCAAATAGATGTATTTGACCGATATATGGGGCCTTAACAGGGGCTGTTCAGAGGGAATCTGGGAGTAAGGGCAACGAAGGGATACTAAAAACTCCTCAGGGCTCAATTACCTCACCACCAGATACCGTTTAGTGTTATAAACAGAACACCTTTTGGGGGAATTTCTTACGCCTCAGCAGGGGACACCTCTGATAGTGCTGACAATACAGTTTATTTTTTATCAATTTTTTCAGCAACAATAAAAACCAAAGTACAAAGTACAGGAAATATACAGAAAATAAAGTATTATAGTTGTGATATATTATTCGGCATTGATGGGTACTTCAGCTCGTAGGTTATCGGAGATTTAATGGTTGATTTAATCAGCTGGATCCAGTAGATGGGTCACACTTCGGCCGGCCGGCCGGCCGTGGTATCAGCGGCACGGATCTAATCGGGTGTGTCACGCCTCTAAATGCGGTAGTCAGTCGAAGCTGCCTGATGCAGGAGCCGAGGAGACCAAGCATTCGCGTTATGCGGCAAGACTAACATTCTTCGAGCCTCAGGGAGCCGTCCCGACAGGTTCCTAACCCTCCACGAAGGGGCTAGGTTTATCGCCTGGCGCCTGAGGTGCCCCTTTTTAGGGGTATGCTGTCGGGATCCGAGGCTTTTTTAGGAATGCCGGGCGTATCTGAGCTTCGGCCCTGTGCACGGACCCACCTTAAAAAGGCCTTGTGCCACACTCGTCCGTTTGGTTGGGCATGCGAAAAATACCGTTATCGGAGACATCCACATCTCGAAGACAATTTTAACTGGTTCGATAAGAAATAACGGAGACCTAAAGGTTCTGTTCGTCTGTCGTAGAAAGATATTTCGTTTAGTTTTAGAAATATCTGGATCAATAAACAAAGAGAAATGTTTATGACATGTGGAAAAATATCCGATAAAAATATAACCTCGCTTAGAAGGGAAGAATCATTGTTTGGAAGAAATAATCTTTAATGAATAGCTTTTTTGGACATTACCTATTCTTTACTTCTTTTTCATCATTTCCGAAAAAGATTTTCGTCATGTGAAAACTAGCAACTGAGCTTTAGAATATTTGCTTCTTAATTGTAGTTTAAAACAAATGCATCTTCATTGAGGTTAAAAACACTTGCCCCATAATTGTTTTTAAACACTTGTTTCTAAATTGTGATTTTAAACACATGACTCTTATTTGTGGTTTAAAACACTTGCCTATTCATGTTTACCTTCTTCCTTTTAGTTTGAACACTTGCTTCTTCATTGGGAATTTTTTTTAAATGCATGTTAATTGCGGTTTTAAACACACAATACTTAATAGCGATTTAAAACACTTGCTGCTTTACAATTGATAAAAACATGCTTCTTAGTTGTGGTTCAAAACAATTGCCTCTTAAGTGTAGTTTGACACACTTCTCCTTTAAATGTATTTTAAGACGCTTCCTTTTGATTTTAATTTAAAACACTAACCTTTTAATGGTGGTCTTATACACTTACGTTTTAATTGTGGTTTAAAACATTTGCATCCTAATTGTCATTTAAAACAAATGTCTCTTGTTGTGATGTAAAAGAGTTTCCACTTAAGTACTTGCCACTAAATTGTGGTCTAAAACTGATACTTCTTTATGGTTTAAAGACAACTTTTTATTGTGGTTCAAACAGTTCCCTTATTAAATGTGGCTAGAAAAAATTGCTTCTTCATTTTATTTGAACACTTGCCTTTTCATTAAATATTAAAATATTTGCCTGCTAATTGTGGTTTAAATTACGTACCCCTTAATTATGGTTTAAAATATATGCCTAGTAATTGTGTTTTAAAATGCATGACTCAATTTGGTTTAAAAGCCATGCTTCTTAATTGTCGTTTAAAATACTTGCTTCATCATTGTTGTGAAAGATGCATGCCTCCAGATTGTTTTAAATACAAACCTCCAAATTGTCGTTCTGAATATTAGAATTTTAATAGTAGTTTAAATCTCATGCTTTTAATTGTGGTTTAAAATAGTTGATCTTTAATTGTGGTTTGGAATACATGACTTAATAGTAATTGAAAACACCTGTCCTTTACTTGTGTGTTCAAACACATTCCTTTTCATTGAGGTTTTAAAAACTTACCTTTTAATTCCTCATAAATACGTTGGACACAATTGTGAAAGGGGTTAATGGGCTAACTAAGTGATCACCACAAGCAGAGACTTGTCGTCTTCACACCGCTGGCGAGTATTGTATTTTGTTAATGTTATAAAGATTTCCGTTTCATTTCCAACCTCCGTTCTGGTTATTTCTCATTCCGTAACTTCATGTTAGCTTACAACAGTGGTTTAAAAAACATGATTTTTAATTGTGGTTAAGAACAATAGCCACTAAATTGTTGTTTGAAACATATGACTCTTTATTTTGGTTCTAAACACTTGTCTCAAAATTGTGGTTTAAAAACTTGCCTTTGAATTTTTGTTGTAAATACTGGACTCCTAAATGTGGGTTTAAGACATTAGCCACTTAAATGGACGTTAAAATATTTTCCTTTTCATTTTGAATTAAAAGACAAAGCCATTTGATTGTGGCTTAAATACAAGACTCTTGATTGTGATTTTAAATACTTTCGTTTTAATTGTGTTTTAAAGCACTTGCCTTTTAATTGTGGTTTCAAACACATGTCTCTTAATTGTATCTTAAAACAAATACTTCTTAATTGTGGTCTAAAACATATGTGTCTAGATTATGGTTTAAAGCATATGAATCTTTATTGTTGTTAAAACAGATGACACTTGATTTATCTTTTAATTGCGGTTTTAAGTATTTGCATTTTCCTCCAAATTGTGTTTTAAATAACTTGCCTTTTAATTGCGGTTTTAAACACATGTATCTTAATTGCATTTCAAAATACGTGTATATTAAGTATGTTTTAAAAAATGACACTTTATTGTGCTTTAAACCCTTGCATTTAATTTGTGGCAGAAAATACCTGCCTCTTAATTGTCGTTTAAAACATTTGTCTTTTAATGGTGGTGTAAAATACTTGCCTCTTTATTGTGGTTCAAAACATATGCCTCTTATTTGTGGTTTAATACATATAACTCTTAATGAGGTTTAAACATAGATCCCCTAATTTTAGTTTGAATCACATGCCACTTAATTGTTGGTTAAAACATTTGTCTCTTAATTGTGGGTTAAGACATTTGTCTCTTAATTGTGGGTTAAATATTTTATCTTTTAATTTTTAAATTTGTCTCTTAACTGCTGTTCAAAACAACTTTCCCCTAATTATAGTTTAAAACACTTGCCTCTTATTGAGGTTTAAAACAAACAAGGTGTGGAAGTGAAATATGGAATGATTTTTAAGACTTTTTTTTTTTATCAGATAAATGCGATTTTTTAAGAAAAAAACGCGATAAATCTAAATATTTATGATTATTACTCAAGCAAAATTTTACAAAAATTCAGCCCAATATAAGTGAGCAGAAAAAGAAACGACAAAAAACTCTGATTTACTTAACGTCGAAACCAAGCCTATGATTTGTGTCTACCCTATACAAAGCAAAGCAAAAAAAATTTAAGAAAAAGAGGAAGTGGTGAATGGAACAAAAAATAAAAAGGTTTTTAAATTGTTTTTGCAACGGCGATTAAGGAACCCACAACGTCAATAAGAAAGCACGTTAATGAATTGAAAGTCCACGAGAAATCTGTGGGGATAACAATTAAACAAGATTTAAGTCTAAAATTTAACCCCCTTGACTACGCTCTATTACGTTTTAGAAAAAAAAATTCAATTTCCGATCGAAATATTAGTTCGCTTAAGAAAACTATTTAGTAGGAATGGAATAAAATGTCTGAAGAAATTATTTTGAAGGCTTGCAAATCGTTTAAAAGTTGTATTGATACAAAAATAGAAAAAAATGTGGCCGTATTGTATAAATTTACTGTCTTGTGTCTATCTTCTAATTTTGTTGTTTCTTTTTAAGATTGAGGCTAACGAAGGCATGGACAGCTATCGATAAGCTATCGATCATATGGAAATCAGACCTAACCGATAAAATGAAACGCAGTTTCTTCCAGGCAGCGGTCGTATCGATACTACTGTATGGATGCACAACTTGGACGCTAACTAAATGGCTGGAGAAGAAGCTAGACAGCAATTACACAAGAATGCTGCGAGCAATATTGAACAAGTCCTGGTGGCAACACCCCACAAGGCACCAACTATACGACCACCTGCCTCCCATCACGAAAACTATCCAAGTTAGACGAACCAAACATGCAGGACACTGCTGGAGAAGCAGGGACGAGCTCATTAATGATGTACTCCAATGGACCCCCACATATGGCCAGGCAAAAGCAGGACGACCAGCTCAAACATACATTCAGCAGCTATGTGAGGATATGGGATGTAGCCCTGAAGACCTGCCAGAGGTGATGAACGATAGGGAGAAGTGGCGAGAGAGGGTCAGTGATAATCGTGCTAACGGCACGACATGATGATGATTTTTATGCAAGAAAATTCCTAATTTTACTTCCGCACCCGGTAAATCTCCTAATTGTGGTTTTAAGATACATACAAATCCTTAGTTTTGGGTTAAAATTCATGCAAATTCTTAATTTTGAGTTAGAATACATGCCTATTATTTTGAATCAAACAGTAAAACCTGTAATATAAGCATACTTTAAAAAACATTGATAACATCGGTTTTACTTTATTTTAGCTCTGAAGTTTTAGCTTTCATTCATGGTAGAAAATTCTGAAAAAAAAATTATTTTAATCTTTTTAAAAATGTTCCTTATTGATCGAATGACTCTTCTGTATATATATATATATATATATATATATATATATATATAAGCTTCTTGCAAATACACCAACTCAAGTTGAATCTTTGCTGTATAGCCTGAAGCAGGCAGTAATAGTCATTGATATCTTCGTGAAATCTACGTGATATCCACATGATAATCTTAGAATAAGCTATATACCTTCGTAACAATATCTCATTTACAGAAAGTAATATCAAGACATGCATAGGTAAAGTATCGATTTCTATTAAGTGGTTAGTATCTATATGGAAATATCATCTTTCTAATTTTATAAAACAGGATTTCTTCCAAGTTTTGATCGTGTCAGTACTATTGTATGAACGCACCACCTGGACATTAACGGATTGCTTAAAGAAAAAGGTTGATAGGAACTGCATAGGAATACTACGAACTGCGATGAAATATCCTGGAAGCAACACCAAGTAAAATTTGCATTCATCTATTCCGAACGGATACCAGATGCCACCTTGAGCACTTGCCAGAAGCAATGCTCGATAAGGCTAGACTGTGACAGAGAAGCAAAGAACTCTGTGTTCTCAACAAGACTTGATGGTATATATATATATGTGTGTATGTGTGTGTGTGTGTGTGTGTGTGTGGTAGCCTAAACTAACAACACCCAATATATATATTTAACCAATTTTGATATATTTTTCTTTTCTGGTTAAACTGATGTTGTAAAATTATTCTTGGTTACAAAATTTCAGTCGAATAGAATTTGTTAATTAATAATACCTAATGATATCCGTTCCATTGGTCTGGTGGGTAGAGTGTTCGCCAATGGCCCGACAAACTGGGGTTCAATCCCAGGACGAGTCATACCGAAGACTCAAAAATGGTACTTGATGTCGCTTTGCTTAACACTCAGCATTATAAGGTACGGATCAAGGGTAAAATGAAGCAATTCAGGGAAAGAAGTATCACCCTCCCATACACCTCAGTGCAGTAGCTGTTGAAAAGGGAGCCTTCAGGTCGCGCTCAACTACGTTCGCCAACTTTTTAATATCCGTCTGGTTTGTATAATGTTTTGTTTAGAGAAAATTAACTTATTGACCATTTACATTTTTATTCTTGAGGAAACAGGTGTGCAGGTAGGGACCCAATGCACTATTTTTCCCAGATAGAGAGTTGTCTCTGTTTCAATAGGGAAATGATAAAATGCTGGTTTAGATGAAAATTACATTTTTATTTATTTTTTTTATGGTTGTCGATCTAATTTTCTATCGCCCTCCTTTTCTCACTATGTTTCTAACTCTCTTTGTGCCTATTTATCTCGCTTGCAAGCTAACGAGCTAGCTAGCTAGCAATCAAGCTACTTACTTATCAATCTATTCCAATAGAATCTATCTATCTATCTATCTATCTATCTATCTATCTATCTATCTCAATATAATCTCTCTCTTTCTCTCTTGATAAATAGATAAATATGTCGAGAGATACCATACTTTGTTGTACTGCTTATTTCAAATGAATATATCTCGAAAGAAACCTCAATGGAAAAATACTTTTGCCACAATGACTCTTAGTTTCATAAATAGGATAACCTCATATACCCAAAGCATTAAACATTGGCGCTGCATAATCTTACATTAAACCTTGTGAGTATCCTTGGACCAGATAAGCGAAAAGTAATAAAGATCCATTTGTTTAGATCTATATATATTTTTTTCAAATGAAATGTTCTCTTCACATCTTTAAACTCTGCGTCTAAGTTGTAATTTAGGGCAATAATCTGCGGACAGATATATAATTGAAAACAAGAGACGAAGAAATATGGCTAAATTTGCATAAATTAGCTCTTTATTGGGTCTTGCAAGGACGCAAACATTTTTGACAGAGATTAATGTCTAACCAACTGTGATACCTGTCTGGATTCATCGCCTATATTGACTTCAGATGCATCGATTACATTCACAAATATTAAGGAAATACTGTTTATATTTACAACCAATATGTGTGTGTGTGTGTGTGTGTGTGTGTGTAATAATAAATATGTCCGTGTGTGCTTTTGTCCATACATGTGTGTGTAAATTGTAGTAAATATACACGTGTTAGCCTGTTTCTGCGCATGTGTGTGTGTGTGCATGTGCACGCGCGTGTGTGTGTGTGTGTGTATGTGTGTATGAGTTTTTCTTTATGTTAGTAAATATGTCCGTGTGAGCTTTTAACTGTGCCTCTATGTGTGTGTGCGTGTGTGTGTGAGTAAATGTGTTCATGTGTGTCTTTGTGCATTTGTGTGTGAGCATATGTGTGTATGTAGGTAAGTGAATATGTTCCGATGTGCCTTTGTCTCTGCATCTATGTGCATTTGAGTGTGTGTGTTCAAATAAATATGTTCGTGTCTACTTTTGTCTGAGCATCTCTGTGTGTGCGCAGGGGTGAGTGAATATGTACGTGGTGCATTCAATAAGTTTCCAGACTTTTTTGTATAGGCATTTAAAATTGTTGTAGACTCTTGAAAATTCAGTATCTTATTGCAATACATCGTATGAGACGACAGACCAATTTTTATGATTTCAGGTTCAAATGAACAGCTACAGCAGCAATTGGAATACACCCTACTAAAGCCTGATTGTCACAGCAGGTGAATGTCAAAAATGCAATCTGGCACTTTAGAAGAACGATATGCAATAAAATTATGTTTTAAACTTGTAAAATGATGCCACAGAAACGTATGGAATGCTTCAGACTGCTTTTCAGCCATATAACATGAATCGAGTATCAGTTTTTGAGTGGCATAAGAGATTCAAGGAAGGCAGGGAGTCTGTGAGGAATGATGAGAAGTGTAGGAGGAATGAGGAAATCTATATACCGGAGTTGATTGGCCAAACTGTTAGGGTTAGGGGTTAGGGTTACTATGTTAAGGTTTTAAGGAAGTTCAGGGAGGGATTCAGTCGGAAGAGGCCAGCACTCTTCAAATCGGCTCAGTGGCATTTCCACCAGGACAATGCACCAGTCCATAACTCCATCCTTATCACAGACTATTTGACCAAGATGGGCATCAAGATAGTTCCTCCTCACCCTCCCTATAGTCCAGACCTTTCTCCCGGTGACTTTTGGTTATTCCCTAAGCTCAGAGGCTGTCGTTATGAGACCATTAAGGAGATGAAAGAGGCTGTGACGAAGGTCATTGACACACTCACACAAGAGGACTTCCATGGAAACTTCCAGAAATTGTTGGAACGGTACAACAGGTGCATTGTAGCCGGAGGAGATTACTTCGAAGGGGACTAGAATTTCATGTGTGTACTATCAATAAAAGTGCCCATACGAAAAAAGTCTGGAAACTTATATAATGATCCTCGTACGTGTGTGCTTTTGTCTCTGCATCTCTGTAAGTGTGTGAGTAGATATGTTCATCTGTGCATCTCTGTGTGTGTGTGTGCGTGCGTGTGCGCGTGCGCGTGTGTGTTTGTGTGTGTCTGTGTGTGCAGTGGACTTTTTCGTTTGGTTTGGTTTTATGGCATATCAACCATTGTTGGTTACTTACTGCCAAATCCTCTTTATACATATATATATTAAATATATATGATTTGTAAATACATTTTGTTGATTACTCTTTTGAACGAGCCTGAGTTTGTTTTTTTGTACTTAGTTAAATGGTTACAAGTATTGGCATCTAATACAAATAATTCTATTTACTATTAATCATTTGTTTACACAGAGTTACTGCGATTGTTACTACACAGTTAAATGGTTTCAATAATTGCTTTCTAACACTAATTATATTTAATACTAATCGTTTGTTTGCAGCCAGTGAAGTGCTTACAAGTATTGCTATTTAACACTAATTATTCTATTAAACACTATTCATTCATTTGCACACAGTCAAATGCTTCCAATTTTTGCTATGTTATACCAATAGATACACAGTTAAAGAATCTGAATATTTAACACGAATAATTCTATACAATATTACTCAATCGTTTACACTTCGTTAAAGGGTTCCAAGTATTGCTATGTATCACTAACAATTCAATTAAACATCAGTCATTTGTTTAAACACAGTTAAATGATCAAACAGTTCCATTTCTAATAATTCAATTTAGCATGTTATTTGTTTTCACACAGTTTAAATGTCGAACATTTCTATTTGACCTACAGATAAGACCCTATCAGGTGCAACCAGAATGGACCAGGAAGCAATGGCAATAAATGGGTACTCCAAATTTCTCAAAGCTCCCAGACTGGAGCCTATCAGGTAGTCTCATGTCATATACAGGAAGTTAGTTGGAGTGGGTCTAACCCCTTTGCAAAGATGCAGTCCGTGTATTCTACTGAGTTGGAAAATATGTTTGTGGGTGCCTTTGTGTATGCATCTGTTTGTGTTGGTGAGTGTGGAGAATATCATAATGTTGAGTACAACTTGTGGCTACTCAGCAGGAAGATATGCTAACATTTAGACTACCTACACAAATGCTGGTTTTATATGGATGAAATCTTGTGTAGAACCAGCTACACCCTTCGGAAGAGCTATGATGAGATAACTCTGGTACTTCTCTGTCGTCTCTGGTACGGAAAAGTTAAGACGGATTTATGAATGCAAAATACGTTTCATTTGACTTGCCGCAGGAAAAAATGGAGTTTATACCTTTCCAAAGGGTATTAGTCCGAAAGGGAACGCAATAGCATGACTGAAGTTCGAACCTGATTACTTCGAGGTCACTGACAAGCCTTTTAGCCATTTACCCCCAATTGAATCACAAGTCGAATTAAAAACTTTGTTTTATCAAGAAAGAACTCAAATAGTGAACAGTAAGGCAGGATACAATCTAAAAGAAACTGCTATCTCATCTCCTCACGTCGGTTTCATCACAAAACGTCTTATGTATTTATAAAATCAAATAGTCAGATAAAACACCCAAGTCCAATAAAACGTATTTTATCTAACGATTCGATTTTTCTGTACATGAAACTTTTAATGATAAAGCCAACATAAAAAGATGAAATAACAGTTTATTTTAGGTTTTATCCAGCCTCACAATTTGAGTTCTCTCTCGATTAAAATAAAGTTTATAATCTGACTTGTAATTTAATCGGATGGGGGAATAGAAATTAAAGATGGTTGCCAGCTTAACTCATCCTGCCCTAAAAAGATAACTTGGAACCCAAAACTTATGGTCAGATCTTTTCAAATTAAAACCTCCAACATGGACAACGGAAGGGTGAGATATTGAATAAAGGGTTCAATTCAAAAATACCAGAGTCTTATCGAATACGAGTCTCCTGAAAAAGGCCGAAGCGTTCAACAACCGAAACTTGGCTTCTCTAACAACTAAAATGAGAACAATCGTTTGAATAGATCAGTTTACTTATGCATTTATCCACCCCCTGCCACCGACTCAAGATCAATTTTTATCAGTAAAACTGGCTTGAATTCAGAGTTTTCCTTCTTTTAGATTGGTTGCCTAACCAAATCTGCTTCATTATCTAGCCAGAGTTAGAGAGAAAATATGGTTTCATATCTTTCCCGAGTCTGAGTTTTCCTTCTTTCAGATTGGTTGCCTAACCAAATAAAAAAAAACAGTCTACTTCATTATCTAGCCAGAGAAAATATGGTTTCATGCCTTTCCCGAGTGCATTAGCAAAAAGTGAAACAAAAACAGCATCGTCCAAGATTTGAACCTAGGTCTCTGATTCCAAATCCAGTGATGATAAGTGTTACTTAAAGCGTGCCTGCAAATAGGCTGATTTATTATGATTCATCTTTAACTGGGGAGTCCTTTTCGCGCATTTACTAACGTGCTGGACTGTGACATCGTTTCAAACGAATTCAAACACCAGTCTTACTAAAACATTCGCTTTCAGACTTCATTATCCCTCCCAGATATAGGTTAAAATTTTACCACTACTGTCCTTTACAAAGATGGATATGTCTTTAGATAACCTACGAACGTTGATATGCCATTAAACAAAGAAATCAAACCAAACCTAATCATCTTTATTCCTCAAATTAATGAAATAGAACAGGCTGGACTCAGCACGAGAATGACAACTAAAAAATTTAAACCTATTGCCATCGTTTCATGGAAGAGTGTGATGGAATAAGGTCCATTACTCCCATTGTCTGACAGACATTTTGCAAATCCTGATTTTTTAAAGGGTTGAGTAAAAGTAGTCTTTCTATTTCTATTCTAAATGGTGACAGTGCTGGTAATGATGATGTGCTTGTGAAAGTCAAATATTTCATACGTCCCAACCTTGATCGAACTGATTAAAACTGGCAAACTTTGGCGCTAACTATGACGCCTATTCGACAAATAAATATGATCTGTAACAAATAACATCTGAGGAAAATGTTGACATTCATAGCGAGATGGCTGGTGTGATTTCATCAGATAACGCAGCTTATTTTCATTTAATCACCAGTCATAGCGCCACAAGTGACAATCACGCAGTTCTCATCGGGAACAAAATTCACTGTACTTCTTTGTCTACAGTTTAATTATTTCCTTCTGTCTCTTATAAATAATTCTATACATTTTGAATAGTATAATAACCTTCAAGCTTAATTCCATAATTTTTTTTTTTCTAATTTATTATCCAACTTTGGGCATTCATAAATAGGCTGTATTTATATGAATATAAGCGGAAATCTTCTGTATATTATTCAAACAACTATTCGAATACATTTTGTTTTCATTAAGAAAGGAATTATATATATATATATATATATATATATATATATATATATATATATATATATATGGGAGCGTTAAAAAGTCTATATTTATTAATAATGGTGAAAATTTAAACGTAGAAGGGGAAAACACTACCCAACCGATTTTGTACCACACTCGTCAGGACAATTACCGATGCGTTTCTACGAATCATGATAACTTTTGTTTTCAAATAATAATCTAGATACTCCTGGTCGGAGAACGTGATTCACTAAGAATTGCGCAAGAAATTAAAATTTGACCATACTACCAAATGGTACGAGCACAAACCAGAATCCGCCTTGAAAAATATGACGCGTAAAATACTCTGGGATTTTGTGATACAAACAGATCATTTAATCCAGATTTGGTGATAACTAAATAAAAAAAAAGAGATCTAGACGTATATTGGACTTTGTCATCCCGACGGACCACAGAGTGAAAATCAAAGAAAATAAAAAAGAGACAAGTACTTGGATCTTGCCGGAGCACTAAAAAATTTATGCAACATGAGAGTAAGAATGATACTAGTTGTAATTAACACGCATGGAACGGTCCCCAAAGGCCTGGAAAAGGGGAGTGGAAGGATTGGAAATTGGATGACGAATCGAGACCATTCAAACAATTTCATTGTTACGTTTGGCCAGAATACTTACCATTTACTTGTGTGAAAAACTCGTAAGAAATAATAATAATAATAATAATAATAATTATTATTATTATTATTATCATTATCATTATTATATTAGCAGATCTGACGAGAGAGGAGTGAAACCGTTTTGCTAGACTTTTAATTGTACACGTTTTAATTTTCTCCATGATTAATCGATATGGTCTTTATAAAGCTATCATAAGATTCTGTATCACAAATAAAATTGTCATACACACACACATATATATATGTGTGTGTGTGTGTGTGTGTGTGTGTGTGTGTGTGTGTGTGTGTGTGTGTGTGTGTGTTTGTTTGTGTGTGTGTGTGTGTGGCAAAAGGTAAACGGACGAAAGACATATATTTGGTGTAGTTAATATATTTTTTATCTTATTTTTTCCAACGAATTTCGACTTCAAAATTTTACCACATACAAATGCATTCTATTAAAAATTACTATAAGTATGAGAATAGAAATAAGATAATCATAATAGAAAATTCTTTTCATGCAAGCCCAGAGTCATCATCCGGGCTAAATGATTTGGTTTTACGAAGACGAGTAACACAGGGAAAATTTATTCGAAATTGATTACGTCATGCAATGGAATCTTTTTTTGAGAAAAAGGCAACATCGTTTTACGGTTTGGGAACAGAGGAAGGAAGTTACTTACCAAGTAACAGAAACTCACCAAAAAGTGAGCGGATAGAAAACGCTCCTTTAGCCATTCTTATTTTTACCGAGCAGTTTTAACTCCATGTTTGTTTTGGGGTCATCAGGAGAGAATTTGCACTGTTTCGGGGCCTTCTTCTCAAAGGAACAATTTTTTAACGGTTTACAATTTTAAATGTTAAGCCTATTTCTTATACTCTAGAATAGATTTCTTATATTATTTTTATCGTAATCTTTTATGTGCATAATTGTTATTCCTTTTCTTCCGATGTAATTTTATTGACTGATTAACTAGATTATTTGGAAAGCCATTATCAATTAATTTTTCTCCCATTAACTTCATCATATGAAGAGTAACTTATATATACCCAATTCTACATAGATATCTACCATATATAATCGCGAAATGAACGATTTTTCATCTAAAAACAAAGAGTCGTTAATTACTTGAGATTTGTTTTGAAACGATAACGCCTACCTTGTTTATAGACCTGACCTCTCAATAACATTGATCCAAAATGTCCCCGCATAGCCTATACCAAAATTAGTAAAGATAATAATCTTTTTATTTATCATAGTTATCACCGCTATTGTGTATTGTATTGGGTTTTTTGCATGTTTTGAATATCCAATTAAATACGGTAAGCTACATCAAGATATAGCCTACATTGTTTATTTACTGTATTGTATTGATTGTTGATAGTATTACAAAATTTTTGAAGTTACAATTAAGTGTTGAATATTTTCTCTATATGCTGAAAAAAATATTTAGTAGGCTAGCATAATCAAAAGTTAGGAGTCGTTCATTACACGCAGTATATACTGAAAAAACCTTCTAATGACTAAAGATTAAATCGTTCATTAACTGAAATCGTTCATTGCGCGGGAATATTAATTTGATTGATACATAGACAGATATATGAAGAAAATAAAGATAAATATATAGAAAAAGAAAATGAGATAGATAGATAGATAGATAGATGAATAGATAAGAAACAGACTGAAAGAGATAGATAGATAGATAGATAGATAGATAGATATTATGATTGTGATAGATAGAGATTGTATCAATATTATGTAGGAGCTATATTTTACCGTTTTCCTTATATAGAAAGAAAAATAAGTAAAAGTCAGTTTTCTCAGATTGGACAGTTCTTCCCAATATACTTATTTGAAATTTGTGAATTTATTTTGCAAATATTAGAGAACGAACCACACAATCTCCATAGTGCCCTGTTCTTCAAGAAATGTCAGATTTCGAAACAGTTCAAACTGTTTGTATTTTCAAGATTGGAAATGCCACAGACAAACAGTATCGAATTTTAAATTTAACTTTTAACTGCAGTTGTTTGTGTGTTGTTTTCTTTGTTTGTTTGTTTGTTTGTTTGTTTGTTGGTTGGTTGGTTGGTTTGTTGGTTGGTTGGTTGGTTGGTCAGTGGTTTGGTTTTGTGGTATATCAACCTTTTACGACTATATGATGTATTCATTGGTGCTAACATCTTATGGAGAGTAAGATGAATTTTTATTTAGGAATATGTAATTTTCCTTTTATAAAAATATAAAACAGACGTCTTGATTTTGAAATAAATTCAGAAGTCAACTTGAAATTTCAGTAAAGGACTAATACTACTCAAACTTACAAATTGTCAAAAAAAAAGCCAGTAAGCAGGTTTGGGATTTTCTTGGTGCATTGATCTGTTTTAAATTACGACATTTCTTGCCCATCTTGTTCGGGTTCAAAAGTCAAGTCTTTGGATAGATTAATCAGATCTTTGATTTTTATTTTGGTTAATTTGAAAAGAGATACAAGGTGTGGGCTGGGACATTCAATTAATGAAGTACTTATACTGTGGTTTGATTGAATGACCAATCAAAATCTGATACGTGGAATGGATACTCTTCCCACAGACCTAGATCAGTGCATTTGATTGGCTAACAAGTCAAAAAGTAAAAGAATGCGAAATGATCTTTGTTTATTTAACCAATCGGGAATATTTATTCCTAGCGAAATCCTCTATAAAAAAGAAATCTCCCGCAGAACTAAAGCCTTTACAGCAAAGCTTCACTCTCTGAAAAATTGAGAAACATAGAAAGATACCATCAACCAGATATCTCATTTTTCTATCTCTCAAATACAATATATATATATATATATATATAATTTTACACTATTGTGTTTAGATAAATAGTTATTAATTGATAGCGGAGAGTTTTTTTGTCTTTGAGTTGTCAAAACTCAGGGAACATCGTCTAACAAACTACTCCGACCATCAGAAGATATTCCAGATAGATTTTATCATCCTTAATTTATGGATCTTTCAAGCAGAACGTAGGCTCTGAGAGAGTTGATAAACCAACTAACTGGAAACGCATGTAGTCGTTACGGAACTAAGGCAATAATCAAGTACCGTGACTAGCATAGAACCCCAACCTTTGTATGTCATTTAACGTCAAATCCTGTTTATACATCTATATTTATGTACGTGACTGTGTGCGTGTGTCCGCTCGTGTGGATGTCTGTGAGTAAATAAAATATGTATGATCTATAAATAAATATTTGGTAGGTTATATTTTAAACAACCCAGGGCTAGTTTGTTAGATTGTTAACTGTTAATGGCTAGTTTGTTATCTCTACTGGTAAAGGAATCCTCAAAGATGCTTACGTCCGCTAAGACGGGAAACTGATGCTTTCATAATTAGATATTCAACCGTTATTAACTTTAGATTAGTATTTCTTTCAACTTCATTTCAATTATTTTTCATCACAACTATCCAACCTTTTAGATTTCAGTTGTTATTGCGTTGTCCGCAGCGGAATACAATTACTGGTTGGGGATTAAAATGTGCTCAAATACTGACTTGGAAGACAGTGGTGAAACCAAAAGTAATTACAATCTTACCTTTTTTAATATATCTTCTACTTGAAATACGACACAATCATCAGTTGAAACTGGGTGGATTTGAATAAGGTTTCATGTGATGAGAGTTTCTTTTATTCTTTAGAAAAAAAGGAATCTTCGACGCATGAAATGATAGTAAGAAGCTGAGATTAATATTACGTCGAGAGTTTATATATTTATATATATATATATATATTATAACAGTGTTGGTGGTCACTAAATCACTCTGTGGGTTTGTGTCGAACCAAGTGCAATATGATATAGAGAGTGCTCAATATCTAGGATAGAGCTTATTTTTTTGCAAAAAATTCCATGAAACCTACGGGTCGCAGTCTAAATTCCACGAATTATATATATATATATATATATATATATATATATACTGTGTGTGTGTGTGTGTGTGTGTGTGTGTGTGTGTGTGTGTGTGTGTGTGTGTTCGTTTGTTCGTGTGTGAGTAGAGTAATTGATTGATTAACTGATTTTAATAGTATTTCAATACGTCGAGATCTATTTCATGCCTGGAGGTTATAAGTTTATTATACGTTTATACTTATTGTATTATTGATATATTATGTTATATTATATTATGCGTTAATACTATTATTATACTGCCCAGTCGGCTGGGCCAATAGAATACACCGACTGCACCTCTGCAGAGTGGTATGAGTGTCCTGGATATGACACTAAATTTGATGGCGAGGTTCCAGTGATGCTGGGGCTTTGGGAAATGCAGAGCACCCCTTCATGGCCATTGATCCCAGGTCCACTCAGGTTCACCGTGGTCGCACCTGATAGGGCCCGATCTATGGATTAAATAGAACTAAATGCATACTTATGCTAAACTGAATTGTTTAATTAAACTGAATAGCTTGAAATAAAAAATATTTTTGACAATTAAACCGAATTTACATTTAAACTACGTACTGATGTTAAACTGAATTATTTTAAATGGAAATGTTTTTTGACATTAAAACTCTACTTACACTAAACTGATTTGTTTAATATAAAACTGTTTTGACATTTAACTGTGTATAAACAAACACTGTACTTATACTAAAATGAATTAGCTAAATTAGAAATACTTGACAAAACTGAACAGCTTGAAATAGAAATGTTTTTCACAATTAAACTGCGTGCTTATGCTAAACTGAATTGTTTGAAATAGAACTGATTATTTACATAAAAAATGGATTTGGCCTTAAATGACCAACAAAGGTTGATATGCCATAAAAACCAACCAACTTAAACCTAAACCTATTATTATACGTTTATACATAAACTTATCATTTTGTACGGTCGTTTTTAAGCGTTTTTTTACATAATTATGTATAATATCAAGTATTCCTACCTAGAGAAAGGCAACACTTTCTTCTTTCTCTTTTTAATCAAAATGTACAGACGGGTAGAAGAAGAGGGAGTCGAAGAGGCTGAGCTGCACGCACAAGAGCCAAGGTATGAATCATCAGGGAACCTCTTTTTTCTTTCTTCTGCCGTCGGGTTGAAATCTAGTTATATATCATTCTGGACGACCATGTAAATTCTCGTGGCCTTACCTCCTCCAGCCTACCGGCTACATAATACACGTGGAGACGCTTCCTTACGCGGTTTTCTTGCCGAGAACACCTGCGTCCTGTATACTTTTGTCATCATTTGTATTTCCTGTTGTTTTAGTTCAACCACGGTCCAAATTCCGCCGCCGAATCGACAGATATCAAAGAGGTCTTCAATACCCAACACTATCACTCCAGTTCAGAATGTATTGCAAACCCACAACCATAATTATATCAATAACAACAGTACATATACAAATACAAAACACAATTGGCAGACTCAAATACACAGGCGACTCCGTTGTTCAGGTACGAACGTTTTATTATTAACCTCTGAGTTCGGTTCTTTGATATGCGGAGATAGACACAATTCTTGAAAGTCTTTCGTATCATACTATGCTAACAACACCACAACGCTCGTCATATGTCGTGGTTCAATCTCAATTTCTCAACATCATGGTCGGACCCCAAATTCAACTGTCTGCTATAGAGGCAGACAACCCAACTGTCTGCCAACATGGCCCAAAGTCAACTCCCAACTTCTTCTCTTGACCATAGCACCCTGTGTTATCTTCAAGAACCCACTTAGCACTCCTTCTGCATCTTGACTGGGGTTGCTCAGAGGGGAGTTCTCTGTTTGCAAGCTGGTTTTCACTCTGGCCTTCCTATACCCAACTGACACAACGGCCGCCGGCATCTGCTTATATTCTTTCATTACGACGACTTGCTTTCGCTTCTTCTTCCGCTTATTTACACAGGTGCATCTCTGATTGACGGCTCAGTCAAGGGTCAATATATAACAAACGAATCTATGTGTAACGATGATGAAGAGGTATTCCACACTTTACAG
>OY757917.1:103704845-103837345 GCA_963585895.1 Sepioteuthis lessoniana | reverse complement strand
GTGGCACAAGGCCCTTTTTAAAGCTTTGCTACTACTACCACAGTTGATAAAAGTCAAATGTTATATCTTTATTGGAAGAGTCCATTGTGTATCAAAAATAGGGATGATACCACAACATTAAAAAAAAACTAATATTTTTTGACAGAAATATTTTTGACGTGACAGTATTGTGCAAGAGTATTATCTTCAACATTCAGCTGATCCACTTCCATGTGGCTTTTACTACTTTCCTAAAATGAAAATTCAGCTTCGGGGTAAGATTTGATAACATACAAAAAGAAATAGGAAAGTGCAGGCTCCAATTAAATAAAGAGAGGACAAATATGTAACAGTTCAAAAATAGGTAAAACATGAACTGTTATCGGCAGACTAGGTTTTATCTATTGTAAAGCCACATAGATGAACGTGCAACGGAGCCTAATTCAAGAACTCGTATTTTACGAAATCGAACAGAGCCATAAAACCGCCGAAGTAAGCAAAAACATTTGGAGGATAAAAAGGTGAAGGCGCAGTTGATTACTGTAGAGTAAGACGATGATAAGAAAATCTCGCTCTGGTTGTATGAGTCAAGACGATCAGGCAACTTTAGATAAAACAAAAAGCGTGGATTCCAAGGTCGTTCTCCAAGACTAAGAACAAATCAGGTAAGTAAAATTTGAAGAGTATCAGGAGATCAGGGCATCTCATAGTACAGTGCGATTGCTAGCATACATGACCTCGGGAATTTACCGCACGTTACTAAAATATTACAAAACATTTGACTGATAATTTATCCGGTAACCGGTTTTGGTTGTTGCGGTGCTACTAATGCAACGTGACTTGGGCAGAAATAGCATGGCTGGGCCCCTCCCTTTCCTGGTCTTGTTTGAATTCAGAGTTTTCCTTTTCCTAAGCCGGTTGTCGTATCAAAGTTAAAGGCTTTAATCTACGCAACTATTTACCTTTAGCCGACGGTAAATCTTAAAATCCTAACCTTTACACGTATCTACAGGACAATCATATAGTTACTATTTTTATTTGAAGATCGATATCATTAAATTCTCTGCTACAATTGAATCGTATACTTTATTTATTTCAAATTGTAATCAAACCAGAACGCTGTTGGTTTTTGGAAAGAAGAGAAGCAAAGTTAGTGCAATCCAAAACAGATAGTTGGGCTTTCTGTCGTAATCGATATTCCGGTCCGATTACGGCAAAACTGCGGGGAAATTGTCTCGAGCTTTATGTTATACCAACAAAGGAATCAGCCATGCAAAAAATGCGCAGAAAAAAATAGACATCTTGTTTGTTCGGTTGAAATCACGTGTTTCGATTTTAAAACATTGTGCGAGATAATGAAAGTGAAAGTAAAACTAAAAGAAATATGATAGTTTTGTTTTTAGGCGTTTTTATTCATTCATTTATTTTTATAACAATTTTGATGCTTTCTTCATATTCTTTATTGTCTTTTTAGCTTCAATATTTTTGCTCGAGATAAGATATTGCAGTCTACTGTAGTAAGAGATTTATGTTTGATGCAAAGGTAAAAAAAGAAAAACTTTGACATCAAAATGTTTCTACAATACTAAGAAAATAATCACAAAAATATGTGGACGTCCTTTCCATCTAACTTTCCTTTTTGTCAATCACTCACACACACACCCACAAACAAAGGAACATATACATACACACATGCTCTCTCTCTCTCTCTCTCTCTCTCTCTCTCACTCTCTCTCTCTCTCTCCGTATATGTGTGTTTGTGTGTGTGTGTGTGTTTATGTGTGTGTTTGTACACTCTCACATGTGTGTTCAAATATAAATCAATGAGTATTGGCTCTTCTGGTAAAATAGATTCTGTTCCGGATAGAAAATCAATACCACAATAGATTGAAATTTCTATCTGCAATGTTATATAATTACGGAATGATTTTTTATATTAATCATTTTTCGTTAATCATATTTTATCATTCAGTTTGGTTGGGCTTTGAACTATTCGGCTCTTAGTTTATGTGCATAGCATTGGGCACACTTTTGCGCTCGTGCGCAGATGATATAACAATCACAATTGTCATCATAAACCCCAGATAGGAAATGAGGCTGGAGTGTGAATGACGTCATGCCCGGAGGCGATGGGCAGAGAATTTGGGGATTTTGAAAAAGACGCCAGTTTGGAGTTGACTGTGGACCAGTCGAGTTGGGAGTTGACTTCGAGCTATGTAAGTCAGACATTTTGTCTCTGCCATTTGGGGCATAGAGACATGAGTTCTCTGCCATGGAGTCGAGAGTTGGAAAGTTGACTTGGGCCATGTATACAGACAGTAGAAGTTGAGTTCCGACCATGGTGTTGAGAAGTTTGGGTTTTGGCCGTTGATGCATACGGTTAAATTTTTCGGGTCCCGACCAGCGAAGTTGAAAGGAGATCTAAAACACCACGAGATGTGCCGAGCGCTTGAGTTTTGTTAGCATAGTATGATACGAAAGCCTTTTAAGAATTGTGTGTGTGTGTGTGTCTCTCTCTCTCTCTCTCTCTCTCTCTCTCTCTCTCTCTCTCTCTCTCTCTCTCTCTCCTCGTGTCGAAGAACACAACTCAGAAGTCAAGAAGTTAATAAACGTTCGTACCTGAACAACGGAGTCGCCTAAGTATTTGAGTATTTGTACCTGCGTGCATTTGGTAATGTGTTTTGTATTTCCCTGAATATGTGTTGTATCACAGTTGTGATGGAGATGTTTATGGCTATATAACACGCAATAGCATCATTCTGACATAACAAGAAATGAGCATTAAAAGTTCTCTATTGCAGATTCATCAGTTTTAAAAAAACAAACCTTACCTTGCAAACGCAAGTTGTCCATCGTCTCAAGCAATGTTCATAAAAGATTACAAATAATCGTCAGTGATAAGGATATAAGACATTATCTTGATTGAGCTACTATTGCCACTTGCCTTAGTTCATTTGATTTACACGGATGACAGTTTTTATCACAAACAGTATTAGAAACATAAAACAGTATAGAAAATCATCATCATGTCGTGCAACCAGCACAGATATCCCTGACCCTCTCTCGCCACATCTCCCTATCGTTCATCGCATCTGGCAGGTCTTTAGGGCTACATCCCGTATCCTCACAGAGCTGCTGGATGTATGTTCGAGCTGGTCGCCTTGCTTGTGCTCGGCAAAATGTGGGGATCCATAGGAGTACATCACTTATGAGCTCGTCCCTGCTTCTCCAGCTGTGTCCTGGTGTCTGTTTCTTCTAAATTCGATAGTTTCCGTGATAGGAGGCAGGTGGCCGTATAGTTGGTGCCTTGTGGGGTGTTCCCGCCAGGACTTGTTCAATATTGCTCGCAACAGTGGTTAACTTTTAACTCACCACCGTGTATAAATATAAAGAGAGAGAGAGAGAGAGAGAGAGAGAGAGCGAGAGAGAGAGAGAGAGAGATTTACATAAAAACTGCAGACACAGAGTTAACCGCACTTGTGTTATATAATGACTGTTTACATAGATTTTGAGTTCGTTCCTGGTGACCCTGTGTGCTTCGACAAGCTGTCACGTGATTAGTAAACAGGGGAATGGCAGTGCGTCGGGTAGGCCGATCGAGCAGGTATGTAACCGGAAGGGGAGCACGTGATATGAAAATCACGTGGTCAGATTAAGACTGTCAGGCCAGTCAGAATCGAGAGTCGAGCCAGGGATACGCACCCGATCAGAGGCGTTAGAGACGATACGGCTTGCAAGGGGGGTGCAAGCGTTGGCACCCCCTGGTTCCAGGAAGAAGATATGGGGCCAGAAGAAGTCCCCTCTCTAAGTATATGTCTCTCCATCTATCTCTCAAACTTACAACAAACTGTGTGCCCCTTTCAAGAATAAAATGTGAGAGATATATTTTTATAAAGAAGTGTGTTTCGTTCGTTCATTGAATTTCGTAAATCATGTTCGATGACTATCAGTTCATCGCCTATACGATCATCAAACCAAGATTGCTATAGTTAGTAAAGTTTATAATGCCTTGATTCTCATTCATGCCCGTGGTGTAATGGTTATCGTCATAGGAAATGGACACGGCGATACGAGTTCAAATCCTGGACAAGACTGATTGCATTGCGCTAATACCCTTGGGAAAGGTATGAATCCAATTATTCTCCCTCCAGCTAACCGTATGGTGATTACTTCCATGACAATAGGCAATTGAGGAACAGTCATATCGTGAAGCTTTGCCAGTTTGTTTCTTAATTCTGCGTAGGCTCAGGCAAATCTTAGCCTTGAGAATTCTGTAATCGGAAGATTTACTTTCAACTAAGGAATATGCCTCACAGTTCTTATTATACACTTCTTGCTTGTATATATATATATGTATATATATATTTCAGAAAAAACAAAATCAGTCAGATTAGGATTATAAATTTATTTCCATGCTGTTATGTGTTTTTGATATAAATCAAAAACAAGAAAAAATTAACAGGACTTCTTCAGATCTGAAGAAGTCCTGTTAATTTTTTCGTGTGTCTGATTTATATCACAAACACATAACAGCATGGAAATGAATTTATAATTTTAATCTGACTGGTTTTGTTTTTTCTGAAAAAAATTATTGCTCTGTAATATCAGTTATATTGAGCTCTTTACGAGGAAAATTTAAATGTTCATTTTTAAATAGTTTTCTTGTCCTGAAGGAATTACCTCCAACTCTGGTTTAACTGGACCGAATAATACTATATATATATATATATATATATATATATATCATCTAATCGTGCTGCTAGCACAGATTTCTCTGACACTCGCACCATTCGTTCCTGTCATCTGGACTTCATCCTTTGTCCGTACAGAGCTGTCATCTATAAGTCCTTTTTTCCAAACACTAACACGTCCATGAGAAAGCGATCCATAAGAGATCATCATTTATGAGTTAGTTTTTGCATCTCCGGCGGTGTCCTGCATGTCTTGTTCATCTTATTTGGATTGTGTAAGTGATAGGAAGTCGGTAGGTGTACAACTTTTGTTTTTTGGGATGTTGCTTCTTGGATTTGTTCTATAGAGCTCGAGACATTCTTGTGCCGTTCTTGTCTAGCTTAATCAGCGTCGATGTGGTGCATCCATATAGCAGAATTGACACAACTGCTGCTTGGAAAAAAATCCGTTTTATTTTATCGGATAGGCCAGATTTTCATGTGATCGATAGTCTATCGATAGCAGTCCAGGCCTTCGGTAAGCGTATATTGATGTCACTTTCAGTAGAAGAGATACTGTTATCGAGGTACGTGATGTTTGTTTCATTGGTTGGTTTAGTTTCATGGTATATTAACTATTTGATATAGAGGAAGATCCTGACACCCCCTGAGAAGGGATTACTCAGTCTATAAAAGACCCTAGCAAGCGGTAACCAAGGGTGAAGCAAGAGTAAGCTACTCTGGCATTCGATCGAGTGTCAATATATCCTATTTACCAACCCCTCCACTCGGGCAGGATATGACACAGGGTCAATTATTTTTAAGCAGAGTTTAACAGGTTTCAATTCAGAGTTTTCCTTCTCCTAGACTAGTTGCCTCACCAAGGCTGAAGAAATCGGTCTGTCCTACTATATAACCAATAGTGTCAATATATCATTTCTTACGTCGTACCTGCGTACGATAAACTTGTTATACTACTCTGTGTGTTAAGTCTTATTTATACTGATTATATTCCCCCAAGGATATATCACAATTGTAGGTTATTTAATGCCAAATCAATTCTATACATATAAACAGATCTAGTTCAAACAATTTAGTTTAGCATATGTACACAGTTTAAATATCAAAAACAGATCTACTTCAAGCTAATCGGTTAAGTCAACAAAGTTAAATGGTTCGATGTATTGCTATGTGTCACGAACATTTCAATGAAACATGTCATTTATTTACACGCAGTGAAACATAAAAACAGTTCTATTTTAAACAATTCAGTTTAGAATGGGTACGCAGTTTAAATGTCAAAACAGTTCTATTTCAAACAATTCAGTTAAGCAAAAGCAGACAGTTTAGTTCTATTTGACCCATAGATAAGACCCTATCTGGTGCTGCCCATGTGGGACAGAGTGGACCTGAAAACGATAGCAATGAAGGGGTACTCCACATTCCCCAAAGCTCCTGCATTTCTGGAGACTCACCAACAGATTGTTTCGTGTTATATCAGGACATTCTTAGGAGGAGTCTTACCCATCTGCAGAGATGCGGCTGGTGTATTCTACAGCCCCAGCAAACTGGGCTATAGAGGTTCGTGAATTTGTCTTTTAATTTCAGAGAACTGCCATTTATATATTCTTTGTATTTGATTTTTGATTTTTCCTCGATCAAAAATGGTTGTTACTACATCTCAACATTCAAATCTCTCTCTCTCTCTCTCTCTCTCTCTCTCTCTCTCTCTCTCTCTCTCTCTCTCTCTTCTTTCACGCATCTTTTCTCCGTTTGTCGGTCGGTCTCTCTCTCTCTCTCTCTCTCTCTCTCTCTCTCTACCCGTCTTTCTTTTGCTTTCCTGTCTCTTCTATTCATTATTCGGCGGTTTCCATTTTTCGTTTATATCTATCTTAAACACCCCCTCTCTCCTCTATTCCTTTTTTACCCAACTACTCCCCCTCTTTCAAAAATTTTAAAGCTAACAAATTACCTCCCTCTTGGCCAAATTGTTCACGCTGCGAACATTTAGAATTATCAAATTTCTAATGGGAATCCATTACCTGAACATTGATAATTTGTCTCCTGTTTCAAAGTGATCACTGTAAATCAAGATTACTGCGATGTATTTCATCTTAAAGCAACAGTCGTAAACAAATAATATGACATACAATATTCTATGTAAGATAACAATATTTCACCAAAATTATTACAACAGTCAAATAATCTAAAGAAAATTTGATAATCTTAGAAATTATTTTATAATCTTTTTAAATCGAATCCTTTATTTATAGGAACAGTATTTGACTTTTCATTGGTTCAAAATTCTTTAAAAATAACGGAATTAATAAGCAAATACCCATAAAAAAATCAGTGCTGTATTACTAAGTGCAGTGATTGAAAATAAGAAATTACTGGGATGATTCCCAGTGACGTTGTGGCTAACGTACTAGACTGCAGGATGGTAATAAGCAAGTTCGATCTCTAGTCTCACTTGTGCGTTCACTTTTGGTCAAATACCGTTGAGAAAGGCATAAACCCTCTTATACCCACTAGATTTGGGTTAAATACTACCACTACTATTCTTCTTGGGGAATAAATAACCTACAAAGGTTGATATGCCATTAAACAAAGTATCCAACCAACTATCCAATAAAAAATTACCTCAAGAAAACAACGGGAATATTTTCAAAGCTAACATAATATCTCCTTGAAATTCTTTTGTCTGAAACAATAGGTAAAATTTTAGAACAGGCATAGCCAAAGTGAATCATAGCAGCACTACATCTTGCAATCCAATCTCAAAAATCAATTTGTTCTGTTTATTGAAGACGATCTAAAATGGTTGTCTTGGGATATATATTGATTGACTGATTTTAATTGCATTTCATTTGTTTTATGCCAGAGGTTAGGCTATCTTGTGCATTGGACGTTTATAGTTATATTTGTTGTTGTTGCTTCCTGACATTTTTTGCACACAGTTATTTATCAAGAATTCCTATTCAATACATATAATTTGCACACAGCTGTATGGGTTTTAAATATCCCAATTGAATACTTTATAACTGTATAGTTTCAATTAATTACTTCTATTTGATAACAGTCATTTGTTTGCACACTCAACGATGGTTTCAATTAGTAAACAATAATTGCTTCAAGTAACTGTACTTAATACAAATAGTTTACAATTATATGACATTAAGTATTCCTAATTGCCCAGTCGGCTGGGACTGTAGAATACACTGACTGCACCTCTGCAGAGGGGTAAGACCCCCAACGAGTGTCCTGTTTATGACACTAAACAATCGGATGGTGAGGTTCCAGCAGTGCTGGAGCTTTGGGGAATGCGGAGTACCCCTTCATTGCCATTGCTCCCAGGTCCACTCGGGCCTGGAGTGATAGCACCTGATAGGGCCTTATCTATGGGTTAAACAGAACTAACAGCATAGTTTTGCTAAACTGAATTGTTTGAGTAAACTGAATAGCTTGAAATAGAAATGTTTTTGACAATTAAACCGTACTTACATTTAAACTGCATGCTTATGCTTAACTGAATTATTTCAAATAGAACTGTTTTTCGACATTAAAACTGTATTTACACTTAACTGAATTGTTACATGTTACTGCTTGAATTGTTTGAAAGAGAAATGTTTTTGACGATTAAACTGTGTACTTATGATAAACTGAATTGTTTTAAATAGAACAGATTATTTACATAAAAATGGATTTGGCGTTAAATAACCTACAAAGGTTGATATGCCATAAAATCCAACAAACCCAACCAACCAAGTATTCCTAAGGACAACGAATGATTTTTAAAGAGATCTCTTTGATCCAGATACTACCACTCCAGGTAAGAATGGGTACCCACGATGAAGGGGTACCCCACTATCTACAGATCTCCAGAACTGGACCCTCACCATCAAATACAGTTTAATGCCATAACAAGGACACTCTTTTTTGGGAGGGATCTTATTCCTCTATCGATAAAACAGTTAGTATATTCTTAGCCCGATCGACTATGTAAATATATATATTAAAAGACTGTTTCGAAAAAAAAAAGAATAAGTAATAAAATTATGCGTAACCTTGTGTTTGGTTTGAGTTGGTTTTATCGCACAACAACCGTTGTAGGTTATTTAATGCCAAATCCATTTCTATACATATAATTGGCGACCGTAGTCAAGGGCGACCAGACAGCTCCCTTTTCAATAGCTACTACCACTGTAGGGGAGAACGCTACTCTTTTCCCTGGATTACTCCACCTTACTCTTGATACGGACCTTATATTGCTGAGTGTTACGCAAGGATGCATCAAGTACCATTTTAAAAGTCTTTGGTATGACGCGACCTGGGATTGAACCCCTGTCTCCCGGACCATTGGCGAACACTTTACCCACTAGGCTAATGAGTAGGTTATATAAAAAGTTCTATTTTAAACAATTCAGTTTAGCATAAGTACACAATTTAGTTCTATTACACCCATAGATAGGACCCTATCTGTACCTGAGTGGACCTGGGAACCATGACACAAAAGGAATACTCTGCATTTCCCAAAGCTCCAGCATTACTGGAGACAGATCATCAGATTTGTTTAGTGCTATATCTCGAACACTCATTGGCGGAATCTTACCACTCTGAAGAGATGCTGTCAGTGTATTCAGCAGCCCCAACAAACATGACATGTAGCCTTGTGTGAAATTTAAGCCCAGCCTAAATTTGTAACAGGTGACTCCTGTGGTTTATTGATCTACAAACTCTGCTTGTTAACCATTATTTGTGAATTCAAATCTCCCCAGTGTTCCCTATACTTCTGGTTTTGCGCTTAAGCTAAGCTTACTAAACGACTAACAGAGTTTTCAATTTCTGTCAAGTCTTGAAACATCAGATGACCTCGTGGGTTACACGTATTAAATCTCCTTGTTGTCCATGTGTGGCTACACTTAATGTTTCAGAACGGGATTCTGGTGATTTAACAGTGCGTCACCCAGCAATCGAAATAGTCATACGACCTACAGCACACCACTTTGGCCCTTACTGAGCTGGACAGGCGTTTGGAGAGGCCTGATCTGACCGATGGCCATGTCAAGCTCAAGTACCTCTGTAAATGTCCCGACTGTATTTGACGAATTGCTCGAGTGTCAAACAAATCATCATCATCATCATATCGTGCCGCCATCACGGATATCCCTGACCCTCTCCCGCAGTTGTATAGTCACAACCAACTATACATACACATATGCATGCAGAATCATAACGACGACACAATAAAGATGAGCGACACAGTTCTTTAGAAAAATATACCTCTCACTTTATTTGAAAGGGTTCGAAAGGGTTACTAAAGGTTTTACTGTGTGAGAGGTGAGTTGGAGACCGAACAGAACTGCAATATATTGACCCCCACTGTTATGGCCATAACAGCGTTTCTTTCCCGTTCTCCTGGGCTGCACAACCGGAGGCCTGGGGACCCAGCCTCTGTGGGACATCTTCTCTCCAACTGATCTAAAACCAACTAATTGAACTTCCTGTCACCGGGGTTATATAATAATTTGACACTCACTCTTCTTCCTGCGAGCGTCACAATTTCGCACTCAATTCAACCCGCCCACGGTCAAGGTTATATCTTGATATTCCACGACCGGATGCACCTGTTGTTTACACTGGTGCATTTCCTATTTTGACAGCTTGGCTGGGTTGTAGGTCAACATGCAACTCCGCCAATCCTCCCTATCTTTCATAGCTTCTGGCAGGTGTTCAGGGCAACATCCCGTATCCTCACATAGTTGCTGTATGTATGTTCGAGCTGACCGTCCTGCTTTTGTTCGACCATATGAGGGGATCCATAGGAGTACATATCTTATGAGGTCGTCCTGCATGTCTGGTCCGTCTAACTTGGATAGTTTTCGTAATGGGAGGCAAGTGGCCGTATAGTTGGTGCTTTGTGGGGTGTTGCCCCCATGACTTGTTCAATATCTCTCGCAGAATTCTCGTGTAATTCCCGTCTATCTTTTTCTCTAACCGTTTAGTTAGCGTCCAAGTAGTGCATCCATATAGTAGTATCGACATGACCGCTGCCTGGAAGAAACTGCGTTTCATCCTATTGTATCTTAAAGGTGCCACAAGGCAGAGTATCTGAGAGTCAGTTGCGCTGAGATGGCAATATTTGAAATCATTTAGCTGGGCACTAACAAATGATTGATATTAGATTGAATTATCAGTGTTAGATACAATACTTGAAAATATTTAACTGTGTGCAAAGAACAAATATTAAATAGAAATATCAGTGTGAGATAGCAGCACTTGAAACAATTTAATTGTGAGCAAAAACTAATTATTATCAAGTAGAATTATTAGTGTTAGATAGCAATACTTGAAACCATTTGACTGTGTGCAAGCAAATGAACACGAAAGATTTTAAAAATAAAGTTACCGAAAAACTATTCACTTACAAATCTTATATATATATATATATATATATATATATATATATAAACAGGATTTGGAATTGAATTACCCCAAAGAGCTAATATGCCATTAGATGGACTAAATAAATAAGCAAACTAATTAAATGAGGTTGTCATGGTTCAACGGTTATCATAACAGCAAATGGAAACGCCAATATGAGTTCAAATTCTAAACGAGATTGTTTGAATTTAAAATAGCGCTAAATCATTCAGCTCTTCTCCCTCTAGTAATAGCTAAATAATTTAGCAGATTGAGTTCTTTGACTATGGTATGACAACCAGTCTCGAAGAAGAAAAAGTCTTAATTTAAACCAGTTAAACTCCGATAAAAAAAATTAACCTAAAGTCGCATCTTGTTTGTAGTGGAGAAACTGGATAAATTCCGACTGAATTAAAGTTTGTCAAACAAAACTATTCTCCACTTCTGAGAAGACAAAGTGTCTTTTGTAACCATTATCATCGATAATTGACTTTTTCGATTTCTTCTTTTTGTTCTGATGTTTTCTTCGGAAGTTTTTTTTTTTAATTGGCGAAGCTATCTAATATGCCAGAAGTGGTGGGGGAGTTGTAGCTGTATAAATGAAAAAATTCTTGATGGTTGGCACTTGTGATATACCGTGAAAATTTTCAGTCTTAAGTGTAAGATTTCAAGGCAATGAGCCAGCAAGGAATAAAACACAAAAATCAACCACCAGGGTCAGGGTAGAGATTTTTTCCAAGTATCTCTCTCTCTCTCTCTCTCTCTCTCTCTCTCTCTCTCTCTCTCTCTGCCCCTATCGATCATCACTCTTTGTAAGTTATCTAGGTCTCCAATGTTCCCACAGTAATTTTTTTCTAGTCCCACAACACTGGTATGCCCATACTCAGTAGTCCAATGTAAAACGCTCTGAATAGGTCTTTACTTCTCCAGCAGTGCCTAATATGTCTTGATCGATTTAGTTGGATGGTTTGTTAGATGAGAGTTAAGTATCTGTGCTATTGTTGCTTTGTAAAGTACTTATTACTGGAATTGTTAAAACAACACGCAGAATCCTTGTGTAGTTCACATTTAGCTTTTACTTTAAGCATTCAGAGTCCGAGTAGAGCAATTATATATTGTTAAACTCAAGTGTACAACTTGGAAGAATCTTTGTTTCATTTTATCAGATAGATCATATTTCAATATAAGACATAACCTGTTTATATCAGTACATAATTACCTACGTGTATGTTGACATCATTTTCAATAGATGAGAAATTGCTACCGAGGTATATGAACAGGTCTACTAATTTTAGAGGCTTGTCATTTAAACTCATGAACTCTGTTTTATTTGGACATACAGAGAGACTAATACCACTTGTTGACTGCTCCAGGCTATGTTGCAAAGATTTGGTTTGAGCAGCTGTGAGAAGCGTTTGATCATCTGCGTTCACTGCATTAAGAATTGTTTATGTGGGGTATTGTCTACTTCTTGCACTTTTTAATATGAAAACATTTTCTTTTATTAGATCTATAGAGAATATAAAAATTTAGAATACTGTAGCTGCTTGATAAGGATTAGAAATGATGCCAAAATCTCTTCCGCTAAGTTCTTAGAGAAGTTAAAAGAACTTTTCTTTTTTTCTTTATATACATTGCACCTGGTCTCGTGTATAATTAATTATGTCTTCTCAGTAGAAATAATAAGTTTGCTTGTGCTTAGATAAAAAAAAAAAAAATTCTACTCATAAACGAGAAGAATAGTAAATAACCTAATGCCTCCAATAAACAAGAAATAAAACAGATATACGAAAAGTTTTCATCGAAACAATAAAAATGATAAAATAGATTATGTGTTTAGCCAACCCTTCTGTTACGAACCGGTTGCGAAACAATGTCAATTTTTAAGCGAAGTACAGCTGGATTGAATTCAGTTTTCCTTCAACTAAACTGATCGTCTTACCAAGGCTAAAGTATCAAGCATGTCCTACTATTTGGGTAAAACATATGGATTCGTGCCTTTCCCAAGAGCTTTAATGCAAAACGAAAAGAAAATAATAAGAAAGAGAAAACAAGTTGTTGTATAGAGGCTCGTACCACGTGACTTCCGGTATCACGGAAGTATAAAAGACGCCGTGTCTCTCAAGCACAGAAGACGCAGAAAGAAGCAGAAAGAGAAGCTGAGATTGAGAACTCTGAAAGAACGTCGGTCAGTTGTAAGACCAACTTCGGACGTAACACCAACAGCGCGAGACTTATAATACTAGTCGGACTGTGCCACTTGAGTTAAAAAATTACTAACTCTATTTCACTGTGTATCTTTTCCTTACCACAATACAAAATTAACTAAAGTGGTGTAGTCTGACTAGTATTATACGTCTCGCGCTGTTGGTGTTACGTCTGAAGTTGGTCTTACTACTGACCGACGTCCTTTCAGAGCTCTCTGTCTCTTTGCTTCTCTCTCCGCTTCTTTCTGTGTCTTCTGTGCTTGAGCGAAACGGCGTCTTTTACACTTCCGCGATACTGAAAGTCACGTGGTACGAATCTCTATATAACGGTTAATAAATAAATTACTTTATTTCAGTCTGTATCTTTTCCTAACCACGATACAACACAAGTTATAAAATTATAATGAAAATATCTCCTCTCAAAATTCACGAAAATATTAAGATTAGATATTGATTGCAATAAATACAATTTTTTTTTTTTTTGAAGAATTTTTTTCTTTTGACTCACTGTAAAGATTTGTAGTATGAGAATTGACCAGGAATATATGTATTTCCCCAACCCCTCCGCACGGCTTGCCCAGTCGGCTATGGCCGTAGAATACACTGACTGTACTTCCGCAGAATTGTAGCCCCCCCCCCAACGAGTGTCCTGTATATGACACTAAACAATCTGCTGGTGAGGTTCTAGTGATGCCGATACTTTGGAAAATGCAGAGCATCCCTTTATTGCCATCGCTCCCGGGTACACTCTGGCCAGGAGTGGTGGCACCTGATAGGGTCCTATCTATGGGTTGAATAGAACTAAACTGAATTGTTTGAATTAGAACTTTTTGACTAAACTGAATAGCTTGAAATAGAAATCTTTTGACAATTAAACTGTGTACTTACATTTAAACTGCATACTTATGCTAAGCTGAATTGTGTGAAATGGAACTATTTTTGACATTGAAACTGTACTTACACTAAACTGAATTGTTTGATATAAAACTGTTTTGACATTTAACTGTGTGTAATAAAAATCCATACTCATACTAAACTGAATTAGAACTGTTTGACTAAACTGAATAGCTTGAAATAGAAAGGTCTTTGACAATTACACTGAGTACTCATTCTAAACTGAATTGTTTGAAGTAGAACTGATTATTTGATAAAAATGGATTTGGCATTAAATAACCTACAAATTTTGATATGCCATAAAACCTAAACAACTAACCAACCTCCGCATGGCAGAATGCGATACAAGTTCAGCCATTAAGGCAGAGTTTAAAAGGTTTGAATTCCAATTTTCCCCTCTCCTAAACCAGTTGCAATACCAAGATAAAAGAGTTCAGTCTACCAAACCATTTACCCATCGCTGGGATTGAAACCAAACGATGTTATATTATCTAGAAATATAGTTATGAAGTGTTTAAGTTGTTCATTGACAGGATATGACACAAGGTCAATTTTAAAGCGGAGTTTAACAGGTTTGAAATCAGAGTTTTCCTTCTCCTAGACTAGTTGCCTTACCAAAGCTGAAGAACCAAGTGTGTCCTACTATTTACCCATAGCTGGAGGGAGAATAATTGGATTCATACCCTTCCCAAGGGTAAAAGTGCTATGTGAAATGCAATCAGTCTCGTCCAGGATTTGAACTCGTGTCGCCATATCCATTTGGTACGACGATAACCATTACACCACGAGCACCTCATAGATTTAGTTATATACTAAATTCTATGAGTGTGTATTTGTGTTAGTCTGTGAGTCTGTGTGTTCGATTATTCATGTGCATGTATTAATTTATGAGATTGTGTTTTCTTGTACTTGTGTCTCTGTGTGTGAGCTTACGCCTATATTCGTACATGTGTTTATATCCTGTGTGAATGTTTTTGTGTTTATCAGCGTATGTACATATGTCTGCGTGTGTGTTTTGTATATATGTTTTCTTGTGCGTATTTACTCAGTGACCCCGCCACGGGGCAGAAGGTGTCATAAGACCAATTTTAAGCGAAGTACAACTGGTTTGAAATCAAAGTCTTCATTCTCCTTGATTAGTTCTCATAGTAAAACTAAAAATCCACATCGGATCTTCTATTTACTCCTAGATGGGAGTAGAAGACATGGATTCATGCCTTTCCATTAGCGTGAAGTGAAATGCAAACAGACTCCTCGAGAATTTGAACTCGGCTTGCTGCGTCAATTTTCTATGACGATAACCGTTACGCCTTGGAGTCCTACGTTTGTATTCTTGTATCTTTGTGTGTTTTCATGGGTTAATATGCGTATGTGTGTTTGAGTGTGCACAGGAGTAAATCAACTAAAGACAGACGTGGGCAAGTTCAATTTATGTAATTTGTTATTATTATGTCATTCTATAATAATAATAATAATAATAATAATAATAATAATACAGGACATGGCTAAGAAAAAGAAACCTTAAGATAGAAACGGGATCCCTTCTAATAGCAGCACAGGACAACGCCATAAGAACTAATCAAACCAAAGCGAGAATAGATAAGACGCAACAAAACAGTACATAAATGTAGGCTATGCGATGATAAAGACGAACAGATCAATCACATAATAAGCGAATGCAGCAAATTAGCACAGAAGGAGTATAAGGCGAGACACGACTGGGTCATCAAGGGGATCCACTGGGAAATGTGCAAGAAATTTAAATTTGACCATACTAACAAATGGTACATATATGCACAACCCAGCACCTGTCCAAGAAAATGACACGCATAAACTCCTTTGGGACTTTAAAATACAAACGCATCAACTAATCCTAGCCAGAAGACCAGACCTTATAATAATCAACAACAACAAAAAGAGAACTTACAAAATTGTCGACTTTGCTGTCCGGGCGGAACACTGAATAAATCTGAAGGAAAGTGAAAAGAAGGATAAGTACCTCGACTTTGCTAGAGAAATGTGGAACATGAAAGTAACGATTGTGCCAAGTGTAATTGGTACTTTAGGCACAACAACTAAAGGATTATTTAAAGGCCTGGAGGACTTGGAAGTTGGCGGACGGGTAGAAACTATCCAAACGACAGCATTGCTGAGAACGGCCAGAATCCTGAGACGAGTCCTGGAGACTCGAGGAGACTTACTGTCACTCAGACTCCAGTAAAAAACCATCAGCTAACGCTTATGTTAAAAACTCTAATGAGTACTCATAATAATAATAAATAGATTTTATGAATTGATTGATTTGGTTTGATTTGGTTTGTTCTAGTTTAGTTTGGTTTTATTTCATATCAACCTTTGTAGGTTATTGTATGCCAAATCGTCTTTATACGTACATATTAAATATATTTGATTTGGTTTGGTTAGGTTTTATGGCATATCAACCATTGAATGTTATTTCATGCTAAATCCTCTTTAAAATATATATTAAATATATTTATAATATATATATATATATATATATATATATATTCAATTCATGGAATTAAATACATATATATCTAATATATATTTATTATTATTATTATTATTATTATATAATATCTCTCTCCTAGATATTGATCATTCTCCATTATCTATTGCACTTAGTTCGACACAAACCCACAAAGTGATTAATGACAATCAAGTCTGTTATAATATAATATTAAATATATATATATATATATATATATATATATATATGATTTGTAAACACAAACATTCTTAAACGAGCCTGAACACTTTTTTTGCACACCGTCAAATGGTTTCAAGTCTTGCTATAGAACAGTTACAGTCTAACATCAGTTATTTGTTCGCACACATAGTTTGTTCTATTTGAAGCAGAGATAGGACCCTATCAGGTGCTTCCACTCCGGGTCAAAGTGGACCGAGAAGCAATGGCAACCAATAAGTACTCCATATTCTTCAAATCTCCTCGCTATTTGATGTTTTAATGTCATATTGTACCATAGCCATGATACAGCTATGTGTGAAACGTACATAGAATGTTCATATATATATATAACATAGATCATAGGAATCTCGAAACACGAAAAACACTTACGACTTCTTAGTTCAGGTACAAAACTTTTTATTACCTTTGAGTTAAAGGTTTCAACATAAGGAAGAAAATGCACAATCTTTCTATGATGACTTTTCCATCTGCGCCCACCCCCAACACGTGTGGCACCCGCCACAAGGCCACTTGCCTGGCTTCGGAGAGCAATCGAAAGTCAACCGTCTTCTTCCGAGGCAGGACTCAACTCAACTGCTTTTTTCAAAATCCCCCAAACCCTCAGTGCGCTTCCGGTGTGTGACGTCACCCACACTCTCTTACCCCGTTTCCCATCTAGGCTATTGTGACATCTCTGAGTGACACGTCCACTCCGCGTGCGCTCGCGAACACCTGCGTTAATGTTGCCCCTAAGTAACACATGCACTGAGCCGAAAGATTCTCAGTCTAACTAAACCCAAAGGCATAAAACGAAATCCCTCGGCCATTATATTACAATATCCGAGACACTCATTGGGGTGGGGTCTTACCCTTCTGACTTCTAGGCTGATTGTATATTGAAATTCAGATTTCTGGAGAGAGTTTTCAGCCACATAAGAAAGATTAATACAACCTACACATTTTATCGTAAAAAGCCATTGAAAAACATTTATGATCATTTTTTCATCGAATTTATAGAAATATTTGACGAAAAGAAAAAAATGAATTAGCTTAAGTTAAGCATATATAATTTCTTTTTTTATAGAAAAAAACGCTTGCTTTCATTGAATAGAATATTTTACTCCAGTTATTGCTAGATAGTATTGAAGAGTATTGAAGTTAGAATAATCGACTGACGGGACTCAGAGAGCTTATTAAGTTTCGAAAAAAGTTGGGGAACAGTTTTATCATTTCTTTCTTCTTGCTTTAAGAAATGATAAAACAGTTCACCGACGTTTTATAAAAGATTTGTTGTTTTATTCTATTTTTTGATTCTATCGAATTGCATTGGTTGTTGTTGTAGCGAATAGATGATCTAATTAAAAGGAATCGAATTTGCCTTTCAGTTGGCCAAAGGTGATGCCGTAAGAAATGACTTGAAGTGTTTACCAACAACAAACCACGCAGCGAGTATTTTATGAACTTTGACAGGACAATTTTATTAGAAGTCTCTCCAAACGACGGTCTATTTGTACCCTGCCCTGTTTTGAACACACGTGTGGAAATAATGAAACAATTTTCTGCAAAGTGCATAAAATGAAAACATTTTATAGTTTTCTTCCACATACAACTGTAAGAGGCGCGCTTAATATAAAGGTTATCATCGTAGAAAATAGAAATTGTGACCCGGTTTCAATTCCTGCACGAAGCCGTTTGCATTCCCATCACTCTAATACGCTGGGGAAAGGCACAATCCAACTTTCTCATCTAATTATGAATAAATATAAAAAAATATGGGTTATTTTTCTAGAATTAAAGCACTGAATTAAAATGAAAAAAGAAAATTGACTTGAATCAATATATATGTATACCATATTAAAGAAATAAAACCTTTAAAAATCAATCATATTGTGACACTCTGAGTTGGATATATACACATACATGTATACACACGTGTGTGTGTGTGCACCCATACATGTGTATATATATATATATACGCCCACGCACATGTGTGTGCACACACACACACACACACACCTACACACACACACACACACACATATATATATGTGGCAAGATGAGTTAGATTCGGCCTGGGTATCAAATTTCAAATGTTAGGTAAACCCATTAACTAGATTAAGGAAATCTAGAAAAGAAAATGTTTATACATATGGCCATGGACGTGGATAAGTGTTAAGTACTTGTCGGGTACTGGTCAAAAACTTAAAAGGGTCTGAATTTAATGTCCCGGTTTCGGAGACAGCCAATCTAGGAAATATTTTTAGGTCCAGTTTTTTAAGAGAGAAATGACCCCCCAAAAAGTTATGGGTTTATTCGTAGGTGTCCCTTGGCCGGAAATAATAATGAAACATTCTGTATATATACAGGTGCATTTTGGGTCCTAGCAGTTAGACTTAGTTTGGGTTTGAGGAAAGCTGATTAGGCCGGGACAAAGAAACAACGAACAGCGACATTACCAACTGGACCCAGTTAGTTAAGATAATCTTTTGCCAGCCGAAACTCAAACTAGAACTAATTATCCACAAAGTGTTACACGCTCTCCATCCTCTCTTGGCGTCTAACCATAAAGTTGTTGTGTTTTTGTTCTTTTCCCTGTGAACCAGCCTCTCGCTCGATCCGGCCACACATAAGTTCTCGATGTGGAGTTTGTAACTAATGCAACCAGCTGCAGAGGCGGGTATTATCACAATATATTTTGTGATAATATTTATTTCACCAGACCGTTTATTTTTTTTTAAAGTTAGATCTGCATCTTCAGAAAGAGAAATAATAAGGAAGGTCAAATGAAAATTTAGAAAAGTCCGCAAAATCCCCCCCCTATCTCCCTAAACTAAATTTCACCTTTTTTTTTAATACAAAACCAGACCATTTGTTTTTCCTGTCTTGTTCACCGTCCATAACTTGTGCGAGATGGAATCTGGAAGTGGACTGCGAGTCGACTACTGATCGCCGTTTATATTCATTCTGTTTATATATATATATATGTATATATATATGGGGATTTAATGGAGGACTAAAAGTTACAGTATTATTAAATAGTGTTCAATATCAATAACACACACACATACATACACACACACACACAGATATATATATATATATATATATATCAAATTACATGGTAGTGTCGTTGACCCTGAATTTCAAAACTTACGCATTCGTCAAAGGCAAACAACCCCCACCGTTTCGAACAAAAATTAACCATATTAATCGGTCTTTTTTTGAAAACCTTCACTCTGACGAATTCATAAAGCGCGAAAGCCAGGGTCAGAGACACTACTATATATATATATATATAGGCAAGGATGATGTCATAGTGATCGACTTAAAATAATAGGTCATTGTTACTGAGTTCGAGACTCAATGAGTTCTAGCCTTATGCCACTACTAAGCAAAGATTTATGAATAACTGTACTGGCAAAGGTTTAACTCATCAGCATGTTTCGTTAAAAACCACCGATTAATTTTTTTTATTTTTTAAATTTGTTTCTTTTCCTCTTACAAGTTTTCTTACACCTGGTTTAATCTTATGTAAGCCATTAAGACTTGATACCACACCCACTATTTGCTACGTCGTTAACACGTGACAATCTTCGTTTTAAAAGGCTAACTTGATAAAAGCAACTTTTATAAAAAAAATGAATTCTAAAACAACAGTTAAAGTGCGGATCTACTGCTGGAGAGGATATTCAAAAACACCTGCGACTAACAACTGCAGACGATTTAAAGTCAAGTTAAATTACGAGTTCAATTTTTGCTTTAGTAATGTAATTAAAGTCGAAGGTAACCCGAAGGCTCCATTTTCGATAGTTACTACACCGAAGTATAGGGAAAGGCGCTAATCCTTTCCCTGAATTGTTCCACTTTACCCTTGATCCCTACCTTATAATGCTGAGTGTAAAGCAAGGAGACATCAAGTACCATTTTTTTTAGTTTTTGGTACAACTAGAACTGGGATTGAACCCAGATCTCTCGGCACATTGGCGAACACTCAAACCATCATGCCAATGTCCAGTAGAGTAAAAAAAAAATGCAGATGTTATGTCTGAACCATGTGAGAGCAGAGATTGGTATTTATTACTTTGTGAATTTAGGCTAGTAAACATATATGGATGGTTTATGGGACAACCAGTTTAACCCGTCATTTTGATTGACTAAAAGACATTAGAATTACTTTTCAAAATTAGAGATAAGTGATAAATACGAATTATATTTGTAGAGTCCGCTGGGATCGGTGGTATACGGTCTTGATCGAAGTCTGACAGAAGCGTCAATAACACGTGCAGGACAGAGTCTGGAAGTTGACTTATCGCTTATATTCATTCAATATGCGTTCGGTATACTCATATGTGCATAGACAAGAGCGTGTGTATGCAAATACACAGGTCCATAAGCAGGCAGGGTCATTTCGCTAAAACGTCCCCGTACTTCTAGCCACTACCTACCATTATAGAAAACTGTCAGGATCGGTGGCGAGGCATCAATACAGGAAATCTAGTGAAATAGAAAAACAATGATTGAATTAAAGAATTTATGAATAAGAGAAAACCATTACTAGGGAGTTCGAGACTCACTGGATGCTCCATACATCCGGCCTTGTGCCACTTATACGCAAAGCTTAGTAAATAAGTACAGAGAGGCAGTAGGCAAAACGTCAGATACTAGCCAGGTCAGAAGGAATTCCGCCAACAGAGGGTAAAGTTTGTTGCTGTTGACCAAATTTAAATCAAGCCCCCCCCCCCTCTCCCTCTCTCTCTCTCTCTCTCTCTCTCTCTCTCTCTCTCTCTCTCTCTCCAGCTCCCATTTTACCTCTGAAAGAAACAGTAGGACCAAAAACTCAAACTGCTCGTGTTTGTGTTGCTTGCATACCAGATTTACTGGCGCTATTCCTTCTCAAAAAGAACAGGTATCTTATTTTGACTTTCAGGAATGACCAGAGGCCGAAAGTAAGAAAAGAAAAACTCATACGCAAACCTAGAGGGGCAACAAAATGATTAAGCCACACATGTCCGTGTCATCTGCAATTGTGACTACGCAACACAAACATTTCGGGATTTTCTTACTTCTAAACGAATATTATACGGTCAATATGGATATTAGATAATATTCATAATCAAATTCTTAAGAAACATAATTTTATAACAAAAATAAAACGGGGACAAATATAAAACCAAAACTAAAAGCGTGTATATTTAAGCAATGTACTTATTTCGGACTGCTATCATATTCACCAACCCCTCCGCTCGGGTGGGGGGATGTCCTCGTGGTGTAATGGTTAAAGCGATGGGCTGCAGAATCGTAGTACGCGAGTTCGTACTCCAGACGCGCTATTGCGTTCACTTTCGGGCAAATACCCTTGGGAAAGGTATGAATCCCCTTATCCTCCCAGCTATGGGTTAAATAGTACCACTGCTGTTCTTCAAGGAGAATGGCTTTGGCATTAAATAACCTACAAAGGTTGATATGCCATTAAACAAAGAAACCAAACCAAACCAACCTTCCGCTCGGGCAGGATATGACAAGGTCATCTTTTAAGCGGAGTTTAACAGGTTTGAAGTCAGAGTTTTCCGTCTCCTAGACTAGTTGCCTCACCAAGGTTGAAGAACCGAGTCTGCCCTACTATTTACTCATAGCTGGAGGGAGAATAATTGGATTCATCCCTTTCCCAAGGGTATTAGTGCTATGTGAAATGCAATCAGTCTCGTCCAGGATTTGAACTTGTGTCGCCGTGTCCCTTTCCTGCGACGATAACCATTAAAATACGGACACCTCCACATTTCGGACTGCTCTAGGAGGTGTGATAATTTGATTCTTAAAACGACTTCCGCAAGTACGGTTATGTTTCAAATTTTGAGACACCTAGCAGATGAGTCAGGCGTTGCTGAGCAGTAGGAAAAGTTGTACATGTTCACATGACAGAAAATTGATGGATGGTATCTGGAGCAGCACATTAACATCAAATTTTATGAGAAAATTGGATGATATAGTAGTGAAACGTTGGCCCAATCAAAAATACCATATGGAGAACAATCCATAAAGAAATCGATTGTTTTTCTGTGGCACTTACTGTTCAAAGAAGTATGGGAAAGATGTGTACTATGTCGCTTGCAGTGAGCACCCCAAAATGTAAACGACATGGCTAATACACCACTTTGTGGTACATTTGGTGTATTCTAGATTTTAGATATTTTCGATTCTTTTCTAAAATAATGGATAACGGCAATCAAAAGTCTAGTCGGCAGGGACATTAAAATACACTGACTGCATCTCTCCAGAAAGGTAACTCCACCAAACAATTGTCCTGAATATGGCATTAAACAATCTGATGGGGAGAATCCTGTAATGCTAGAGATTTGGAGAATGCAGAGTACTCCTTCATTGCCATTACTCCCAGGTCCACTCTGACTCAGAGCGGTAGTACTTGATAGGACCCTATCTATGGGTCAAATAGAACTGAGTACAAACAAATGACTCATGGTAAATCTAATTATTTGAAATAGAACAGTTAAATCGTTTAACAGTGTGTAAACAAATAACTGATGTTTAGTTGAATTGTTAATGATACATAGGAATACTTGAAACCATTTAACTGTATGCAATCAAATTATTTATATATAATAGAATTATTAGTGTTAGATAAGAATAATTAAAATCATTTAACCGTTTCGAAACAAAAGTAATGCTATTGTGCAAATATATTAGGTCCAACTCATCTAAAAATGAAATGACTAATAAACTAATTTCTTACTTATCATATATATCTATTTAAATGCGTGCAAACAAATGACTGATGCTAAATCTTTGTCGTAAGATAGGAATATTAAGTACATGCAAAAAAAGGAGCACTTGCTCGTTTAAAAATCATAAATCTAATATAATGTTTAAAGAGGATTTGGTATTAGATAACCTACAATAGTTGATATGCCATAAAATCCTAACCAACCAAAGCAAATCGACAATCAACTTAAATCTACCAATGGTTTTAAGTCCAGATGCCATTCGGGTTTCTTTTACCTTATTATTGTTGCATTTTATTATATTTAAATTATTTTAATAGTTTTTCTCCTTCTTATTATTGTTGCTTTTTATTATATTTTAATTATTTTAATAGTTTTTCTCCTTCTTATTATTGTTGCTTTTTATTATATTTTAATTATTTTAATAGTTTTTCTCCTTCTTATTATTGTTGCTTTTTATTATATTTTAATTATTTTAATAGTTTTTCTCCTTCTTATTTTTGTTGCTTTTTATTATATTTTAATTATTTTAATAGTTTTTCTCCTTCTTATTATTGTTGCTTTTTTATCTCACCATCAATTAGTAGTGTTAATTTATTTTCTTATATATTCTAATGGAAATACTCTATCCTCGTTGGCTTGAAGTGCCCACGCTCTTGACGACCTTGACTAGAATTAGTATAAGAGCGGCAATATGTGGAGGTGGGTATTAGAACTATTACTGGTGGCAAAAGCTGTTTGGTAGCGCCAGGAGTGGCAGTACTGCCTTGAGCTACTGAAACTGTATTATCACTCTGGTTGGCGGCTGATGAGGGCAGTGTATCGTACGTGATTTCACACGTTGTATGATAAAAAAAGAGCGACAACATGTGGAGGGGGGTATTAGAACTATTACTGGTGGCAAAAGCTGCTTGGTAGCGCCAGGGGTGGCATTACTGCCTTGAGCTACTGAAACTGTATTATCACTCTGGTTGGCGGCTGATGAGGGCAGTGTATCGCATGTGATTTCACACGTTGTATGATAAAAAAAAAGAGAGACAACATGTTGAGGTGGGTATAAGAACTATTACTGAGTCCAAAGAAAAAGTCAAGTGGTGGAAGGCTGATATACCATAAAACTAAATCAAACCAGTTTATGACAATGTAAAAAAGATAGCAAGCTTGTAGATAGTTTGGTGGAATAAAATCTGGGAAATAACCAATGCTAGGTGGGTCACCTGTACAAAGGGAACGGATGTTGACTCAAAACCCTTGATGAACATCGCTGTTGATTCGTCCCAGTGCATTTATCAGACGCATCTTTAAGAACTTGCTTTTCAAGTTTTGGTAGTTCTCCAATATTTTCAAGTAAATTTTATCTAACAGCTGACAGCTGGGAAAAATACGTATCGAAAATTAAAACATCAACTCGACAAAACACCTGTCAGTTGGCAAAACGAATCATAAGTAAATCGTCCGTAAGAAAAGAACTTCTCAACAACATCAAAAAGCCCCCACATATCAAACAAAAAGAAAATTCCTTTTGTAACATATTTGATATATAGATTGATTTCAATGTCCGTGGTTATTCAAAGCTTAAAGGTCAGGGAATCGCATTCATTGCACGATATATCTATATTGATTTATAGTTGTATCTTAAGTCTTTTTGCTCACAATTATGATATGAAGTAATCCTATCAAATTCAAATAATTTGCACACCATTATATGTTTTTAAGTAATTATTTTTATTTAATAATCACCAATTATCTGCTGAAAGTTATGTGAATTCAAGTAATTAATTGTGATAATCCTTAGTAAATAATTCTCTCTTCAAGTATCGTTTCTTATTACAAATAATTCACAGTTGTATGGTATCAAGTATTTATATCTAATCCTAAAAATTTTCAAACACATCTTTTTGACTCATAGATGGCACCTTAATAAATAATATCATTCTAAGTGAGTAAGGAATTAAGGGCATTGAGGAGGTACTCCACACTCCCAGAGCTCCTGAAATGGAGCCTCACCATCTGATACCCAGGACACCCCTTTTTTAAAAGTGGATTCTTACCCCATACAGTCAGTGTATTCTGAGCTTTGCCAACTGGACAGTGACATATTTTTAACATATGATTTAAAAAAAAAAACAGAGTACTCATCTGAATTTCTGATACGAAGCTTGATGATTTTTATCATTCAGAGTTTTTGGACTATTGTCTTAATCTTTATTATTATATTCACAACGTTTCGACCGATATGTCCTCCAGCCTTCTTCAGGTTTTTCTTGTCGAACTCGGAAACCTACACGGAAATTTAAACCACGTCCTTTATTTAATACACGGGATTTGCTTGCTCTGATTCCGTTTAAGAGAATGATACCCGAAAACTCACCTCAGTATGTCTGTCCTATGCCAAATGCCTAATCGAAAGCATCCAATAGATATGTAGTTCATATGACATCAGAACTTTATTCATAACTGGCTCAACTCTCAAGAGGTATGTATCTTTTCCGTGTCAAGCCACCACAGAATTCAGTACTCCGTCCCTTGCAATTGTGGTAAATTATACAAAGGCGAGTTATGCCACCCACTAAAATAAGGCTAGAAGAACATCGAAAAGCAGTAATACGAGTTGACATTGAAAAGTTGAGTATGACAGAAAATATATGGAAGAAAAAGGGAAACCATCGGCTCTTATGGGATGAAGTCAATATAATTGATAGAGAAGAACTTTAGAAAATTATACACCTTAAAGAATCAGCACATATATTGGACTAGAGTGATCCGTTGAGTAGACCAAGAAGAGAGATGAATACAATATGGGAACCAATAATCAAAAAGGTTAAATTAAGAAATCCGTAATATGAGCTCAGGTAAAAAATCATACATGGTGATGTAAGAACATTAAATTTTTAAGTCCCAAAAATTCACTCTGAACTGTCTCGCAGGATACATAGCGTAACGGTTATTGGCGTCAGGTCCACAAGCTTCTAAGTGATAATCATCTGCAGGTTCAATCCTCACTACAGGCGAGCAACAATACAGGAATCCTTAATACTTGTATTACCTTATGGTTTGAGGTTGCGTGTAGGGTCTCGGCAGGAAACACCTGCAGGCTTGAGGATATATCAACCGAAAGGTTATGATTATGAACAAAGCAGTCTAGAATTCCTGAATGATAAGTCACCTCCTTTAAAGGAAACTTATACATCGTCAGAACAAATAATAATTCCTATTTTTAGATTAGCTAAAAATATTTACTTTCCTATTTTTATCATTTGATGATATAAAAAGTATGCAGTTTTAGTTTGGTTTGGTTTTATGGCACAACAAATGTTGCAGGTAATTTAATGCCAAATCTATTTTATACATATAAACAGTTCTATTTCAAACACTTCAGTTTAGCTTAAGTACACAGTTTAGTTGTATTAAACCCATAGATAGGACCTAGTCAAGTGCTACTACTCCCAACCAGAGTGGACTTGGGAGCGAAGGCAACAAAGCTCCAGCTTTACTGGAGCCTCACCGCCAGATTGTTTAGTGTCATATCCAGGAAACATATGGGAAGGACTTACCCCTTCACAGAGAAGCAGTCGGTGGATTCAACAGCCCCGCCAACTGAACAACATGTAGTTTTAACTAATTCCATTCAAAAATAGAAGCTTATAAATAGTGTCCATTGATTATCTCGTGGTCATGTGACAATCATATTTACCAACCCCTCCGCTCGGGCAGGATGTGACACAAGGTCAAATTTTAAGCGAAGTTTAACAGGTTTGAATTCAGAGTTTTCCTTCTCATGAGTTTTCATTCTCGTGGTCATGTGACAATAGCAGTATCAATTTTGGTCTCTTTTCGCTTTGTTCTTTGAACAGAAGTGACTTTGCCTTCTCTCCAGCGATGAATATTCTCTCTTACGAGGTGCATACGATAAGTTTCTAGATTTTTTTCGCATGGGCACTTTTATTGATAGTACACACATGAAACTCTAGTCCCCTTCGAAGTAATCCCCTCCAGCTGCAATGTGCCGTTCCTACAACGTCTGGAAGGCCCCAAAGTGTCAATGGCCTTCGTCACAGCCTCTTTCATCAACTCAATTCTCTCATAACGACAGCCTCTGAGCTTAGGGAATAGCCAAAAGTCACAGGGAGCAACGTCTGGACTATGGGGAAGCTGATGACCTGTCTTGATGCCCAACTTGGTCAAATATTCTGTGACAAGAATGGAGTTGTGGACTGGTGTATTGTCCTGGTGGAAATGCCATTGACCCGATTTGAAGAGTGCTGTTCTCTTACGACGGAATCACTTTGTGAACTCCCTTAAAATCTCAACATAGTTACCCTTTAGCCAATCAACTCTGGAGTATTGACTTCCTTACTCCTCCCACACATCTCATCATCCCTCACAGACTCCCTGTCTTCCTTGAATCTCTTATGCCACTCAAAAACTCATGCTTGATTCATGCATGATGCTCCAAAAGCAGTCTGGCACATTCTATACGTTTCTATTGCATCATTCTCTCCAAGTTTAAAACAATTTTATTGCATAGCGTTCTTCTAAAGTGTCAGATTGCATTTTTGAAATTCACCAGCAGTGATAATCAGGCTCTAGCAGGGTGAATTCCAATTGCTTCTGTAGCTGTTCATTTGAAGCTGAAATCATAAAAATCGGTCAGTAATATAAGATGTATAGCAATAACATACTGAATTTTAAAATGTCTGAGCCAATTTTAAATGCCCGTACGAAAAAAGCCTAGAAACTTATCGTATGCACCTCGTACATCGTCATCGAAACGTAGAGTCCACATGATTATGACCATCAAATTCAAGTAAGACTTTTAATTAGGGAATTCCCCGTGTTGTGTGTCTAACGTGCTGGACTGTGACAACGTAATCTGTTTGAACTCTAGTCGCGCTATTACGTTCACTTTTGAACTAATACCTTTGGAAAAGAAATGAACTCCCGTATCCACTGAGTTAAATTGTTCTATTACTGTCCTTCTACAAGGATGGCATTGTCATTAATTAACCCCTGAAGGTTGATATGCCATTCAACTAAGAAACTTAAACTTTATCTTGATCGTACTTAAGTGTTTAAATAAATGAATATGAGTCAGAAAGTGAACGTAATTGAGCGAATGAAGTGTGAACTTGCATACTAAGATCTCAAAGTCCAACACTTTACATTAAAGTCATTCAAACATATCTATTCGGCCCATAGATATGACCCAAATAGGTTTTAACATTCCGGTTAGAATGAAACTAGGAGTGATATTTACCGGTTAGAGTTTACTTTCACAATCAGGAAACCCCTTCTTTTAGGTGGCTGCAGAGGATGCAGTCAGCCTTTGGGTGGTGGCCTTACACATCGGCAGAGAATGCAGTCAATATGTTCTAAGCCCTGCTAGCAGGACAGAGCAACTTTTGAGGGAGGGAGTCTTACACATCTACCAAAGATGCAGTCAGCATGTTCTTAGCCCTGCCAGCCGGGCAGATACACCTTATTGTGTTGAAATTATAACCGGCTCATTGGCCTAGTGAGTTAGAGTGTTCGCCAATGGTCCGGGAGATCAGGGTTCAATCCCAGGTCGAGTCATACCAAAGACTCAAAAAATTGTACTTGATACCTCCTTGCTTAACACTCAGCAATATAAGGTACGTATCAAGGGAAAAGTGGAGCAATCCAGAGAAAGGAGTAGTGCTCTCCCCTACACCTCGGTGTACTTGCTACTGAAAAGGGAGCCTTCTGGTTGCCCTCGACTACAAAAAATATCTTAAGCATAATTCACACGACCAAAACTTACCAAATTGTATTTAAATGATCTGGACTTGAAACAGAGAGTGACGAGTGATCAAAAGTGATTAATTAGTGATAGCATACAACGCAAGAAACGATGCGGTTAGGAAAATGAGGAAAACTGTTGAAATCATTAAATCTCTTACGTCTCGCTTACTTAAATTTAAAGAAATATTTTTTAAAAAAACATCGTGATTTTTCTTGTTTTTTTCTCTCTTTTCTTCACAGAACGATGTTTACATAATAACACAAAAGATATAAACGTTAAATATATGTTTTAATACGATGATTTATCTTTTACGCTAACGATTTTCACAGTTCGCCATAAATTTATAGTTCACAGCTAAAGAGAAATGTTAAACTAGACATCGTTTTGAAAAATGAAATAAGTACCATTTTGACAAGTACAACATTTATTGACCTAAAACAACGCTGAAAATTTTGCTTAGCATCAGGCTGTCTAAAACAGCCATTTATCACAAAAGTATGACATCTTTCGGTATTCTGGAGAGCGGATGTATCAAACAGTTGCAAAGGCATAGTTTTACTAGGGACATGGCAAAGTTTATAACTGTTGAAGCAAGTCCGGGTGTTCCTTTATTGTCTGAGCGAAGCCAAAAGACCAGAAAAAGGAAAAAGAAACTTGTCTTTTAGTTTTGTCAACTGGGGTTTCTAAGAAAGGTAGATTCAAGAGGTCTTTGGTGGAGTTCTTAAGATTTAACAAGCCCAATTGAAAGGGCTTTTACACCATCGGAAGAAGAATCAAAGAATTTTTAGCTCTCTGTGAATGATATTTGAAATTAACTGAAAAGGTGTATTTGTCAACTAAGATCAGGTGTTTGATAATAATTAACAGAAAAACAAAGAGTCAACCACGATGAGGTCCAACCTTACAAGGTCAAATATTATCACATAGCTGATAAGCTCTTCATCAACCATGACAAGATCCAATCAATCATATAGGTGATAAACTAATATCAACCATGACGAGGTCCAATTCAATCATATAACTGACAAACTCTTTATCAACCATGACGAGCTCCAATTCAATCATAGAGCTGACAAACTCTTTATCAACCATGACGAGCTCCAATTCAATCATATAACTGACAAACTCTTTATCAACCATGACGAGCTCCAATTCAATCATAGAGCTGACAAACTCTTTATCAACCATGACGAGCTCCAATTCAATCATAGAGCTGACAAACTCTTTATCAACCATGACGAGCTCCAATTCAATCATAGAGCTGACAAACTCTTTATCAACCATGACGAGGTCCAATTCAATCATAGAGCTGACAAACTCTTTATCAACCATGACGAGGTCCAATTCAATCATAGAGCTGACAAACTCTTTATCAACCATGACGAGGTCCAATTCAATCATAGAGCTGACAAACTCTTTATCAACCATGACGAGGTCCAATTCAATCATATAACTGACAAACTCTTTATCAACCATGACGAGCTCCAATTCAATCATAGAGCTGACAAACTCTTTATCAACCATGACGAGCTCCAATTCAATCATAGAGCTGACAAACTCTTTATCAACCATGACGAGCTCCAATTCAATCATAGAGCTGAAAAAATCTTTATCAACCATGACGAGGTCCAATTCAATCATATAACTGACAAACTCTTTATCAACCATGACGAGGTCCAATTCAATCATAGAGCTGACAAACTCTTTATCAACCATGACGAGGTCCAATTCAGTCATATAACTGACAAACTCTTTATCAACCATGACGAGCTCCAATTCAATCATAGAGCTGACAAACTCTTTATCAACCATGACGAGGTCCAATTCAATCATATAACTGACAAACTCTTTATCAACCATGACGAGCTCCAATTCAATCATAGAGCTGACAAACTCTTTATCAACCATGACGAGCTCCAATTCAATCATAGAGCTGACAAACTCTTTATCAACCATGACGAGGTCCAATTCAATCATATAACTGACAAACTCTTTATCAACCATGACGAGCTCCAATTCAATCATAGAGCTGAAAAAATCTTTATCAACCATGAGGTTAATTTCAATCGTATAAGTGATAAACACATTATCAACAATAACGTGGTCCAATCAAATTACCATGCTGATCAACTCCGCATCAATTAAATCATATAACTGATAAACTCTTTATCAACCATGACGTGGTCCAATTCGGGGGTGTCCTCGTGGTGTAATGGTTAAAGCGACGGACTGCTGAATCGTAGTACGCGCTATTACGTTCACTTTCGGGCATATACCCTTCGGAAATGTATGAACCCCCTTATCCTCCCAGCTATGGGTTAAATAGTACCACTACTGTTCTTCTAGGAGAATGGCTTTGGCATTAAATAACATAAAAAGAGTTGATATGCCATTAAACAAAGAAACCAAAACCAAACCAAGAAACCGTGGTCCAATTCAATTATATTGCTGATAACCTCATTATCAACCATGGTGAGGTATAATACAATCATATAGCTAACAAACGCTTTATCAACCATGACAAGGACCAATTCTATCATATAGCTGATAAACTCTTTTTCAACCATGTCGAGTTCCAATTCACTTATATAACTGATAACCTCATAATCAACCATGACGAAGTACAATCTAATCATATAGCTAACAAATACTTTATCAACCATGAAGAGGTCCAATTCAATCATATAGCTGATAACTTCATCATCAACCATGACGATGTCCAATACAATCGTATAACTGATAAACTCACCATCAGCCATAACGAAGTCCAATTTAATCATATAGCTGAAAACTCTTTATCAACCACGAAGTGGTCTAATTGAACCATATAGCTGATAAACTTTTTTATCAAACATGACGGGGTCCTATCCAATCATATAGTGAATAAACTATTTATCAACCATGAAGAGGTCCAATTAAATCATATAGCTGATAAACTCTTCATCAAGCATGACATGGTCCAATCCAATCATATAGCAAACAAACACTTTATCAACTATGATGAGGTTCAATTTAATTATATAGCTGACAAACTTTTTATCAACCATGACAAAGTCCAATTCTATCATATATCTGATAACCTCATTATCAACGATGATGAGGTCCAATCCAATCATATTGCTAACAAACACTTTATCAACCATGACAAAGTACAATTCAATCATATAACTGATAAACTCATTATTAACCATGTTGTTTAGCCAGAAATTTCAAATATCTTCTTTTTTAATTGCTATTTAATATAGCGAGGCCTAATTTGTCCATGTGTATGAAATAGATCTAATTTAACGTATCTTCACTTGTGGTAGATATAAATTTCGTAGTATACCAAGAGGGATTATATACCGCTGAAAATTTTAAATATCAACTAAAACTAATGGCAAGATGTCACCAAAACCTATTTCTAAAATGTCACCCAAAACTATTTTCAAAATGTCATCCAAAACTATTTTCAAGCTGTCACCCAAAACTACTTTCAAAACTTTACCTTAAACTAATTCACAGTCTGGTTTATAGTTTACCCAGCAGATTTACATATTATGACTGATGTAAGTACCAACTACTCACTTACCAGCAATACTAAAGAATCATTTTATTGTCATAATAAAACTAAAATATAGTTTTTTCTATACCAATGATACCAGGATTTTATTTCGAGCAGAACTCTGTTACATTATGTCAGGGTGGGGATGGTTCTGATTGGTTTGAATAAAGAAACTAAATCACCAGTTGTAGTGTTACCTATGGTTACTCTACCACTGAGATGTGCGTCGCGTTACGGCACCATTTGAGAGGTTGTAATGTTACCCCTTAACTATCAATCTGACTCCGTGGCAACCTGACCGTCAAAAGAAAGTCAAACACAAAATGCTTCTATTTGATTGTAAGTATGTAATTTATTATTTGGAGGAAATAGAAGTCAGTCAAAAATATACAGAAAGAGGAAGAAGCTTTTGCCAGCCGAAGAGAGGCTGTTTCGTGTATGTTTGTGTTCCGTGACCGCTGCCTTCGTCGTCTCATCCTCTTCGTCCTACTCACCCCGGTGTCTGTTCTTCGAGCCTCCACCTCGTGTGTCCTCCCTCTGACTCTTAGAATTTGTCCTTGAATATATATCTCCCTAAAAATACTCAATAAATTAATTAAAGTGAAACGTAACAGCCAAGTCACAAATATCCACTGATTCTAAACAATTGTTTATCTTAAAATGTTCTCCATTCCATGTATTTCTCTTACATTTCGAATTCGTTAACGTTTATAACTGAATGATTTCCTTCCTAAGTATCAACTCTTGAACAAATGCCTAAATGATAATTTGCAATTCAGTTAAAATTCAAAGTTTAAATTTAAAAAAAAAGCATTTAACAACAAAAATAAAGCTTGCCCAGTCGGCTGGGACTGTAGAATACGCCGACTGCACCTCTGCATAGGGTTAGGACCCCCACAATGAGTGTCCTGGATATAACACTAAACAATCTGATTGTGAGGTTCCAGTAATGCTGGAGCTTTGGTGAATGCGGAGCACCCCTTCATTGCCATTGGTCCCAGGTCTTCTCTGGTTCGGCGTGGTAGCATATGATAAGGCCCTATCTATGGGTTTAAATAGAACTAACGTCATATTTACGCTAAACTGAATTGTTTGACTAAACTGAATATCTAGAAATAGATATGTTTTTTTGACAATTAAACCGTACTTATATTTAAACTGCGTGCTCATGCTAAACTGAAACCGTACTTACATTTAAACTGCGTGCTAATGCTAAACTGAATTATTTGAGATGGAACTGTTTTTGACATTGAAATAGTACTTACACTAGACTGATTTGTTCTATATAGAAATGTTTTGATATTTCATCATCATCATCATCATATCGTGCTGGCAGCACGGATATCCCTGATCCTCTCTCGCCACTCCTCCCTATCGTTCATCGCCCTAGGTAGGTCTTCAGGACAACAACCTGTATCCTCACATAGCTGCTGAATGTACGTTCGTGCTGGTCGTCCTGCTTTTGCGCGGCCATGTGTGGGGATCCATAAGAGTACATCTCTTATGAGTTTATCTCTGCTTCTCCAGCAATGTCCTGCATGTCTGGTTCGTCTAATTTGAATAGTTTTCGTGATAGGGGGCAGGTGGCCGTACAGTTGGTGTCTTGTGGGGTGTTGCTGCCAGGACTTGTTGAGGATTGCACGCAGCATTCTTGTGTAATTGCCATCTAGTTTCTTCTCCAGCCGTTTCGTTAGCGTCCATGTAGTGCATCCATATAGCAGTATCGATGTGACCGCTGCCTGGAAGAAACTGCGTTTCATTTTATCGGTTAGGTCTGATTTCCATATAGTCGATAGCCTATTGATAGCTGTCCATGCTTTCGTTAACCTCGTTTCGATGTCCTTTTCGGTTGATTCGACGCTGCTTCCTAGGTACGTGAATTTGTCTACTAGTTTAAGAGGGGTTCCTTCTAGAGTGGAGATGTCCCTCGTTTGGTTATAGCACATATATTCCGTTTTGTGGGCATTAACATGGAGGCCTATGCTTGCTGCTGCTCGTTCCAAACTATGCAGAAGTGTTTCGGCTTGGTCAGGTGTATTTGCCAGTATCGCTATGTCATCGGCGTAGTCGGCGTCGGTAATTGTTGTTGCGGGGTATCTTCTGCTTCTTTTCTTCGTCAGTTCGAAGCCATTCTCTTTGATTTTGTCAATCGATGTTCTAAGTACGTAGTCTAGACAAATGATAAAGAGATACGAAGCCAGCGTGTCCCCTTGTAGTACACCTGCTACAATGTCGAAGTATTCTGTGTCTCCATCTGGTGATCGTACTTTTACTTTAGTGTTTCTATAGAGAATCGTTATTGCCGCTACGGTTTCTTTAGGTATGCCGTACGCTAGTAGTATTTGTTCCAATTTTCCTCTGTGAATGGAGTCGAAAGCCTTGGTAAAGTCGACAAATATTAATGTCGCTTGTAGGTTCTTTGCCCGTACACCTTCAAGGATTCTGCGGATGGTTAATATTTGTGAGGTCGTGGATCTATTTCTTCGGAAGCCATTTTGGTTTTTTCTAAGTATGTTGTCGATTTTGGGTTCTATTCGGTTTCGTAGTAGGGCATTGTAGATTTTGGCAGCTATGGATGTAAGTGTTATGCCTCGGTAGTTTTTGGCTAATCCTAGGTCCCCCTTTTTAGGGAAGGGGAGTATGCATCCCTTCATCCATCTGTCTATCGGATTTTGATTGTATACTGCGTTGCAGTGGCGGAGCAGTATGTCGTCGAATTGTCTGGTCTTCCATACTTCCGGGGGAATTTCGTCCAGCTCTGCAGCTTTCCTATTTTTAATTTTTCTGAGAACCGAGTCGAGTTCTTCTTGTGTGAACGGTCCAAGTTTAATGTCTAATTGTTTGCTAATTATTCTGGTGATTGGTTCATGCATTATTTTTGGTGGGTTTCCAAGTAAGTTTTCGAAGTGCTGTTTCCACAGTTTTATTCTTTCTTGTTGGTTTGCTGCTTTAAGTTTTGCTTTGGCTGTGTTCTTTCTTCTGCTCACTTCGTTTATTGTTTGCCAGGCAATTCTAGATTGTCTATCTTCCACCGAGTCTCTAATCTTATCTATCTGATTTTGAATGTATTCTGTCTGTTGCTTTATATATATGCCTGCTAATTGATATTGTGCCGTTTTTAGTTTTAAGGCATTTGTGTTATTCTGTACTAACGCTAAACTGAATTTGCTGAATTAGAACTGTTTGAATAAAGTGGATAGCTTGAAATAGAAATGTTTTTGACAATTAAACGGTGTACTCATGCTCAACAGAATTGTTTGGAATAGAACTGATTATCAACATAAAAATCAAAGGTTGATATGCCATAAAATTGTTTGGAATAGAACTGATTATCAACATAAAAATCAAAGGTTGATATGCCATAAAATTGTTTGGAATAGAACTGATTATCAACATAAAAATCAAAGGTTGATATGCCATAAAATTCAACCAACCAACCAACAACAAAAATAATTGAAATGTTTACTTATTTTACACAGTGCCTCCCCCCCCCCACACACACACACATACATAAGATAAATAGAAATTTCAGAGAGGGTAACGGCCATCTTTTGAACTTCACGCTGGACGGATTAGAAATATGATTATGTTTTGTTTTGCTTTTTGTTTGTTTATTTGTTTGTTTGTTTGTTTTATTTTGTTTTGTTTTTGTTTAAGAAATTAATTAAAGTTGGCGACTATAGTCGAGGGCGACCAGAGGCTCCCTTTTCAATAGCTACCACACAGAGGTGTAGGGGAGGGCGCTACTTCTTTCCCTGGATTGCTCCACTTTACCCTTGATACGTACCTTATATTGCTGAGTGTTAAGCAACGAGGTATCTAGTACCTTTTCTAAAGTCTTTGGTATGACACAACCTGGGATTGAACCCAGGTCTCCCGGACCATTGGCGAACACTACTTACTTGATGGTAGGTCAGAGATCATTCGACGATTATAGTGAACGTTGGTGTGTGTGTTTGAGCGAAATAAAATACCTCAAACCATTAACCCAAGTTTTGATCTTCGAAATCGAAGAGTCTAGTTGGTATCTAGAGCCAGATCTCTCTCTCTCTCTCTCTCTCTCTCTCTCTCTCTCTCTCTCTCTCTCTCTTTCTCTCTCTCTCTAATTCTCTCTCTTTTCAAAAATCAATCGTATTTTCATGAATTACTCACGGACAAATAATTATAGTAAAATTCCTGGCGTTGGCGTCAGTGAGTCTTAACATGACTAGAGAAATAACTTTCATCCAGAAACAAGTCGGGAACATGCTTGCCTCTAGGGACACCAAAGGACGAATAAGAATTCGACCACCCTTCGCAAAAAAAAAGACAGTTAAAGAAATGCTCTTCGAAAAACATTCACTTAACCAAACGATGCGAAGCAGCTCTCTATCGCACACTCCTCTGACCACAAGACACAAAGGCATTTGACCTCCCGGCTACTGCAGTACTGAAACATTACGGTGACCACGCAAAGTTCGTCGTATAAGGGTCGCCTACGTTACATACACCGGTTTATGAACACGCGACAAAGAGAACAATGCAATAATACTATCAGAATACGTATACTTGTATGTTACGTTATTTGAGAGGATTGAAACCTCGTGATTAAAAATAAATATGAAGCAGTCCCCAAAAAGCACATCTCTTCAATAAATTTATGCAATTTTATTTTGACTTACAGATATGAGGCAATTTTATTCTTAGTTACAAATATTTGGCAATTCATTTTCAGTTTCACAGATGAGGCAATTTTATTTTAGTTACAAATATTTAGTAATTTATTTTTTAGTTACTGTGATGAGGCAATTTTATTTTTAGTTACAGATATATGGCAATTTATGTTTCGCTGACAGAGATAAGAAATATTTTTTTGATAAAGGATAAGTGGCAATTTTATTTTTAATTACAGAAATGAGGCAATTCTATTTATCGTTACAGAATAGCTAATCGTATTTTTACTTATAAACATTTTCTTAAATATCTTCCTAATTCCTAAACTGCTTGCAACCAAGACAAAAAACACTGATTTTTTTATGTCGTAGAGAGTTTTTTGTTTATTCGCGAGGAATGTACAGGAAGTCGTCTCTGAACTGAGAAGAATTTATTTTTACATAGATCCAATTAGAGATTGGAAAATATTAACATATTTACCCATGTTCGATATATCTGCGTGTCTTTTTGAAGTTTACTTGGAAATATAAAATTTTGATATTTTAGGCATGACTAGCAGTAAAATGATCTATCAAAACACTCCAATTTAATCATTTTATATTGCTTGTTCAACACCCCACAAGACACCAACTGTACGGCCACCTGCCTCCTATCACGAAAACTATTCAAGTTAGACGAACCAGACATGCAGGACACTGCTGGAGAAGCAGGGACGAGCTCATAAGGCATGTACTCTTATGGACCCCCGCTCATGGCCGAGCAAAAGCGGGACGACCAGGACGAACATACATTCAGCAACTATGTGAGGATACGGGATGTAGTCCAGAAGACCTGCCAGAGGCGATGAACAATAGGGAAAAGTGGCGAGAGAGGGTCAGGAATATCCGTGTTACCAGCACGACATGATGATGATGATGATGATATTACTTGTATGTATATTAGGTATATACTCAATGCTTCTTCAAATGAGCTTATCTTATATCACCTTCAATTTATTCAGTGTTATTATATCGTGAATGAGATATTTGTCGCTACTTCCCACCAGACAGTACCTGACATAAGGTCAATTATTTTAGTGGGGATTTAGAGGAGGGGGGAGCCGAGACTCGAACCCTGCTGGTCTATGCTGCTCATTAACCCACTAAGTGCAATCTGGGTCTAATGAGCAAAGCAGTTTCACGAACCCAAACCTGGGTCCGGGCACGGATGCCGGGTTATAGCTTTAACTAGACAGCAAGGTCTACTACTATACATAGGGGACAAAGGTGACAATGTTGCAGCTCGCCCACCGAAGGTGGCCCTGCTGAAGCCGGTGGTCTTTCAACCTCGTATCTACCGTTGATTTTGATACCCCATCCAGCACGAATGCCAGATGGTACAGCTAAAGCTTGATAAGTATGAATATACTAATATTAATATTGGTCCATGAAGATTGAGCCCACCAGTTATATGAGATGTATACGATAAGTTTCCAGACCTTTTCGTATGAGCATTTAGAATTGTTATAGACTCTTGAGAATTCACTATGTTATTGCGATACATCTTATGAGATGACTGACTAATTTTTATGATTTCAGCTTCAAATGAACAGCTACAGCAGCAATTGGAATACACCCTACTAAAGCCTGATAGTCACAGCTGGTGAATTTCAAAAATGCAGTCTGACACTTTAGAAGAACGATATGCAATAAAATTCTGTTCTAAACTTGGAAAAAATGATGCCACAGAAACGTATGGAATGCTTTCTACTGCTTTTGGAGCATCTTGCATGAATCGAGCATGAGTTTTTGTGTGGCATAAGAGATTCAAGGAACACAGGGAGTCTGTGAGGAATGATGAGAGGTGTGGGAGGAATGAGGAAATCAATACACCAGAGTTGATTGGCCAAACAGTTAGGGTTAGGGTTCGGGTTACTATGTTGAGGTTTTAGGGTAATTCAGGAAGAGATTCCGTCAGAAGAGACCAGCACTCATCAAATCGGGTCAGTGGAATTTCCTCTAAGACAATACACCAGTTCACAACTCCATCCTTGTCACAGAATATTTGACCAAGATAGGGCATCAAGACAGTTCCTCAACCTCCCTATAGTCCAGACCTTGCTTCCTGTGACTTTTGCTTATTCCCTTAGCTCAGGACTGTCATTATGAGAGAATTGAGAAGATGAAAGAGGCTGTGACGAAGATCATTAATACGCTCACACAAGAGAACTCCTATGGGACCTTCCAGAATTTGTTGGAACGAATTTTATTGTATATCGTTCTTCTAAAGTGTCAGATTTCATTTTTGAAATTAACCAGGTGTGAAAATCAGGCTTTGGTAGGGTGTATTCCAATTCTTGGTGTAGGTGTTCCTTTGAACCTGAAATCATAAAAGAATTGGCCAGTCATCTCATAAGATGTATAGCAATAACATATTGAATTTTCAAGAGTCTTCGACAATTCTAAATACCCAAACGAAAAAAGTCTGGAAACTTATCATATACACCTCGTATGTTATAATGATGCTATTCAGGATAGAATTTCCGACGCATAGCAGAACTATCTGTAATAGTATCTTTCCGACAAAACACGAAATGAGCTTGAAAAGCTCTCTGCGCAGCAATGAAAGATTCGTCTAGAAATATATTCCAGCCATGATCACGTTTGAAATAATACAGTAAGATATTAGCGAGATAAAGCTACCATTACCACTTGCCCAATTTTACTTGCACCACACAGAAGTGAGAGCCAACAATGAGGGAAATATTTCTTTAAATTTAACTTCAATCTATTTAATTGGGGAATCATCACCTATTCTCGATCATTCGGCAAACTGAGCTCTCCACTGTCCACAGCAACAGGGGGCACTAGAGACGTGATTTAATGATTGCTTGAAAAAAATCTTTGGTGCTTTTCTCATCGACCATCACCGATGATCCATCGTAGCTGAGAACCGTGGCATCTGGCGTCTCACCACCGACTATGTTGTTGTTTGAAAATGCCCACAGAGTTACTAACAAGAACAAAATACGCAGGAAGAAGAAGAGGAAAATGTCACTGCGATCATGTCTGTCTCTCTCGCATCGGCATCATTAGCCACGAATGTGTCTGCAGTCGGCGTGTACCGTCCTCTTAATGATCGTTTCAGGAAGCCAAACATTGATGATTTAATTTGAGTTTTGTAATATATTTCCATGGATATAAATACCCTGCTCTGATCCTAGTTTTTAAACCACTCCTCCAGAAAGCAAATTTGACACAAAATCAGTTTAATTTTGTGTGCTTGTGGGCCAATACAAACATTTCCTCACTCTGTGACCAGCATTAAAATCAGAAGCTTATTTAGAATTTTTACTTGTTCATTTTTTGTAGCATCCCTCTAAAAAAAAGAAAATATATCTCAAGATGACCACATACTCTACTTTGATCTGAGCAAGAAGGCTAAGTGGCTACAATTTACTCCAAGATAGAAAGCGAATAAAGAATTCTTTCGCTTATATAATAGTTGGGTATATAACTGTTAATAACAATGTACATAATATCTGGTGCAGTAATAAGTGACCAGGGTTTGCCGACATAATCATCAGAAGACGAAAAAATATGAAGATATAGTAAACATTTACATTACACATAAACATGGGCCCAGTCTGCTTGAACTATAGAATACACTGACTACCTCTCTGCTGAGAGGAAAGACTCTCCTAACGTGTGTCCAGGATATGATACTAAACAATCTGATGGTGAGGCTTATGTAATGCTAGAGCTTTGGGAAATGCGGAATAACCCTTTATTGCCATTGCACCCAGGTCCATTCTGGCTTAGAGTGATAACATCTCATATGATTCTGTCAATAGGTCAAACTGAATTGTTTGAAATAAGACTGTTTTGACAATTAAACTGAATTAGTATGCTATATTGAGTTATTTGAAATAGAATTGTTTCTATGTATAAAAATGGATTTGGCATTAAATAACTTCCAATGATTGATATATCATAAAACCAAACCAAACCAAACACATCGACATGACGAAATTAGTGTAGTACATCAAAGAAGAGTCTCACCCTAAGAGTATTTAAGGCTGTCTGACTTCTGCAAAATTATTAGGGATTTTAATTAATCTTTTTGAGTAAGATATTTTCATGCAAAACTTGAAGTTTAAAGTTGGGTGGTTTTTGATTTGTAAAGGTCAAGGTGAATTAACCTTGTAGATGTGCCTCTGAAAGATTTAAGGATGACGTGTGATGAAAGTATTAATTAAGGAATAGTTTGAAAGATATATATAAGAAATGGATTTGAGGCAGATGAGACAGTCTGAGAAAAAGCAGCAGAAAAAAACAGAGAGGCGACAGACGAGAGACGAGGCCCCCGAGGGAGGTGGCTGCCGGGTCAGCGAAGAAGAAATCACTAAGTCAGCGAACCAACGTGCAGTGTTTTGCATTCATCATTTTTTATCACGGTGAAGTCACCACGCGATTCAAATGAAAACTAAGGGGGTAGGGCAACACTGATAGTCTATTTGGGGACATGGTGTTTTACTATTTCGTGCTAAGATTCTTAAGATAGACATGAATCCATTTGTTTTCCATGCTAATCATTAGACTAATATATAAAGATTATTAAAGGTCGTTTGAGTTTCATTTCATGCAAATATCCTTGAAAAGGGCATGAATCCATTTGTGTTCCTCTCAAGTAAACACGAGAGATTATTCAGCCTTCATATTTCGAGAAATATAGAGGAAGGAAAAATGTGATTTTACTCGAACTCTATTCCACTTGGAAATTAGCATTGTGTGTCATTTTCCCATTTGTGGAAGATTCATGATAAATACTTTTAAGGGGACGAAAAATGACCCAATGGTTTGGTTTGGTTGGTTTGTTGGGTTTTATGGCATATCAACCTTTGTAGGTTATTTAACGCCAATCCATTTTATGTAAATAATCTGTTCTATTTAAAACAATTCAGTTTAGCATAAGAATAAAGTTTAATTGTCAAAAATATTTCTATTTCAAACTATTCAAGCAGTTATATGTAACAATTCAGTTAAGTGTAAATACAGTTTTAATGTCGAAAAACAGTTCTATTTGAAATAATTCAGTTAAGCATAAGAACGTAGTTTAAATGTAAGTACGGTTTAATTGTCAAAAACATTTCTATTTCAAGCTATTCAGTTTACTCAAACAATTCATTTTAGCATAAATATGCATTTAGTTCTATTTATCCCATAGATAGGACCCTATCAGGTGCTACCACTCCGGGCCAGAGTGGACCTGGGAGCAATGGCAATGAAGGAGTACTCCGCATTCCCCAAAGCTCCAGCACTGCTGGAACCTCACCATCAGATTGTTTAGTGTCATATCCAGGACACTCGTTAGGGGGGGGCGTCTTACCCCTCTGCACAGGTGCAGTTGATGTATTCTACAGCCCCAGCTGACTGGGCAAGAAAAATGACCCAAATATTTAATAAGGGCGTATTTCCAGCGATTTCGTTCAAGAATCCTAAATAGTCCTCAGTTTTATCAGAGACAGTCAAGAAAGATAAATGTTTGTTTTTCTCTATTTCTATTAATAAATGCACCGTAGGCGCTGGCAACGACCTCACTTAAAAGATTATCTTTTACAAACGTTGTATTTCTCTTCGCTGTCTTCCTCCGCAAAACGACAAAAATACAGGGAATTTTTTTAAAAAATATAACATGGTCATTTAAGAACAAAAAGTTGCTACTTTAGAAATCAAGACATTTATCCGGTACGTCACCTGACAGCAATTTATTTTTATCCATACAAGATCTTTTTTTTTCTATCTATATTTATATTTCGAGTGTGTTTGTCTGTCCTTAAATGATGGTATGCCCCGGTGGTGGGGCTTATGATGCGTTGATTGTATCCCTTGAAGATGGGTAAGAACCTTCCTAAAACGGTGTCCTGAATATGACACTAAACTGCAGCTGCTAGTGAGGCTTCAGTTCTGGATATCTTGAGATTGTAGAGCATACCTTTATGATCATTACTCCCAGGTTCACTCTGATCCACAGTGGTAGTATCTGTCAGAGTTCCATCAATGGGTTGAATTGAGCTGTTTAAAAATTATTTGTATTTAATAGGATTCTTATAAAACAACAACACAAAAAATGTAAATATGAGCATACAATGAACATTATTCCCAAACCGTTATGCATAAAATAAGCCTAAATGGATTTGCATGCCATTAAAATCAATCTTTAGAGGGCCGAAAGGTTTGTTGTAGAACAACTAAATTCCATAATTTCAGTGCCCAATAGAAATGTTCCTCATTTTAAAAAGATTTATCCCTCAAAGAATACCGTAATTTGTGAAAAACTATTTTGCTGCAGAATATAACCAATCGCATGTACTTTTATTTAAAAAGTCTAAGAAAACATTGCCGAATTTTAAACATTTTTCTAGAATAATTATTCACTCTTACTTAAATTTTATATATTACGTTTATATGTATTTCTCTGCTAGATGTAAAACAGTTACATAGCATTATTATTTAGCAAGAACTAACAGTGCGACAAACAGGTGTAAATCGAGAAAATTCTGAAGTGCCACTCGCTCGAATTAAAACATAGTCATTAAAAATATTTACTATAATGTTAAATAAGATAATAAGATAATATGAAATATAAGTTGTTAATCTCTTCTTTCATGTAGTCCAGATTACTTGGGCAGTAGAATATACTGACTGTATCTCTGTAGAGGGGTAAGACCCCCACAATGAGTGTCAAGGATATGACACTAAACTATCCGATGATGAGACTTCAATAATGCGGGAGTTTTGGGGAATGCAGAGTACCCTTTCATTACCATCGTTCCCAGACCAATTTTTCCCGGTGTAGTAGCATTGATCGGGTCCTATCAACGGGACAATAGAACTAAACCATGTACTTACACTATACTGAGCTGTTTGAAATAGAACGGCTTTTACATTTACCTGTATGGAAACAAAAAACTGTACTCGTGGTAAACTGACGTTTTAAAAAATAATTGTAACCATTTAACTGTCTGTAAAATAATGAGCTCAGGTTTATTCACAAATATTATCTACAAAATATGTTCAGAAATTATATATTTAATCGAAAGAATTTGGCATTAAATGACCTATAATGGTTGATAAGCCATAAAACCAAACCAGACAAAACCAAACCATACCAAACCAAACCAGACCAAACCAAACCAAACCAATATTCTGCCATGTAAATTATTAGCAATTTTTTGTATATTTAAAAATACTATTCGTAACCCTTTGATTTTATTTGATTGATTAGTTATTTTTTAAAGGCATTTAAACACTTTTGGTCTATTTTATGCCAAATCTTGTTCTTATAATCTTATTTACGTATATATAAATATATATAAGTAAATAAGTTAACGACCGGAGTCGACGGCGACCAAAAGCTCCCTTTTCAATAGCTACTACGCCGAGATGTAGAGGAGGGTACTACTCCTTTCCCTGGATTGCTCCACTTTACTCTTGATACGTATCTTATATTGCTGAGTGTTAAGCAAGGAGTTATCAAGTATCATTTTTAAAGTCTTTGGTATGACCAGACCTGAGATTAAACCCAAGTCTCCCGGACCATTGGCGAACACTCTACCCGCTTGGTCGATATATATAATTTTATGTGTACTAATATATTGGTAGAAATAAGTTTCATTCATTTTATTTGCATTTATAAATTGGTCGAAATAATATTCATTTATTACGTTTCTATTAATAAAGTAGTTGAAATATTATTCCTTAACTGCTTCTTGTGATGTGGGTAACTCTCAGTTTTTATCTTTTTGCATTTCTATGATAGAAATTGTTGGAAATTTGTTCGTCATGTAAGCAATTTGAAGAATACGTTCGAGACTTAATCATGTAGGTGTTTGGGATTGACATGACTGGCAGATTGATCGGTACAGGCCTCTCCGACGGTTCGTCTAGCCTAAGTAAGGCACGAAGTGGAGTGCTGTAGTTTACATGACCACCAAGTACCCAGGTCACAGACTGCTTAGCCACAAGGATCCTGTTATTAAGGAATTACGGGTCACCTCACACGGCCAATAGATAACACTAATGGGGAAGTCTTAACTATCTGCAGAGGTACAGTCACTGTATTCTACAGTCCCAGTCAAACTGGCCGCCATTTGGTGTAAAATTTTAACTAACATCAAAGGTTCTGAAATAAATTCAACGACACAAATACCCAGCAAAGATGAGTATTTCAACTAGTATTAGGAAATTTTACATTTGTACAACATACGTCCAAATTGGGAAAATTAATTTGTTGAAAGATTAGTTACTCAAATCATCAAGTTGTAGAAGACCTTTCGAACCTAAAGAAAATGGGCAAAGTAATATGCTAGGAATAAAACATTAGGGTGATATTCGCATTGGCGAGAAATAGAAAACTAGGAACATTGACTCACTCTCAAAACTATCCAAATTAACTTCTCAGAAATACTAAAAAAATTAAAAAGCAGCAACTGTACGACCACTTACTACCCATCAGGAAGACTATCCAAGTTAGACGAACCAGACATGCGGGACACTGCTGGAGAAGTAAGAACGAACTCATAAGTGATTTACTCCTGTGGACCCCTTCAGATGGATGAGCAAAGGCAGGACGACCAGCTAGAACCTACATTCTACAGCTTTGTGCAGATATGGGATGCCGGAAGAAATGGAATATAGAGAAGAGTGGCGAGAGAGGTTCAGGGATATCCGTACTGATGACGCGAAATGATGATGATTTGGCGAAGAGTCTATGTAGTGTAATGGCTAGATCATCATCTTGTCGTGCCGCCAGCATGGATATCCCTGATCCTCTTGCCATTTCTTCCTATCATTCATCGCCTCTGGCAAATTGTCAGGGCTACATCCCGTATCCTCACATAGCTGCTGTATGCATATTCGAGCTAGCCGTCCTGCTTTTGCCCGGCCATATGTGTGCGTCAATAGGAGTACATCACTTGAGCTCGTCCCTGCTTCTCTAGCAGTGTCCTGCATATCTGGTTCGTCTAACTTGGATAATTTTCGTGATGGGAGGTAGGTGGCCGTATAGTTGCTTCTTGTTCTACCGTTCCAACAACTTCTGGAAAGCCCCATGGAAGTCCTCTTGTGTCAGAGTCTCAATGACGTTCGTCACAGCCTCTTTCATCTCCTCAATTGTCTCATAACGATAGCCTCTAAGGTTTTCCTTGAGCTTAGGGAATAACCACAAGTCACTGGGAGCAAGGTCTGGACGATAGGGAAGGTTAGGAACTGTCTTGGTGCCCATCTTGATCTGTGACAAGGATGGAGTTGTGGACTGGTGCATTGTCCCTGTGGAAATGCCTCTGACCCGATTTGAAGAGTGCTGGCCACTTCCGACGGAATCTCTCCTGAGCTCCCTTAAAACCTCAACATAGTATTCCTAGTTGACTGTCTGTCCAGTGGGAACCCAGTGCATGTAGATCATGCCAGTACGGTAAAAAAAAGGGATCATCAAAAGTTTGTGGGTGGATGTTATCTGTCTTGCCCTCTAGGGTCTAGGAGGGCCAGCATGCTTCCACTGGGAACTCTGTCTCTTGGTCTCTGGGTCATAGCAGTAGATCCAGTATAGTTGGTACTTTGTGGGGTGTTGCCTCCAGGACTTGTTCTGTATTGCTCGCAGCATTCTTGTGTAATTGTCGTCTAGCTTTTTCTCCAGCCGTTTTGTTAGCGTCCAAGTAGTGCATCCATATAGCAGTATCGATACGACCACTGCTTGGAAGAAACTGCGTTTCATTTTATCGGTCAGGTCTGACTTCCATCTGATCGATAGCTTATCGATAGCTGTCCATGCCTTCGTAAGCCGCGTGTCGATATCTTTTTCGGTTGATGAGACACTGCTTCCTAGGTAGGTGAATTTGTCTACCAGTTTCAAAGAGCTTCCGTCTTGTGTGGAAATGTCGCCTGTTTGATTAAAGCACAAGTAACCGAGTTCGAACTCAAGTCACGGTATTACGTTCACTTTCGGAATAATACCCGAAAAAACGTTATGAACCCCTTTATACCCCTAGCTATGTGTTAAATACTTTCACTGCTATTCTTCTACTATGATACTTCCCTGGCTTTTGCTGCAGTTTTGTCTCCTTTGTAACCCACGTATCGCACTAGACCTTGCTGTCTAGTTTAAGCCGTAAACTGGCATACGTGCCCAGACCCACATTTGGGTTCGTGAAACTGCTTGCCTCATCAGGCTCACATTGCACCAAGTGAGCCGATGAGCAGCATAGACCGGTAGAGTTTGAGTCTCGGCTCGTTCCTGACCTTCCCCTCCCCTTTATCCACACTTTAATCGGCCTTCAGACTTCTGACCTTGTGTCAAGTCGTGTCTGGTGGGAGGCATTGGCAAATATCTAGCTTTTGCTGGGCCGTCTGGCATTAGTGCCGGATGGGGTATCGAAATCAATGGTAGATTCGGGGCTGAAAGGCCTCCGGCTTCGGCTAGGCCACCTTCTGGTGGGCGAGCTGCAACCTGTGTCCCCTATGTATAGCACTAGACCTTGCTATCAAGTTCAAGCTATAACCCGGCATCCGTGCCCGGACCCAGATTTGGGTTTGTGAAACTGCTTGGCTCATTCGATCCACATTGCACTTAGTGGGTCAATGAGCAGCATAGACAAACAGGGTTCGAGTCTCGGCTCGTTCCCGATCTTCCCCTCTCCTTTATCCCCACTTTAATCGGTCTTGATGCTTTTGACCCTGTTTAAAATTCTGTCTGGTGGGAGGCAGCGACAAATACTTCCTTCTACTACGATAATTTTGGCTGTAAATAACCCAATAACTGTTGATAAGCCATTACATTAAAAAACCAAACCAATTTTTCTTGATATGATAACCTAATTTTTGATTACGCATTTACTAATGGCCTGTCTAAGTTTTAAAAATGTCAAATTCTGGCATACAATGATTGTAGATTGTTACTTCACGATATTGCTGAGTAATTAAACGTCCATCATTCATCAATTGACATTTTCTTAAAAGATTATGAAAAACTAGAAATTATCATAAAAAAGAAGGTTGTGGTCGCAAGAAAAAAAATACTGCATCTGATGCTAATGGATAATCTACCAAATATTAAGTGATCATAAATTATCCTAACCCTTCATAAATTACACCAATTGTCTTAAAAAACGATTATTTGAGTTGTGTGTGTGTGTTTTTTTACAATAAACTAAAATACATCCAAGACCAAATCAATAAAACCAGAAATTATGTTGAAGATAAATAATCACAATTAGCATGGCAGACAGTAAATGAAGATAGCAGAACAAAATGCAGGGAAGAGTAAAGCTAAAAGCAGCCAGCCAAGAAGAAAGACTTCACAAGTGGAAATAACATTTTCAGAAAACGTTCACAAATAACTGATAAAACTTTGAAAATGTTATTTGTGCCCAACTATACATCTAACTTAAACCAGCCCATTGGCCTAGTGGGTAGAGTATTCACCAATGATCCGGGAGACCTGGCTTTAATCCCAGGTCAAGTTATACCAAAAACTTTAAAAATGGTACTTGATACCTCCTTGCTTAACACTCAGCAATATAAGGTACGTATCAAGGGTAAAGTGGAGCAATTTAGGGAAAGGAGTAACGCCCTCCACTACACCTCAGTGTAGTAGCTATTGAAAAGGGAGCCTTCTTGTCGCTCTCGACTAAGGTCGCCAACATACATCTAACTTAGGCAGTTTTCGTAGAAAAACGACGGAATTCTAAAAATGAAATAAAAGTATAAAAATCGTAGGCCTCGAGGAAATACCGGCTTAATTTCGAAAACAAGGAAATTTGACGATAAACTTCTTCGATTATGCGATGTTATATATAAACGAAACACAGTAGCGAAATGGACGAAAGTCTCTACCCTCCCCTTCCCCTAAAAAGTGACATCATCATCATCACCACAAAGAAATGCAGAGGCATAGCTTCTACAGCTGTAGCTGCTTAGGTATATAACAGTCTGCTTCTCAATCATATTCGGCAAGAAAGGTTGAGAAAGCCCTTGAGAAAAACGGCTTTCGGATAAAGTGGCCCATAATTTCTCAGATTCTGTCAATTCATCGAATCATAGAATGAGTTCATGTAAGGAATCTCGAGGCAATACAATTGTTTGAAGATTTCTCCAAGGCATTTGATTCCATGAACAGAAGAAAGATAGGGCAAATACTTCAGCATAATGTCTACTCAAAGAGACTGTTGCCACCCTAATAATGTTCAGCAAAAACGAAAAATGGTTCGCTCATCAGATAGTAACACAGATTTCTTTGACATTGTCGCTGGAGTTTTGCAAAGAGATACATTAGAAACATATCTATTTATAATCTACCTAGATTACATTCTAAGAATGTCAATAGATCTAATGAAAGAAAATGGTCTCATTCTTAAAAAGGTAATAAGACTATATCACACAGAAACTGTCATGGACGAAGACAACGCAGATGATCTAATGCTTTTTGCAAATACACCAGCTCAAGCCAATTGTCTGGTGCATAGCTGGAACAGGCAGCGCGTGCCATTTACGCAAACTTAAATAAAACAGTCATCTGTCTTAAACAAGATGGTGCTATCTCAACATTAAAAGTCATGCCTCTGAAATTAGTTCACATATCTCGGTAGCAATATCCCATCAACTGAAAGTGATGTCAACACATACATAGAAAAGGTATGGATTACTATTGACTAGTTATCAATCATATGAAAATCTGATCTCACAGATAAAATTAGAGATTTCTTTGATGCTCTCATTGTGTCAGTACTTCTGAATAGCTGACCCCATCTGGACTTGAACGAAGCACCTGAAGAAAAAAAGAACTACACAAAAACGATAAGTGCTGTCATGAATAAATCCTAGAAGCATCAGAAAACAGTATGTGTACAGACACTTACTTCCGATCTCACAAACCTTTCAAATAAGACCAATAAGACATTCTAGGCACTGATGAAAAAGTAAGGACGCATTTATACGCATATACACAGCAGTGCCGGTCGACTAGCAAAGACTTACATTCATTAGTTCTGTGCAAACATTCGATCCCATCAAGAGGACTTGTCAAGAGCGATTGATGATAGCGTCAGATAACGAGAAAGTCAAAGGAATACATGCTAGATGGTGAATATATATAGACATATATATATATTGTCATGAAACTTCTCCGACTGGTTTACTGTCGGTGAAAGTGACAAGCTTTTAGTCTCGACCGTTTAAACTACCCCTCTCGCCCTGAAAACGCCAAGCTTATTGCTGATAATAGGTCGGACAATATTTTATTTCGGCATGTCATTGAAACATAACCGAACAGGGAAACTAGGATACAGAGATTTTCGAACTAGTCAAAAATGAAGACAACACGAAATGCCCAATTTAGAATACAAATTATTTTATTATCAGCCCAAAAAATAAAGGCATGTATGCGAGGTAAAATAGTTTTAGCGACTGAAATAAAAGTATTTATATTTTAACAATTTTGCGCAATTCACCAAGAATTTTTTCTTGTAGTTATGTGTGCAAAAAATTTTATTAATGTTTTTTGTGGGATTTAGAAATGGGTTAAGCAAAAAGATGAAGTAACATTAAAATGAAAGCTTACCTTACTACTCTCTCTCTCTCTCTCTCTCTCTATCTATCTATCTATCTATCTATCTATCTCCTTTTTCTTTTATCTTTTCTTTTTTTATATGTATGTCTCTCTATCTTTTTTTTACTGGTTTTGCGTTTCACCGACCGTTAATTTTTCTTTCTTTTTTCTGGTGTCGGGTTTCCCCGACTGTTAATTTCTCTTTCTTTCTTTCTTTCTTTCTTTTTTTTTTCTTTCTGGGTACATCTTCAAATCGTTTCTTTTTCGCTGGTTTTTATTGTAGTCAGACGACGTGCAAAATAGTTGCGCGGTTCTTATCCTTATTCTGGTGGCCTTTTAATCTTCCCAAATAAGCTGGCCAGGGGAAAACAGTTTACTCATTGCATCACAGACACGTCTGCCTGTTAAAGGATCTCTTAGCCCCTTGACTTGTCTGATTTTTCCTCTTTGCAGTTTCGACCTTCCCGCTGCCTCGTATCACGTTGGACTTCTTGACCAATCGGCATTCAGCCTTCAAATATGTCGCTTGTTGCTAGGAGCTGCTTGCAAGTTCATACACCCGTATTTGGGAAACTTAACCGTCAATCTGTCAGCACGTACCCTTGACCCGAATTGCACTCTTCAGATATCTCGTCGACTTCTGATGGTTTGCGAGAGAAACAAAAAAGGGTGAGGGTTGGAAAGAGAGAGAGAGAGAGAGTCTATATTCATGAGTGAAATATGAATTTGACTATCCCAATCGAGTCCAAATCGATAGCGATATTTATACAGAAAAATATATATAACAACTATATATATATACGTATATATATTTATATCAACAGCAAGAGAGGGATAGAGAGAGAGAGAAATTTGATTTTGTTATAGGAATTAGAGATCTATGAATCAGTTTCGAATTCTATCTGAGGACCTTTTATAGTACTTCTCTCCCAAAAAGCTTTTTTCTGACATGCCACAACATGTAATGTAAAAAACAATAGTTGGGTTAACTACCGGGTAAACTGTCCTTCTCTTACTGGCCCGGCAACAGTAACCTTACCCTCGACACAAGTTCATACGTTATTTTATTGCTACAATTAACTTTACCTTTTCTCTTGTGGTTTTAGGGTTGCTTGATACACTTGCAATAAACAAAGTATTGGTTTGGTTCTTGTCGGTTACAGAGATGAGATTATATTGATTCTGCAGACATTGATTTAGGTTAATACATAAAGGCGAACATGGAGCACGATAGTGAAATGTATTAAACTAATTTGTCTCGGTATGCTTTCTGCGATTTTCTCTACTGCGTTCTATTGATTTGAGGCTGACTGCCATAAAGAATGGTCGTGTTTTCACGCGCGTTTATTAAATCGAATGTAAAATTGGCGTAACACTCCGTATCAATTTCAACTACCCGTTTGCTCCTCTACTTTTCTCAGTGACCTCTTTAAAAAATCAATTAACAGCAGTTCGTAGTTAAATAATATTAAATAAGACCAAAAAATAAATGCACAAAGGTTATCATGGCCTTGGTGAATACGCTCCAGCAATATATAAATATATATATATATATATATATATATATATATATATATATATGTGTGTGTGTGTGTGTGTATAAGTCTGATCCTGAGTAATATATGTACAGTACGGCTTAAATAATCTTTGCATTAATGTCGAGGCACGAATGAGGGTCTAAGTTATATACATAGATTAATAGATTTCAGCCTGTTCATAACGATCTATAAACCCCACTCTATTTTTATAGATACACACACACACATATATATATATATAAAGAAAAAAAACAAATACCGGTTAATTTAGGATTATAAATTTATTTCCATCCTGTTTTTCAGTTTCTGGTGTGGATGGAAATAAATTTATAATCCTAAATTAACCGGTCTTTGATTTTTTCTTTAAAGAAATATTGCTCTGTAAAAAATTACATTGAGCTCTCCACCAGGAAAATTTAAATATTCAGCTCCTGAATGATTTTCTTGTCCTGAAGGAATTACTCCCAACTCTGGTTTAACTGGACCGAATAATGCTTATATATATATATATATATATATATATATATATATATATATATATATATATATATATATATCCAGTCGGTGTCCGATACTGTAGGTGTGGATTATTCGTGTATAGAGCATATGAGAGATTTCATATAAATCTATGGGAGTGCTCGATGTATGCCCATTGTTATATATTCCTTTTCAGGTTTATATATTTAAAAAACTCACATACAGAGCATATAAAATGTAACTAGAAGAAATCTCAATCATGGTTAAATTGTTATTATAGATGTATTTCGGTAAAGAATATAATCTTCAGATTACTTACACGCTTAATCTGAAGGTGAAAATAGCAAATATAAATTACAGTATATATATATATATATATAATAATTTTTTAAGTAAAAAAGAAAGGGGTCAAAACAAAAATTTACAGAAGTATTAAGAATCCAGAAAAAGGGTGTTCTTGTAGTCGACCCAGCTCAAGGTGAACATATGTTAGGTTTGTCGTAGCAAGTGGAATTTTTATATAACGTAAGCCTGTAAACTAAATCATCATTTTTTTTAAATATTTTCTATTTGCTCTTTTTATATTCTTCACCGAAATAAATTTATAATGACAATTTAACCGTGGTTGAATTTTCTTCCAGTTACGTGGGGCATATGATAAGTTTCCAGACGTTTTTTCGTATGGGCACTTTTATTGATAGTACACACATGAAACTCTAGTCCCCTTCGAAGTAATCACCTCCGACTGCAATGCACTTGTTGTACTGTTCCAAAAACTTATGGAAGGCCACATGGAAGACCTCTTGTGTGAGCGTGTCAATGACCTTCGTCACAGACTCTTTCATCGCCTCAATTCTCTCATAACGACAGCCTCTGAGCTTAGGGAATAACCAAAAGTCACAGGGAGCAAGGTCTGGACTATAGGGAGGGTGACGAACTGTCTTGATGCCCATCTTGCTCAAATAGTCTGTGACAAGGATGAAATTGTGGACTGGTGCATTGTCTTGCTGGAAATGCCACTGACCCGATTTGAAGAATGCTGGCCTCTTCCGACCAAATCTCTTCCTGAACTCCTTTAAAACCTCAACATAGTAACCCTAACCCTAACCGTTTGGCCAATCAACTCTGGTCTATTGACTTCATTATTCCTCCCAAACCTCTCATCATCCCTCACGGACTCCCTGCCTTCCTGGAATCTCTTATGCCACGCAAAAACTCATGCTCGATTCATGCAAGATGCTCCAAAAGCAGTCTGAAACATTCCATACGTTTCTGTGGCATTTTTTCCAAGTTTAGAACAGAATTTTATTGCATATCGTTCTTCTGAAGTGTCAGATTGCATTTTTGAAATTCACCAGCAGTGACAATCAGGATTTAGTAGGGTGTTTTCCAATTGCTGCTTTAGTTGTTCCTTTGAACCTAAAATCATAAAAATTGGTCAGTCATCTCATAAAATCTATAGCAATAACACACTAAATTTTCAAGTGTCTACGACAATTTTAAATGCCCATACGAAAAATGTCTGGAAACTTATCGTATGCCCCTCGTACATATTATATATATATATATATATATATATATATATATATATAGAGAGAGAGAGAGAGAGAGAGATGTAGAGAAGTGATTAGATAATTACTTTTAAGTAGTTTATTTTTTATGGTTCTCGATTAGTTTCGATCTTAAATCATAATCAGAAGGAAAAGTTTTGTGGAGAGAAAGGAAACTTTTTAGAAAGTTTTTCTTTTCTATTAAAAATATTTCTTGAAAGAATTCTTAAAGGAGTGTATATGAAAAGTGATGTAAAGTTGGTGTAGCATGTCTATTAGTCTGAAGAATGTTGTCTTAACAAAGTGATTTTGGTTGATTTCATATACATATATATATGTGTATGTGTGTGTGTGTGTGTGTGTGTGTGTGTGTGTGTGTGTGCTCCCTCTTGTGAGAGCCCTTGCTTATGGTGTGTGTTTCCAATTAGCGGTGAGTTGACTGTCTTCTTTGTTTATGAAGAATTTTCAAGTGTTATTTTCAAGGAGCGGCCTGTCAAATGTTTTATTTGTTTGTTGTTGTTTTGGGTTTTTTTTTTGTTTTGTTTTTGTTTTGTATTTTTTTTCTTCTTTTTTACATGGGTGTTTATGATCGTCAATTTTTTATTCTTTCTTGGTCGGGTGGTTAAGTTTACTATTAAATCCGAATTGCACATATGTTTTCAGACTTTTTATCCATTTGTTTTCTTTTGGTTATTGGGGAAGTTTTTGTTTGTTTGTTTGTTTAATTATTGATAAGTATTTTTTCTATTCCTTTAATTATTGTGATTTTTGAATCTTTGTAGAAGTCGTGACCGTTTGTGTGGAAGTGTTGTTCGGCAAATATTAGATTATTCTGATCCATAGATTTGATCCTGTGTTTGTAATTATTTGTTTCCAAATAAAAACAACCATTCTGACGTTCCAACAAATTGTATTTAGCAGCAGGTGCATTTCGGTAAATAGATTACATTTTTGCTTTTACAATTTGATTCCTGGTAAATTTTGAAAGACTTTTTGGTTCTGAAGCTAATGAATGTGTAGGTTGATTTGAGGTGCATCCAGCATGAATTAATCTTGATATTGAAGGATTAACAAGATTTAGTGGATTTTATTGTGTTTCAAATGGATTACTTTATTATCTAGTTTGTTGTCTCTGCCTATCATTTCTCTGAGATTATTTGATTGCCTGGATCTTTGAAATATCTTTTTAATAAGATTTTACTCTCATAATGTCCGAAATGTTCATGATTATCAAGGATTGTGATGGAAGCGTGATATTGAATGTTGTTAGGAAGAAAATGCGATTCCTCTTCACTTTCGGGTTAGTTTTAGAGTGTCTTGTTTGGGGCTGGAGATGATTTTCGTCGTCTGGTTTTCGATTAACATATGGGGATATCTTCGGGCTGAGAACTGCTATTAACGTTTATAACGTTGTCCTTTTAATTCGTTGTCGTCTGTGCAGATTCTTCTTTGTATAATCGCTTGTGAGATGAGAAGGCTATCTTTGAGATATTTGGGGTGAAAATATCTGTAATGGAGATAGTTGTGTGTGTTAGTAGGTCTTGTATGTAAAGTTCTTTATAGTTTTCTATATATATATATATATATATATATATATATATATATATATATATATATATATATATATGGTTATAGTTTGGGTATCTAAAAATATATTAAGTGATGTTTGTTATTCGCTAACGTTTACGCCACAACCAAAACGCAACACAAGGTAATTCAGATTTTACTTTCTCCTCAATCGATTGCCTTTAGCAAGACTCTCGAGCCTTGTCTGTCCCAACAGATGCAGTCGTTACGTCACAATTATCGCCGTTGGAACTGGACGCAGAGACTCGAGTTCAAATCAAAGTTGTTTGCTTTTCATATAACACTAATGATATGGATCCAGTTATTTCCCCTTCAGCTATGGTTGAATACTTGGGCAGGCTGAGATCCTTAATTCTGGTAAGAACAGGCTAGGAGAAGAAAAAATGAAAAACTATTTGTATACTTGGTGGGAGGGAATGTGTTCCGCCGCACTACTTCTGGTCAAGACTTGTTATATTCGTTGTAACCCCATGACAAAACTAGATTATGGAACCGGTGTATGAAAAACTGTTTGCTCTTAAAAAGGGTCAAGATCTTAATGTCTTTTACTATTATTTGATTCGCTGAGTCAATTTGGTTTGAACTCTTTGTTTAATGGCATATCAACCTTTGTAGGTTATTTAATGCCAAATCTATTCTCCTTGAAGAACAGTAGTGATGCTATTTAACCCATAGCTAGGAGGATAAGGGGGTTCATACCTTTCCCAAGGGTATTTGCCCGAAAGTGAACGTAATAGCGCGACTAGAATTCGAACTCGCTTACTACGATTCCGCAATCCATCGCTTAAACCATTACACCACGAGGAACACCCCCCTTGCTATTTTATGTTCACTAATTCCAGACGCGTATTTTTTGTTTGTTATGTCCTTTAACTACTCGGATTTGGCGCATACACTCTATATTTCAATCTCTCCTCTTGTAGAATTGGAGCTTGAACAACAGATGCAGTTTATTATCATTACCTTAACACCCCTTTTTAGGGAGGTATTAAACCTCTGCAGGGAATGTCGTTAGCGTATTCTACGTACCCATCCACCCGCCGACAGTACAGGATTTCGCCAAGAGATACCCAAATATGAACTTAAATTATTAGTCTTCTGATACCATATCTTATGGCTTCTCTGCGCAATCTCATCTTGGAGAGAAAATGGATGATTAGTTTTCTAACAAGTTTCCTTTTAAGCTTTATCAAACTTTTTTCCGCCAAAATAAGAAAGAAGAAATTATTCTTTCAGTTTTTCTTTAATCTACTTTTTTTAACGTTTACCGTTTCAAAGTGTGTACATTATTTTCTTGGGTCATGTGCTACAGACTTTTTTGTTAAACTACTGGGCGTAACTGTGATTTGTTGATTTCTTTTCGACTTATCTCTACGGACATCAAAAATCGAAGTATTCTTTATCGTTGGATGTGGGGGTTGTGAAAATAGAGGACATTTTTTCACGCATCAGGACTGATTTTCCTTATATTTATAGCGTGTTATATTTATATGTATAGTAAGCTGTTAACAGTATGTCAATAGACATAACAGCGTTCCTCTTTTACCATCAGAGCATGGATGATATAAGTTGTCTGTTTGCTCATTCAGTTACTTCTTCCTCTGTCAACCAGGAAGAAGGCCTTCTCTAGATATGATATGAAAAGTGTTCATGGTGGAATGGAATCATGCTTTTCTTAGACCTATGACACTAACGCAAAAGATTAATTCTTTTCTTTGGGCGGCAATATATATATATATATATATATATTAAAATAGGAAGGTCTTAGAGGAGATTTGTATTTTTTTTAATCTAAAAAAATAGATTAAAAAAAAATAAATTCAAAAAATAAAAATCTCTTCGTGGACCTTCCTGTTTTAAAATACATCCTTATTCTTTCTTTGAACCTACAATAATCATCTTTATATATATATATATATATATATATATATATATATATATATATATATGCATAAAGTACCAAGAATGGATTATATTAGTGTTTCTTATGATTTATTCATTTATTCTAATCAGTAATTTTTGAAGAATTAGTTAGCTTAAACTCCACTTCGGAATAATCTAGAGTACCTCTTCAGTGCCATTATTCCTAGGTCGACACTGATTCAGTGTGGTAGTACTGTTAGAGTTTCATCTATTGTTAATAATTCCTATTTGATAAGAATGCTTCATACTAACAACCTGTAGATTGTCTGCATTGGGAATAGTTACTTCGTTGTATAATGGTTAAAGCAGTGGACTGTGGAATCATAGAAAACGAGTTCGAACTCCAGTCGTGCTATGACGTTCACTTTCGGTCAAATATTCCTGCGAAAGATATGAACCTGTTTATCCTCCCAGCTATGGGTCTAAAATTGTACCATTACTGTTCTTCTAGAAGGATGGATTAGGCATTATATACCTCAAGAAGGTTGATATGCCTTAAATAACAAACATAACTATAAATCAGCTATCATATTCTTCCTAATATATATATATATATATATATAGTGGCACGACATGATGATATATATATATATATATATATATATATAATCATGTCGTGCCACTAGCACGGATATCCCTGACCCTCTCTCGCCACTTTTCCCTATCGTTCATCGCCCCTGACAGGTCTTCAGAGCTACATCCCGTATCCTCACTTAGCTGCTGAATGTATGTTCATGCTGGTCGTCCTGCTTTTGCCCTGCTATATGTGGGGGTTCATAGGAGTACATCACTTATGAGCTCGTCCCTGCTTCTCCAGCAGTGTCCTGCATGTCTGGTTCGTCTAACTTAGTTTCGTGATAGGAGGCAGGTGGCCGTTTAGTTGGTTTCTTGTGTGGTGTTGCTCACAGCATTCTTGTGTAATTGCCGTCTAGCTTCTTCTCGAGCCGTTTTGTTAGCGTTCAATGTAGTGCATCCATACAGCAGTATCGATATGACAGCTGCCTGAAAGAAACTGCGTAAAAAAAATTAAAAATATACATACAATTCAGTTAGTTTAGCGTCACTGTTGTTTATTTATATATATACATATATATATATACATATCTATATATATATATATATATATTCTACTAACAGACCTACAGGAGTGAGTTCCAGTCTAATTGAGTGGCCCATTTACATAGTCTTGTGCCATAAATGTTCTCTGACGAAAACAACAAGGTGGAAACATACACGGATATATGAACAAAATAATCCTTAAAAATACAAAACGCTTTGTGGACCTATTCAACTCCAACTGAAACCCTTGAATTTGTCAGTTAACATGAAAGGATCCAAAAAAATAATATAGACAAAATATGTCTTTATTATTTAATCAAACGTATTAAAGTATATGTTAGATACTTTGGTAGCAAGTTCTTATCTATACATGTTCAGTTAAAGACCACAGATAGTTTCCTTTTCAAATCATCAAGTGAAGACATTCAAGTCTTTTTGTCACTTTTCTTATGTCTGGGTACGATATATATATATATATATATATATATATATATATATATATATATATATATATATATATATCTTACTTCAACAGACGCTAAATTAACCATAACCGAAAATATCAGATTAAATTAGCGAACAGCACATCAATTGTAGAAGCCCAATAAGATAGATGAATACTATGTCTTGCAACGCAGACTCAAATTGCTTCAATAATATACTAAACCACAAAAATTACATTATAACCCTCGAATAGTTATTAAAATGTTTCAAAAATTCATAATTTAAAAATGCTTTGAACTTATCTTAGAGAAAAAAAAGTATAAGCACGTGTAAAGTCAAATATTTAATTTGTTAAGTTTCATTGACACATGAAACCTATTATGTGGTATTCATTCACTTTCAGTATTAAAATTAAACAGTTGTGAACTAATTATCTTTGACGATAGTCAAAGGCCGAAACGTTTCCGCCGGCGGTTATTTATTAATTCCTTCATTCAAAAGACACACTCACGCACACACACACACACATATATATATATATATATATATATATATATATATATATATATATATATATATATATCTTTAGAAATTGGTCGTGATAGGCCAATTTCAAATGCTAGACGAACCTGTTTAGGTTTTCTTTCGCGCTAATGTTCTTCGGGAAAGGCATGAATCCAGTTCGTTTACTTCCAGCTTTAGGCAAAATAGTAAGTCAGATTAAGCTTTCATGTATAAGTCGGGAAACCAGTCAAAGAGAAGGAAAAACTCTAAATTCAAAACCAGTTGAATATTGTCCGCAGAATCTTCTGAGACACCAGTTTTTATTTAGTGTGAAAGTACACTTCTCTCCGTGAGATGAATTTTTAGTTTAGTAAAAAAAGTTATTTCGGTTGTTGTTGGTTGTTTGGGTTTTATGGCATATCAACCTTTGTAGGTTATTTAAAGCCAAATCCATTTTTATGAAAATAGTTCTATTTAAAAAAAAATCAGTTTAGAATAAGTACGCAGTTTAAATGTAAGTACAATTTAATTGTGAAAAACATTTCTATTTCAAGCTATTCAGTTTATTAAAACAGTTTTAATTCTGATAATTCAGTTTGATATAAGAACAAATTTTATTTACACACAGTTAAATGTTAAAACAGTTCTATATTAAGCAATTCAGTTTAGTGTAAGTACAGTTTCAATGTCAGAAAACATTTCCATTTCAAATAATTCAGTTTAGCATAAGCACGCAGTTTAAATGTAAATACGGTTTGATTTTCAAAAAACATTTCTATTTCTAGCTATTCAGTTTAGTCAAACAATTCAGTTTAGCATAAGTATGCCGTTAGTTCTATTTAACCCATAGATAGGGCCTTATCAGGTGCTACCAGGCCGGGCCAGAGTAGACTTGGTAGCAATGGCAATGGAGGGGTACTCCGCATTCCCCAAAGTCCGAGCATCACTGGAACCTCACCATCAGATTGTTTAGTGTCATATGCAGTACACTCGTTGATGGGGTCTTACCCCCCTGCGAGGTGCAGTCGGTGTATTCTACAGCCCCAGCCGACTGGGCAAAGTTATTTTGGTATTTCTCCAAAAGTATTATGATCGAAAAGTATCAAGACTCTATTTTTTACCAAATTAGCACTGATTCATCTGAACTTCCTCTGGACCATTTCACAACTTTGTCACTTTCTTGTATAAGCTGCTCAGCTGGACATACGTCTTTATTTAACAAATTTTAGAATTAAAAATTTATAATTTCATTGTCGATATCTTTTGATTACACCACGTATTGGATGGAATTTTATTCTCTCCTACTTATTTAACTTTTGTTCACGATGAAGTAGTTCGTTTCTCTAAATCCTTAAATGTTTTCACGCATGCGTATAAGAAGCGATCTTTTAGATTCATCAGCTCATTCAGGTTGTAATCTCAACTTTCGCTCAACCAAGATAGGTAGTTGGCAGCCGAAAATCAAGCTCCTCTACCCCCTCTCTCTCTCTCACTCACTCTCTCTCTCTCTCTCTCTCACACACACACACACACATACACAGACTCTCTCTCTCTCTCATTCTCTTTCCATCTTCCAGAATGATTGATACGACACAGGGGGGCGGTAATTAGAATGTAATCTATCCGGTTTTACTAGGCCTTCAATTGGATGAGCGAAGGTTAGAGGTTGGATCAATATTTGCATGCGCTAAATGTGACCACCATTCCTATCAATTCTCTATTTAAGCAATTGGACGGCTGTAATTATACGTTGAGTCCAGAATTTGATGAGATTAACTCCCACCCACTTGCCTAATCTAAATCTCAGTTTGTCCATCCAGTTTACACGATTTCTCCTTCCGCTTCCTCTCGAGATGCCGATTCGGTTGCATGTGCCTGTCACCAGTTTCGGAAAACGGATTCTTACTTCACCCAGTTCTCGGTCACCTTTGAGCAAGATGAAGCACACTTCAGTGTGGTGAACAATCTCTTCTCACAATTATTACTACGGTTAGATTTCTACACCTTCTCCAGAGTAAAAATAAGCATTTAGAGGCTTGACTTGGACAGTGGTTAGCAAGCTCATACTTTGAGCACTATTACTGTAGTGCTTTCTATCATGCTCATTTTGCTTTTGTTAAGCAACATCTGTTTAATTGAATATAGCCATAACATTTTAATGGGATTCTAAAGGGATGAGAAAGTTACTTGACGTCACACCTCTTCTTTTCACTTAAAATAAAACAAGCAGCATTGGGTTAACTAAGACAAATAGTTGACAAAAAATCCCAAACATAACTGTGCACTCTTCTATTTTCATGATATGCTAGTAACAGGACCTTTTGAGTACATCTGATGATGGGAACGGACCCAAAGCGTCAAACCATTAGCATGTAATGAACACACTTATCCTCAGTCAGTTTTCAATTCCGTTAGTCGACTCTGTTTTCTACATTAAAACTGTTACACTACTATATAAAGAACTTTATAGAAAATCTCGATTGCTATGAGTCGAATATTTTATCCGTAACAGCATCATTACGACGTAACATGAAATGAGCATGAAAAACTTTCTGTGGGCAATAATAGACTGGTCCGTCTTAAAAATGTTTCCACTACACACATAGTGTACACCGATCCGAGCTATGGACATAACTGATCGTATCTGAAAAAATACAGTAATACATTAGCTAGATAGAGCTACCATTGGCACTTGCCTAAGCTCACTTGCACCACACATCTGACAGTTTAAAATATGGGAGGTATTTTTGCAGCACACTGAATTAGTTATTAACTTTTCTTTATTGCTATTCATGTTTTCCGACAATTAAAAACCAAAGAAAAAAGATATTTTTAAAGATATTTTTAAAGATAGAGATACTAAATGACACTACTGCTACAATAAAAGATTTATTTCAGAAAAAAAATTGACAACGAAGTGTTTGGTATAGAATCCGGGTGTAACTCGGGAAAAATTATGAATAAATCTTAGACAACGAGACAGTATTTTTTATTTTATTTTTGCAGTTCATGCATAAACCTCTTTTGAAGACTTCCACTACGACAATTTTTCTTGATGCTTTCATTTTCAAAGAAGACATTAGTTTTTGAACAATGGTATGGGTTTTTCTTGTAACCTAAAATTTCCATGAAACCCTTCATACCTTGCAATGCCTTGAAACTATTCACCATTACTTTTCATGGGATTCATTTTTAGCGACGGAGAGAAATAGATCCACTATGGTAAGCGTCCGGAATTTGTAAAAAAAAAAAAAGAGATTTGTTGAGTTCCTTTACAGACGTTCCTTCCTCTGAGATGATCACGCCACACTATTTCTAATTTTTCTCCACACCCTTTATATATATATATATATATATATATATACATATATATATATACATATATATATATATATATATATATATAGACATATATCATTATCATTATACTAGAATATTCTAATTTTGCTTCTTCACACAATATATATATATATATATATATATATTGTTTGAAGAAGCAAAATTAGAATATTCTAGTATAATGATAAATGACACTATCATAAAACAATATTCTTATTTACCAACCCCTCCGCTCAGGCAGGATATGACACAAGGTCAATTTTTAAAGCGGAGTTTAACAGGTTTGAATTCAGAGTTTTCCTTCTCCTAGACTAGCTGCCTCATTAAGACTGAAGAACCGAGTCTGCGCTACTATTTATCCATAGCTGGAGGGAGAATAATTGGATTCATTCCTTTCCAAAGGATATTAGGGCTATGTGAAATGCTATCAGTCTCGTCCAGGATTTGAACTCGTATCGCCGTGTCTATAATTTCTTACGACGATAACGGGAACCTCCATTATAAAATAATACTAATTGTAATTTTTAAAAAAGAAAATAGCTACAAAGCAGTAAATTTACTCAATATGGTCATCATTTCGTTTCAATTATTATATCAACACGCCTTCCAAATGATTTTCATGCTTTCAAAATAAATTCTTTAGAAATTTTATTCTATTTCTCCTTAATGGCAGTCTTAAGAGAACCAATATTTCGATGGGAATTTCCATTTGCTTTGTCTTCTAAAACGCCCCATATAGCGTAATCAAGGGGGTTTAGGTTTGGGCTTAAATCTTGTTTAATTACTGTCCTTACGGTTTTCTCGTAGACTTTCAATTCATTAACGTGCTTTCTCATTGATGTTGTGGGATCCTTCTTAATTGCCGTTGAGAGAACATTTAAAAGGTCTTTATTTCGTTTATTGTACAATCCTCTACTCTACATTCCCCCTTTCCGTAATAAGATCTTTTTCTATAAGAATTTTTTTTTTTTTGCTTTGTATACGGTTGGCAAAGAAACTTTAGCTTTGTTTCGGAGTTAAACAAATCATAATTTTTTTGTCGTTTCTTTTCTTGCTCACTCATATTGGGCTGAATCTTAATTTTAAAAAGCATTTGAATGATAGAGGTAATCATGAACATTTAGATCTATCGTGTTTTTTTTACCAAAATTGGACTAATCAGACTAAAAAAATGTTTTAAAAGTTATTCCATATTTTGCTTCCGCACCCTGTACCTATATATATATTTCTCTGCACGAGCAGGATGTGACACGAGGTCAATTTTTAAGCGGAGTTTAATAGGTTTGAATTTAGAGTTTTCCTTCTCCATGACCGGTTGTCATACTAAGGTTAAAGAGCCCAATCTGCCCTACTATTTATCAATAATTGAAAAGAGAATAATGGGATTCATACTTTTCTCAAAATTATTAGCGCTATGTGAAATGCAAACAACCTCGTTTTGAATGCACATCCAATGAAGATAACCGTTACACAACAAGCATCTTCACGCATCATACTATGCTATGTAAAACAAGAGTAACTATCTCTTGGCACCGAGTATTTTATAGATGGAGATGAAAGAATAAGAGAAGTGCATTACGTTAAATTCCCAATATTTCGACTAGAAAATTAGCATTGAAATCCCTAAATTCTTGATTGGGCTCAAACCGTAATTTCTGTCGGAAGTGTGCAAGATGTAACTAAGTTAGCCAAAATCCAGGGCAGAGATTTCTTGTTTCTTTGACCAAAAGATCCCTTCAATATTTAAAATTTATGGAAGCCTCAGGAATTGATTGACAAATTCATGTATCTCGGTAGCAAGATCTCATCTCCTGAAAGCGATGTAAATCTGTGCATGGGTAAAGAATGGACTGCTTTTGACACGTTATCAACCAAATGGAAATCTGATCTCATTGATAAAATAAAACGAAAATTCTTCCAAGCTGTTTGGATGGGTTTTATGGCATATCAACTATTGTTGGTTATTTAATGCCAAATCTTCTCTATACATATATATTAAATATATATGATTTGGTTGGCTTAGGTTTTTTTGGCATATCAACCATCGAAGGTTATTTAATACAAAATCCTCTTTATACAGATATATATTAAATATATAGGATTGGGATTGGTTTGGTTTTATGGCTTATCAACTATTATAGGTTATATAAAGCCAAATTTACTTTATATATATATAGTAAGTATATATGATTTTAGTTTAGTTTTATTGCATATCAACGTTTGTAGGTTATTTAATGCCAAATTCTCTTTATAAATATATAAGTAAATATGATTTTGGTTTCGTTTGGTTTTATGGCATATCAACCTTTGAAGGTTATTTAATGCCAAATTCTCTTTATACATATATATTAAATATATAAGATTTTGTTTAGTTTCGTTTTACGGCATATCAACCACTGTACGTTATCTAATGCCAAAACTTCTGTATATATATATATATATATATGTAGGTATACTGCATATATATAGTCGATGTGTTCTACAGCCCCAGCTGACTGGGTTAAAGCATAAGCTATGTCTGCTATACAGTATGTCTGCATTAACTGGACTTTAAGGAAATGTTAGGAGAAAAATCTAAATGAAAACTACACAAGTAAGTTGCAGGCTATTTTGAGCAAATCCTGGAAGCAGCGCCTCACCAATGAACAGATGTATGACCACTTATCTCCCAACTTGCAAACAATTCAACTTAGTCGAACAACTTATGCTGGCCACTGCGGAAGAACTTAGGAAAAAATCATAATTTACATTGTCCTATGAACTCTTACATATAGAGACACTACTCTTGGCCAACTGGTGAAAACTTACATTCATCAGCTCTGTGTGGACACTCGATGCCGACTAGAGTATATTGCCAAAAGCGATGGCCGATAGGTGAGAAGGACTCAAGGAAATCTGAGTTGTCGACATACGATGATGACGATGATGATGATAGAATTTACGTTCACACATGGTAATATTAGAATTATCATATTTAGACGGATGAGCAAAATCCAATTCAGGATTCTGATTTTCCATATTTACTTAAGTCTGAGTCATCCACGAGTTTTTAAAATTGCTATCCGTTTGCACAGCAAAAAGAAAAAAAAATAACTCGTTTGATTAGCTCTTCGACTCCATCGTCTCAATCTTTGGCATCTCTCGGAGATGAGTGTTTTTCAATAGTTGCATTATGGAGTCGGTTTGTATCGGACACAAAGCCAAGGTTATCACTGGGGGAAGAGTTGTTCAACATGGTACAGACCGGTTGTCGTGTGTTCTCTTGATAGCGTGAATCGGCCTGAACCTTTCACCTAACGGGTTAAATATGATCCCGCCTCGTATCTTCTGGAGTTGATTTGGTTCAAAGGCAGTGCATTTATGGCCCAACATTTGCTGCCCTCTGTCAGAGACTGTCAGGTTCTGACGGACCACTCTCGTGCCTCCGTGAATATCGTTTTCCACGAGAGTTTGACGTAACGATCGAAAAACTCGCTTTCACTCGACTCGGGCAGGTTTGAGGAAAATTTGGAATGTAATCAGCTGACGTTATTTTTTTTTTAAATTGTGAAAGAAAACCGACAGAATTTTGCGCGACAGGTGGATAAAGTGAATTAAAAATCTCTTTTGATTATTGACACGGGAAGAGTCTAAGATTATAATTCAAAAATCAGGTTATTAAGAAATGTTTCTATGTGATTAAAATTAATTAAAACTAAAGATTCATGGTTTACTTTGAAACAAGCACCAAACATTAAAAATTAATACGACAATTTTTATGCTTTATTTGGTTTCTTTGTTTAGTGGCATATCAACCCTCTTTGTTTATTTCAAACTAAAGCCATCCAAGTAAAAGAACACATATGGTACTATTTGACACATAGTTAAGAAGATCAGAGGATTTGTACCTTTCCAATGATTTCTAGTCTGAAAGCACAACTGAAGTTCGAACTCACGTACAAGGATGTCACAGTCCAAGAGGTTAGCCACTTCGTCTATGTATCGGCTGCATAATATATCCAAATTATTCGAGGAAATTTTGCCTCTGAATTGGTAATTAAAAGTTCTGTTTACAGTTGCAACTTATTCAAGGAAATCAATTGTGATGAGTCCTTTTATGTCCTAAAACTCTGTTAACATGAACTTTATTTTACTGGCCACTGCATTAGAAACGTTTTCTTTACCGGAGAGTCCCTGTGTTTCCACTCCATCGACTGTTTTTCGTCTCAGTCTTCTAGTGGTACGTCAACGTTTCGCTCATTTGTAAACATTTATTGTCAAAACATGCTTCTCTGCACGTATCCTATATTCTTCTATTTGTTTCACATGATTTGCATTCCTCAAAATTTTCATGACAGAACTCTGTTCTTAATTTCGTTTGGTTTTCTTACTTTTCGTTTGGTTTGGTACTTACTCTGAATAGCCATAAAAGAAATAATTTTTGCGATATTAAAATTATTTTTACCCAAAACCATTTTAAAATAATGCAGAGATTACATTTATGGGGGAAAATTCTGAAAAGAAAATGTTTTCTTTTTTTCAAAACAATTCTCTTTATTTCTTCTATGACCATCTTATATATAATAGGTCCCTCCTCAATCAAAAAAATTATTATTTATTAAATGGCTCTCATACATATATATATATATATATATATATATATATATGAAGAAAATAAATCGAATAAATCAAATTAGATTAAAGTCACGACGGAAAAGAATATTTTACTCATTTATAAACGTCGACTACCAGCATCTATCTAAGAATCTTCGCTGATTTAAATAGAACTGAGTTTGGTAAACCGATTATGAGAATTTAACAGTAATGAGCAACAAATTCATTATTATTATTATTATCTCCATTGGAATTTTTTACATCAGTGTTTGCTGATGGGCTTTCACTGGAGGTTGAGGGACAGCAAGTCTCCTAAAGTCTCCAGGACTCTTCTCAGTTTTCTGGCCGTTCTCAATAATGTTGTTGTTAGGATGGTCTCCACTCGTCCGCCAACTTCCATGTCATCCAGTCCTTGTAATAATCCTTTAGTTACTGTTCCAAAAGCACCAATCACAATTGGTATAACTGTCGCCTACATGTTCCATAGTTTTTTCAATTCCCTACATGGTCGCGGTACTTAACTATCTTTTCAAATTATTTCAGTTTTATTCTGTGGTCAGCCGGTACAGCAAAGTCCACAATTTTGCAAGTTCTCTTTGCTAATTTGTTGCATTCGCTTATTATGGGATTGATGGTTTCGTCTCGATCACCACATAATCTACATTCGCTATTTTGTTGCGACTTATCTATTCTCGCTTTGATATGATTTGGTTCTTATGGCGTTGTTTTGTGCTGCTACTAAGAGAGATTATGTTTCTCATTATTATTATCATTATTTACACCTTGAGAGTTTTTCACATCAGTGTTAGCTGATGGTCTTTCACTGGAAATTGAGTGACAGCGAGTCTCCTCAAGTCTCCAGGACTTTTCTCAGTATTCTGGCCGTTCTCAATAATTCTGTCTCCCTTTAGTATTCCTTTAGTTACTGTTCCAAATGTACCAATTATAATTGGTATAATTGTCACCTGCATGTTCCATAGTTTTTTTTTCTATTCCCTATGAAGGTTGAGGTACTTATCCTTCTTTTCACATTCTTTCAGTTTTATTCTGTGGTCAGCCGGGACAGCAAAGTCGACAATGTTGCAAGTTCTCTTTTTTTTTTTTTTTTTTTTGATTAGGTGATCCGTGTGTATGTCAAAGTCCCAGAGGAGTTTGTGTGTCATTTTATAGGACAGGTGCTGGGTTGTGCAAATACCATTTGTTTGTATGGTCAAATTTAAATTTCTTGCGCATCTCCCAGTGGATCACTTTGCCGACCCAATCATGTCTCGTCTTATATTCCTTCTGCGTTAATTTACTGAATTCGCTTATTATGGGATTGATGGTTTCATCTCTGTCACCGCATAGTCTATATTTGATATTTTACTGCGTCTCATCTATTCTCGCTTTGATATGATTGGTTCTTACGGAGTTGTCTTATGCTGTTATTAGGAGAGATTCTGTTTCTCCCTTAAAGTTTCCTTTTTTTAGCCATGTCCAAGTTTCCTGGTGTGATATGTTCTTATTAGTCGTTTAAACCGCCCATAGAGTTGTTTTCCTTCCCAATTTTGTTTCCTAGTTATTGTCATTCTGTTGTCCAGCGTGTTATCAGTATCGTTTCTGATGGCTTTAATGAGTCCTCCATCGTGTTTTTGTATATAGTCTTCGAGTCGTTGTATCGATGCGTCAACGCTGTCTTCAATGCCGGCAAGTCCTCTTCCTCTCTCTTTTCTTGAAACATAGAGTTTGTTACCGTCGTCTCTGGGATGTAAAACCTTATGCATTGTCATTAGTTTTCTTGTTCTTTGGTCCACTTGAGAAAGGGTCCGGAATATCTAACGAGTGGTAGAGCCCAGGTATTTATTCTTTTGATAAGGTTTCTGCTATTGAGTTTTGTGACGAGTAGTTTTTTTAGTTTTCCTGATATATTCTTTTTGAATTCTTTCTTTCATTTCCACTTGTTAGATGGTATCAGCCTCCAAGATATCCAAGTAGGTTTTGTTTTCTGCGAGCGTTTTAATCTTATCTTGATTTGGTTGTTCCATTCCGTCAGTTAGATGTCGTTTGCCACTTTTCATTACAAGCATTGCACATTTTTCTATGCCAAATTCCATTCCTATGTCCTGAATGTATATTCTAACGGTCTGTATTAGAGATTCCTGTTCTTTTTCATTTTTTGCAGATAGTTTGAAGCCATCCATGTACATTAAATGATTGACTTATTCCTGCGATTTACTAAGTTTGTATCCGACTGTGCATTTTCTGAGTATGTGGTTAAGTGGCATCATGGCAATTATGAATAGTAAGGGTGATAGAGCATTTCCTTGGAAAATACTTCTTTGGATCTTTGTTTGAGCTAATCTTCTTCCTGCTGTCAATTCCACTCTCCAGGTTTTCATGGTTTTCTCAATAAAGTTTATGACTTCATGTGATATTTTGTACGTTTTGAGGCTGTTTATTATCCAGCTTTGGGGAACCATATCATATGCCTTTTTATAGTCAATCCAGGCCATTGCTAGATTTTTCCGTCTGGTTTTGCTCTCATTTAGAATGTGTTGATCTATGTGGAGTAATTCTAGTGTTGCCTCTGGATCCTTTGCAGTATCCTTTCTGTTGGTCAGGGAACAATCCACGGCTTGTTAATGAGTAGTCAATTTCTTCCCTTATTTGTGCAGTTAATATTTTCCACATCATCGGTAGGCAAGTTGTGGGTCTGTAATTGTTTGGGGTGGTTCTTTTTGGGGTCCTTTTGTATCAATGTGGTCTTTCTTTTAGTCATCCACTCGGATATGAGTGCTGTTTATTGGCATTTATTCATTTCTAGTGCTAGTTTATCGTGAATGGAGGTGAATTTATTGAACCAGAAACCATGTATTCCATCATTGCTAGGCGTTTTCCTGTTTGATACCTTTTTGAGTGTCATTTTGAGTAAATCAGCGTGTATTTCAGCTTTTGGGCCTTCTTCTAGTTCTTCTAGTTCTCTTGTGATATGGTATATCCATTCAGCCTTTTTGTTATGTTTTTTTGGTTTCCATATTTTATTTCAAAATCGTTGGGTTTCTTTTGCATCCGGTTGTTGGTATGTTTTATTGTCATCTCCTTTTAATTGTTCATAGAATTTTCTTTCATTGTTTTGGAATGTCCTATTTTGTCTGTATTGTTTTACTCTTTGTCGATATCTCTTTAATCTTCCTTCTTTTGCCAGTACTTTATTAGTATTATCATTATTATTATTATTATTATTTTCTCCATTGGAGTTTTTCACATCAGCGTAAGCTAATGGTCTTTGACTCTTTTAAAGTTTCTTTTCCTTAGCTATGTCCCTGTTTTTTCGTGTGAGATGTCGTTTATTAGTTGTCTAAAGCGCCTATAGAGTTGGTTACCGTGTTGTCAGTATCGTTTTTGATGGCTGTAATCAGTCCTCGCTCGTGTTTTTCTATGTAGTCCCCAAGTCGTTGTATCGATGCGTAAATGCTGTCTTCAATGCTAACAACTCCTCTTCCTCCCTCCTTTCTTAATATATATAGTCTGTCAACGTCCTCTGATCATTATTTTTCTTGTTCTTTGGTCCATTTGCTTAAGTTCTTCTCTAGTCCACTTCAGAAAGGGTCCCGAATATCAAACGAGGGATACAGCCCAGGTATTTATTCATTTGATAAGGTTTCTGCTTGATAGTTTTGTCTCGAGTGGCTTTCTAGTTCTTCTAGCGATCTACTAAGTTTATATCAGGCTGTGTATTTTCTTTGTATGTGCTTAAGTGGTATCATAGCAATTACAAATAGCAACAGAGATAGTTCATCTACTTGAAACATACATCCTTGGATCTTTGTTTCAGCTAAGCTTCTTCCTCTTGCTATCAATTCCACTCTCCAGGTTTTCATGGTTTTCTCAATAAAGTTTATGACTTCATGTGATATTTTGAACAGTTTGAAGCAGTTTATTATCCAGCTTTGGGGAATCATATCATTTGCCTTCTTGTAATCAATCCAGGCCATAGCTAGATTTTCCCGTCAGGTCTTGCTCTCAGTTAAGTTTTGTTGATCTATGTAAGGTAACTCTGCTGTGTCTCTGGTTCCTTAGCAGCATCCTTTCTACTCCTCAGGGAACAACCCGCGGCTTGTTAGCTTTAGTAAATCTCTTCCGTTACCTGTGCTGTTCATATTTTCCCCATCATCTTTAGGCAGGTTATGGGTTTGTGGTTGTTAGGAGCGGTTCTTTTGCTTGGGTCCTTTTGGATCAATGTGATCTTTCCTTTGATCATCGATTCAGATTCTTGTGCTCCTTGTAAGCATCTGTTTATTTCTAGTGCTGGTCTGTCATGAATGGAGGTGAATTTCTTGAACCAAAAACCATGTATTCCATCATGGCCTGGCGTTTTCCAGTTTGAATTTTTAGTGCCGTTTTGAGTAAATCTATTTGTATTTCTGCTCTCGGGTCTTCTACTAATTCTTTAGTCATATTGTTTATCCATTCGGCTTTTCCGTTATGTTCTTTTGGTTGCCATATTTTTTTCAAAATCGTTCGCTTTCTTTTGAATCCGGTTGTTGGTATGTTTTCGCGTCATCTCCAGCCAGTTGTCGATAGAATTTTCTTTCGTTGTTTTGGAATGTCCTGTTTTGTCTGTATTGTTTTAGCCTTTGTCGATATCTCATTAATCTTCTTTCTTTCGCCAGTACTTTCTGGTTCATTTCCTCAAATTGTACTGTTATTTTGACTCGTGTTGCATTTTCCTTTTTGTTCCAACATATTCCAGCGTCTTTTTGTTTGATGATTTTGGCCTGCGTTTCCAGTCGAATTTCCTATCCTGGTTTTGATTTTTTTCTTCGTGCTTTTTGAGGGGATCTCAATGTTCTCACAAACTAATTTCGCCCCTGCATAGATTAGTTCTTTTAATTCGGTTATATCATTCGTTGATATGTGAAGTAATACTGGATTTATTTTATTTGTTTCTGTCTTAACTGTTCTCCATTCTATGTTTCTTAATGATGGTAAAATAATCTTTTCACTGTTCATAATTCTCTTTAAATTTTCTAGATTTATCTTTTGTTCTTGTGATAGTGTTTCTTTTGGGTTTCTTGGTTGGGTATTGTTTGGTTGGGTGGCGCTTCCATTTTCCGAATATTGCAGTTCATTTCTCTTAGGTTGTTTTTGTTTGACAACACTTGATGTGTCTGGTATTGTATTATTACCTTGTTGATTATTTATTTTCTTCTTATCATTATTATTATTTACTCATCAGAGTTTTTCACATCAGTTTTACCTGATGGTCTTTCACTGGAGTTTGAACGACAGCAAGTCTCCTCTAGTCCCCAGGACTCATCTCAGTATTCTGACCGTTCTCAATAATGCTGTTGTTTGGATAGTCTCCACTTGTCCCCCACTCCCTTTAATAATCCTTTTTTGCCTGTACCAAAAGCATAAATCGCAATTGGTATAATTGGTTTGTTCTCTTGAAACGTGCCTCTTTAGATTTTTACTTCTGCAAGGGTTGGATCTTCCGCAGGCAATCCCACCCTCCAGTTTTCCAAGGTATACAGGATTAAGTTTAGGATTTTGTTGGATATCTTGTTCATTTTCAGACACTCTATCATCCACGTTTGCGGGATGATATCATATGCCTTTTATGGTTAATCCATTTTCAGCATATTTTTGGCTTGGGGGTTATGATAGACTATATATAGTAATTTATTTATTCTGCTTCTTCCACTGCAGCATCCTTTTTTACTTCCGGAAATAGTCCGCGCCATACTCATAAATCTCTCATATCTATACGGTCATGATTTTCCGCATCGTAGATAAGCACGTTATTGTTCCATAGTTGCTGCAGATTGTTCTTTTTTTTTTTTTTTTTTTAGTTCCTTTTGGATCAGTGAACTTTTTCCTTTCGTCACCCATTTGGGTAAGCATTTACTCAGTTTCTGGGCCCATCTGTCGAGGGATGAATGTGACTTTTTAAACCAGAATCCATGTATGTCTTTCTGGCCTGGTATTTTACAATTTTTACTGTCTTGGGGGTTGATCTAAGCGAGTACAGGTGTATGTTCACCTCCGGGACTTCTTCGAGTTTTTCTCAATCATCTTTTCATATTATCAATTCATTCAGAATTTCTGGTATGTTCTATATTTTACAACTAAATCGTTTCGTTTCTTTGGCATCCCGTTCCTAAAATGTCCATGGTCCTCTCCACCAACTTATTGGTAGAATTTTCTTTCATAATTTTGGAAGTTGTTGTTTTCTTTGTATTGATTTACCCTATCCTGGTACCTTTTGTGTTTTCCTATTTTCATGAATATTTCTTATTTATTTCTTCCTCTTGTGTTGTCTGACAAGAAAGTAGTTGTCTTTTTGGGGTCTTTTTTTGTTAGGTTCCTGTATGTTTTTCTCCTTTTGCAGTTTGATGTCGCAGTTCGTTTATTTGTTCTTCTAGCCTCATTTTTTCATACAGTTTTTCTATTTCTGTTCGGATTTCTTCGGAAGATAATTATTTTATAACTGTCTAGTTTTGATCCTGCATAGATTAACTCGTTCAGTTCGTTGATGACGTCCGTTGGGATATGTTTCAATAATTCATTTACCTTTCCAATCACGACCTTGGCCTTTTCTAGTCGCCATCTTGACCTTCATCATTCTTCATTCCTTGGGTAGGCGAATGTAATCTTTTCACTCATGACTTCTTTTTTATAAATCCTACATTTAACCTGTCTTTTTGTGTTATTATCGATATTGTGATTTGTATTTCAATTTGTTCAGGGGGTTCTTTTGAGTATGTTCTTTACAATTTTTATCCACATATTTCTATCTTAAAGAAAGACTACAAAATCTTTCTTTAAAATCAACCTCGCTTGGTCGGCAAGTGTTTCATTTGTTTTATTAAATTAAATGGTTGGCTAACCGATCAATGGTATTTAGGTTTAAGGATTTATTCAATAAAATATGGGCTTCAACTCTGTTGGCAGCAAAGAGGGGAAACCCTGGAAGAAGGACGAGACTCTAAAACTTGCTACTAGAAGGCCTCGCCGCTGGAAGAAAACTCTGAAAAAGAAATAAGAAAATTTCGGGCTATTTAACCCCCCAAAAAAACTCCGTGCCAATTTACATTGAGTAAAAAAGTAAAGTTGGCGACCATAGTCGAGGGTGACCCGAAGGCTCCCTTTTCGATAGCTAATACACCAAGGTGTAGGGGAGGGCGCTACTCCTTTCCCTGGATCTCTCCACTTTACCCTTGATCCCTACCATATAATGCTGAGTGTTAAGCAAGGAGACATCAAGTACCATTTTAAAAGTCTTTGGTATGACTCGACCTGGTGATTGAACCCAGGTCTCCCGGGCCATAGGCGAACACTCTAACCATCATGCCAATGTCCAGTTGAGTAAAACTCTGTCCAAATTCCTTTCCGTTGTCTTTTCCGTCCTACCAAGCGTGCGAATTCTTTTTTTTACTTTTGTATTTGGTTACATAATCACATTGCAATAAAAGAAAATTATATTGTTTGTGTCCCCAGTGAGTTGTTTCGTTCCTGGAGTCGCCAATATTCTCAGCAACTCATTCTTATTAACCTCCTATACCGTCACAAGGCGTTTCGTCCAATTCGCATCAGTCGTTCTACGATTCTTTAAAAACACAAAACGGGTTGAGAAAGCATTCACAGAGCAACAAGTCAAAGGTCTCATGTGCTCATCCCAGTGATAGGAGCACATTATTATTATTATTATTTGACTCTTTGCAAGTTTTTTTTCCCACCATTGGTGGCTGATAGTTTTTTTTATCGGAGTAAGAGTAAGTGCACTAACTACAGGGAGTGGAAGCAAAACAGGGAATAACTTATGAGTGAGCAAGAAAAGAAACGACAAAGAATCTATGATTTGCTTAACGCCGAAATCAAGCCCCCAATTTTTTAACAAATAATTGGAGTTTCTTTGTCACCTCCATCAAGGCCAGACCTTAATCCCCTTGATTACACTATATGGGAAGTTTTAGAAATCAAAACAGATGCAACTTCTCTTCCAAATATTGCTTCGCTACAATTGAGGAGTAATGTCTGAAGAATTTATTTTGATGGCATGCAAATCGTTTCGAAGGCGTGTTGATACAATATTTGGAAAAAATGGCAGCCATATTGAGTAAATTTACAGGTTTCTGCCTATCTTCTTATTTGGTTGGGTTTTTTTTAATTAAAAGTAATCTTTTATAATAGAGCCGTTTATTATTACATTAGAATATTTCTAATTTTGCTTCCGCACCCTGTAAAGATGCTATCACTGTCACCCTCGTGTTCTACAGGTCTTTTAGTTCTCTAGCAAGGTCCAAGTATTGGTCTATCTTTTCACTTTCTTTTATTTTCAATCAATGGTCCACCGGGATGGCAAAATCTAGTTAACAGCAAATTCTTTTTTCTTGCTAATTAACACTCGATCTTCTTTTCTGGTTGGGATTACGTAATTAGTTTGTTTTATTATCATCACCGTTGATGTTGTAGAACAATATCCAGAACAGAACTAAGCGTTTTAAGGATGTTGACTTGGTCCTTGAAACAATGTTCAGAAAGAGACAACAATCAGTTGACGATTATAATGCTTTAAAAATACAATGGAATGAACTCGATTACCAGCTCCCCCACCAAAAAAAAAATTTCTGAAGAGCTACAATTATCAAAAAAGTACATAAAATTTTATAATCTTCTAAAACTCATAATGATTTCTCGAGAACTTTTTCTTCTATAAAAAAAATATCTTTAATCTGCCCTGATAAATCTGCGACGTTAACTTTGTCTTTTTATTGATTATATACATCGGCGTATTTATTGGGGATCTCATTATTTATTGTGTGAGTTGATCAATGAGCCAAGCTTACTAATACAATCCACATCGGATTCGACCCATTTCCGAGTTGTCTCATACTTGACTAGTAAACGTGGCCTCTTCCGTCTCTGCTTCATTGAACTCAAAGACTTCCTTTTAATTTTTATGGCCAAATCATGACGGCTACTTGATTTATCAACGGGTCATTTAATTTTAGCTTGGATAAACGAAATTTTATTTTAAAAGAGTAAAAAAAATGTTATTTTAAATTAGTTTTTTTACTTTAACGCAGTTTTTTGACCTGATATGAGTTCATCTAAATTGAAGGTGTTTAAGTTGTGTCCCCTGAGAAAAAGTCAGAAAATTATATGATCCAATGCATAACCCGGTTATATTTAATTGTCAAACCGGGGAATGACTTCTGAAAGGGAATCTTGATATTTCTAAAAGCAGTAAAAAAAAAAAAAAAAAAAAAAAAAAAGCTTCAATTGACAATCACAATTAGAACATCATTGCAAACGACGTGAATATAAAAGGAATGAATATTTAAGACATTATTATTATTATAAGAAGAAGAAGAAGAAGACGAAGACGAAGTTGCGATCTGGTGAATTTTGCAGATCCACCTGACCAGAGAGGGAAAACTAAAGAAAGCAAAAAGATGAACAAAGATCAGGACTTTAAGATTTAACTAAAAAAAAAGTGTAACATGAGGGTGGCGTTGATACTATTTGTAATTGGTGCTCTTGGTCTCGAAAGACTTAGATAAAGATTGTAGGCATTTGTCATCAAAGGAAGAATCCAAACCATCAATCCAAACACTGCATAGTTAAGATTGGCTAGAATACTGAGAAAAGTCCAGGAGACCTGAGAAGACTTGCTGCCACTTAGAATCCAGTGAAAGCTTGCCGGTGATTTATATGAAAAACTCGCAAGAAGAAGAAGAAGAAGTGAAATTGTAAGATTATTTTGTAGTTGTGTAGGGTATGATTAGAAAATACATTGGTAAACTTAGATGCGTCACAGTCGGATAATTTTGAAGATGGTCTGCCACTATTTCATTAAGATGCACTTAGTGTAACGGTTATTGTCGGGAAAAATGAAATCGGTTACCCGAGTTCAAGTCCTGGACGCTTCTCTTGGTGTTCTTAGAAATGGATAAATAGACAGGCAGATTGTCTTTTTAAGTTTGGTTAATCAACTACTCTAGGAAAATGAAATCTCTGAAATCAAAACCGCTGTACAACGCTTAAGATTTTTTGTCACTGCCTGCTAAGTGAACATTTGTATACAGAATAAAACTGGCCAGAATCTAATCACAGACTTACCCCCCCCCCAAATAGAATCTAAGACTTTTGGCTCTCTATGGCACAATATATATTCATATTCTTTTAGATAAGCCTTCATAAGATGAGAAAGCTCGGATCAAGAATTGTTTGGATACCAAAGCATGATTTTCACAAACCCAGAGCGCTTAGACTATATCTTTCAATGCTACCAGATTTTCTAGCTTTTTTAAAAAAAATTTCCTGAATCATTCTGAAAATGCCGAATGAAAATGCGACCTTCTTGCGTAATTATTATTAGATTCTCAGCTTTAAAGTCAATGCAGACGGGCCCATAAATTTTTGAGCTGCATTTAGTGCAACGGTTGTCGTACTGGGAATTTGAATCAGTGATAAGAATTAAAATGCTGTTTGTGCTTCCGTATGTTCTCCCCCTTTCTATGGGTAAGGAAAACTGGATTCTTTAACCTCGACCAGGCAACTAGTGAAACTAAAAAAAAAAAAAAAAATCGAATTCAAAACAATAGTACTCCACTTAAAAAGATTAACTTTGACTTATAACCTACTCGTAGAAGTGTACTTGGGTGAATACATTCACATAGACTTAATATGAAGCATATGGCCTCAACCTCATTACACCATTAATGAAAGTGCAGTCTCGATAGCAAGTAGTGTTTTTTAAAAGGAGGAGTTGCCATGACTAAATAATTTTAAACGCAAGTTTAGATTATTTGAACACCATAGAAATGTCACCTTCACCACTACTTTATCCAAGGATATACGGAAAAAATTAATTCACGCTTTTCCAACCTCTGACCGAAATAAATGAAAAGAGCTACGGTTAGAATTTGAACTTAGATGTCTTATTTATTTTTCCGTACTGTTCATATTTACATTATTTACCCTTCCATAGTCTTTGTCTTGTATATATTACCATTAATTAGTGTATCCAATCCTTAGTGGGTGTCCCATTCTTGATGCCCTGTGCCAGACTAAGTCATTGCTGCTAAATCCTTATCGTAGTAAACTATTACCGGACCAATTCTGAAACAAGTAATGAAGAGAATTAAGCCTTTTCAGATGGACTGGATAGATGCGGCCGGCCAAACACGCTCGTTTGTTTAAAACCGAATCTAATCGTATTCAATGACTGAAGAGGGGTAAATTGTATATAAATTGGCGTCAAATGTTTCTAATTTAAAGTTACTTGAAATATTTAAAACTGAGAAATATGTTCAGTTTAGAAAAGGAGCTTCAAAAAATAGGAAAAAGGGAAATTTTACCGAACAAATGTGGAAATCATGACTTAAGAGAGAAGAAACTACTGTCGTAATTTGTTCATACGAATGTGCCCTAGGCAAATATCATTCCTACAAATATAACCACAGATGATTTTTATTGGATAAAATATCACAAACTGAATGTAAATCAAATAGTGAATTAAGTTAAGCGGGAAGCGATTACCATTTTAAATGTTAATAAGATACATAATCCTGTATAGTTGATTGGTTGGTTGGTTGGTTGGTTTTACTACTTGTAATGATCAGTCAATTTTTTGTTTTGTTTTTTGTTTTCTTTTCTCTTTTTTTTGTTCTATTTTTATTTATTCATTTTTAATAACATGTTTTCAAGTAACTGTTCTTATTTGATAATTGTCTTTGCACGATTATTCGATTTAGACTTCTCCTATAAAACACCAATAATTTTGAAACAGATCAATTAATCCCGTAGACGGAACGCTAACAGGTACTACCATTCTAGGCAGAGTGGAACTGTGAATAATGTCAACAAAAGGATGACTCCATACGCTCAAAAGGTCGAAAAATGCAACCTCATTAACCGAAAGAATCTCGAAAAAAAACATATCAATTGTCTGAAAAAATCTTTTAAAAAAACATAAGTAGTGTGGTATAACATATCACATGGATTTTCAGTTCGTTCCTAGTGACCCTGTGTGCTTTGGCAAGCTGTCACATTTTGAATAGTAAACAACAGTGCGATCAGGGCACTCGGGCACTACAGGTGTGTAACCAGAAGGAGACCACGTGATGAGAACCACACGGTCAGATTTAGACAGAGTGCTCAGAATCGTAGTCGAGTGAGGGACACGCAGCTTATCAGGTCGTCTCTGATGAGCTTGCAAGGGGATGCAAGCGTTGGCTCCGCTGGCTCCCGGAAGAAGATAGGGGAAGAAGAAGTCCTCTTACCGAGTATATGTCTCTCCACCAATCTCTCATACACCACAGAAACATCAACCCTTTCGAGAATAAAGTGTGAGAGATATATTTTTTTATAAAGAAGTGTATTCGTTCGTTCACTGAAGTTCGTAAATTATGTTTGATTATGATTCCGCTTGTATTTGTATTACGGCTATACAAAAGACGTCCCAGGATGCCCAAATCTTAAAAACGAAAAATATATCAATAACATGAACAATCTTTTTTAAAAATCAGTTTCCGCAGGCATTTCATATGTGGGATAATTGTTGTTAAGCTAGTCTTATGGAATAATTATGACTAGATATTGAGCAATTTAGTCTTGAACAAGCAGACAATGTTGATTATATGTTGAATATTTTTTGCCCACTACTTTTAAGAGGGGTAAGATCATGCGAGAAGGATGGTTTCATTTTTTTTTCTATCGATCGTCGTAGCAAAAAAAGGAAAGAGATTTTTTTCTAAAGTTTTCAGCCGATAAAAGAGACGAATACTGGGATTCATGCCTTTTTCAACGAAATTAATATCAAGCGAATAATATATACGAAAGGGATTTATTTTTTTTTTTTTTTTTTAGAATTTCTTTTCCATAAATATAAATTCTGCATTGTTTGGAATTGGTTTATAGTAAAAATGATTTCCAAAACAATTTGTTTTAAGGCTATTCGAAATGGGAGTTTATCAGACTTGAACAGAGGTCTGTCATCAGATTTTTTACGGCCAAGAATTGCAAATCATGCGAAATTTACAGAAGAATGTCTGACGTATTCGGAGAAGTATGTTTTAGTTGCTGAAAAATGTTTTGAAGTGAGCTTAACATGGGTTTGACACAACAAGCCCGAGTTGAAAAGACAGATGATGGAGAGGAAACACACTGACTCTCCGGTAAAAAAAAATGTTGCGGACACAACGTGATGCTGTCAATCTTCTGGAATATGAAAGGACCCATCATTATTTCTTTCCTTGAAAAGGTGCCACTGTAAATAGTACTTCCTATTGCCAACTTCTTTGGCAAAATTCACCATATTTTTTTAATGAACCTTATACATTCTAATTTGTTTAGAATTTTTTTTTTTTTAGTTTCACATGCTAGTAAAAGTTCCACTCTTCAGTCCCGTAAAAAGAATGATGTCATTCGACTCAAGTTAGACATTTATGCAAATGTTATTGGATGAGAGGAAAAAATTGAAACTAAAGTAATATAAACAACTAAAAAGCAGCTCGACTGGTTGAAAGAAAAATTGAAGACGACTTGCTGGAAATTAAATCAAATTTTGCAATTTCTCAATAACACAGAAAACATCATTTTGTGTTGCAGAAAATATTCAGACAGAAAACGGTGAAAATTCATATTTCAATCAACACACTTCTCTACAAGAATAAATTGAATTTATGACTACACTAATTTGGTGTAAATATTTAATAAAACAGAATTTAATGAAAGCCGTATCGATCAATATGAATAAATCCAGGATTCAAAATGATTGATTGGTTAATTTTAAGGGCATGTTAACATGACTGGGGTTATTCTATGCCAAAAGGTTATGGAAAAACATACAATTACGTTTTGTGTGTGTGTGTGTGTGTGTGTGTGTGTGTGTGTGTGTGTGTGTGTGTGTGTGTGTGTGTGTGTGTGTGTGTTGCTACCTCTTTTGAGTGTAATATCTCTTAATATCTCAGTGGAGGTGCCTGTGGTGTAATGATTATCGTCGTAGGAAATGGACACGGCGACACGGGTTCAAATCCTGGACGAGACTGATTGCATTTCGCATAGCACTAATACTCTTGGGAAAGGTATGAATCCAATTACTCTCCCTCCAGCTAAGGGTAAATAGTAGAACTTACTGGGCTCTTCAGCCTTGGTGAGGCAACTAGTCTAGGAGAAGGAAAACACTAAATTCAAACCTGTTAAACTCCGCTTAAAAATTGACCTTGTATCACATCCTGACCGAGCGGAGGGGTTGGTAAACAAAGAATATCTCTTAAGGGGATGAGCAGTTCCGCATAGTGCAATTGTTTGTATTCAGTATATGCTGGAACGACCAATCATCTTTTTAATGTGTTTATCTTTCCATTTCTTTAACTTTCCCAGGGCTCCCAGTATTACTGACACGATAGTACTTATAAGATATCTATTATTTGTTTCAAAATCCACTTCCAAGTCTTCTTATTTACTTATTTTATTGTATTCTTTGACTGGTGTGTCATTATCTCTAAGCACTAACATATTAAAAACTTACGATGACCTGGATATCGGGAACCTACCTTTCTCTTTCCTATTCGTTTCTCTCTTTCCATATATGTTCCTTTTCTTTTCAACCGTCCCATGGTAGACCAGTAAATCTTGCTAGGGAACAACTCACAATCAACCGGAGTCCCTAAAAATTTTACAACTGCCCAAATCTTGAAAAAGAAAAGATATGAATAACACAAACGAATTTTTAAAAAATCAATATTCTCAGGCATTTTATATGTGAGATAATTATTGGTAAGCTAGTCTAATAGAACAATTATAACTGAATATTGAGCATGAGTCTCACTAGGTGTCGTTGACTACAACATTTTTCGCTTTGTTTTGATCTCCTTCAGAATGTGCTATACGAGTTATCGTATATCATCTACTCCTCTTTTTTCTCTTGCGGCATCCATTCTTTTCTTCCGGAAATTGTCCATGACATTAAAGCAAGTAATATATTTCTTCTCTTATCCATGCGGTTTGAACTTTCAAAATCATAGGCAAATACGTTATCTATGCGGTTTGATCTTTCAAAATCGTAGGCAAATGCGTTATTGTTCTTTCGTTTCTTTTGGGAATCATTCTTCTTTTGGGGTTCGTTCTTGATCACAGTAGTTCTCTCCTTCGACATCCATTCGGCCATTCTTGCTTATTGTAAGAATTTATTCAGTTGCTGACACAATCTATCATTAATGGGCATAAGATTTTAAAACCAGAATCTATATATGCTTTCATGACCTGGTGTTTTCTAATATAGTACTTTCTTCAGTGTTGATTTCAGTGAGTCCAGTTATAAATCCGACTTTGGGCCTTCTTCATGTCTTTGCAATTCTTTAAATGCCAATTGGCTTTTCTTGTAATGTTCTTTCTGTTCTCATATCTTGCTACAGAACAGTTTTGTTTCCTTTGCTTCCGGTTGTTCAATTATGTTTTCTCCACCGACGTGTTAATAGAATTTTCTTTTGTTATTTTGGAAGGTCCCGTTTTACTTGAATTGCTTAATTCTGTACAGGTATCTTTTGAGTTTTCCTTCTTTCGTCAATATTTTTTGTTTATTTTTCGTCAATTGTTGTATTTTTGGCCTTTTCCTTCTATTGTGCCCTTGTGTATTTTTATTTCCTCTTGATTTTTCTCGTAGTTTTTATATTTGTCCTTCTTGCCTCATTTAAAATCCTGCTTTTGTATTTCTGTCTGGGCTCCTTAGAAAAAGTTTTATAATCAACTCGCTCTGCTTCTGCATAATTTTTCAAACAATTTATTTACCTTATGTGTTTCAGCCCTGACGTTTTTCTAGTCTTGATTTCCTAGGGATGGTAATGTTTCCTTCTTTTCAATAATGTTTTTTATAGATTCAACTGTAATATACTACCGCTAGGTCTTAACAATAACGAGGAACGTGTATATATATAAATATAGCTCTATATTTATATTTGTCGACGGTGATGCTTATGTGGAGCAGTAGAGAGAGCTCTCGCGTACAGAGAGGCCGTTGGAAGTTGGCACTGCCTGCAGGATCTGTCTTCAGCCTAAAATCTTGACCCTATATATATTCTTATAACTCCCACATGACCACATTCAATGCTTTTCCCTAATTTGTCTTGGCCCATACCCACTCAACGCTTGCTTTTAATTGGCCACGGCTCACACCCACGTGATGATTTCCTTTCACTGGCAAGGCTTTACATCCATGCAGTACTTGTTTCCGGAAACATTTTGTTGATTTTCCTCATGGACGGATGTATCTGTCAACAACATCCACCGGGTTCATCGCAGATCAAGGTGATATATAACACTATTTTTTTCTTCAATTGTGTGTTAACATTAGTGCTATCGTGTGTGGTTCTGTTAAGATTTATTTTCTATATTTTGTGCTTCATCATTTTGGGTCGCTGTAGTTAGTCATACTCTTTATAACTTACCTGTTCATATATTTCCATTATCTAGAGATCAGAATACCAGCGTTTCCTTAAAATCGACGTTGTTTAATCGGGAAATCTTTGGCTTGTTGCATTGAAATAAGCAAATTCTTTTCAAAATTCTACCATCCTTATCTTATAACTTCTTTGTGCTGTGTTACTCTTAAAATAGATATGTTATATAATTTGGTGATATCAATAACAACGGTACAAACACATTTACATGCGGCTCTGTTGTTCAGTTTCGAACGCATTTATTAACTTCTGACTTCAGTTCTTCGATACGAGGAGAGAGACAAAATTCTTACTATGCTGACCATAATATCTGACCCCAATTCAACGCGCGATGGATCTTGTGGTGTTTGATATCTCTGTCAGTTGAGATCCGAAAAACCCCAACTAGATCTTCGATGGTCAAAATTCAACTCTCAATCTCCAACTCAATGGCAGAGACTCAATTGTCAGCCTCCATGGTCCAATGTCAACCTTCAACTGCCGTGGTTTTTAAAATCCTCAAATTCTCGGCCTAACTCTTCTGGGCAAGACGTCATCTACACTCCAGCCCAATTTCCTGTCTGGAGTTTATTATGACAATGGTGATTATCATATCCTTTGCGCGCGACCGTAAAATGTACCCAATGGCTATGCACCTGAACTCTTAACCCGAATAGTTCAAAGCCCAACCAAACTGAATGATAAAATATAATTAATGAAAAATTAAAATAAAAATATCATTCCTTAACTATGTAATTGTAGTGGATTACATTTTGGCTGTTTTCTCTATACCATTCTTTCTGCTGTCTCTCTCATATATCGTAGCTTTGAACATTTGTACCTAAAATTAGAACGGCCAACATTCGCAGGATGCCGTTAAGATCCCTCATGTTTGCCAGTGAGAGATAATCTACTGATCATCACACTCACATTTGTCATTTTACACCCACGTTTGAATATATTTATTTCTGTCATTATTCAAGGGCACTTTACATAGATTAATATCTCTACTCTTATAAAATACGTGACGTGGTATTTCACAAGGAAAAATACTGTCAGTGGGTCACAAAAAGGCGTACTTTCTAATTTAGAATTTGTATGTTATAACATAGTATCATCATCATCATCATCATGTCGTGCCGCCAGCACAGATATCCCTGACCCTCTCGCCACTTCTCCCTATTATTCATCGCCTCTGGCAGGTCTTCAGGGTCCTCACATAGCTGCTGTATGTAAGTTCGAGCTGGTCGTCCTGCTTTTGCTTCAACATATGTGGGGGTCCATAGGAGTACATTACTTATGAGCTCGTCCTTGCTTCTCCAGCAGTGTCCCGCGTGTCTCGTTCGTCTAACTTGTATAGTTTTCATGATGGGGGGCAAGTGGCCGTATAGTTGGTGTCTTGTGGGGTGTTGTCGCCAGGACTTGTTCAATTTTGCTCTCAACATTCTTGTGTAATTGCCGTCTAGTTTCTTCTCCAGCCGTTTAGTTAGCGTCCATGTAGTGCATCCATATAGCAGTTCATCTATCACTTTTTATTCTAATAAAGCTTTTTACATTGATCTACGAGGTGCATACGATAAGTTTCTTGACTTTTTTCTGAATTGATCAGCTCGGCCATTTTTCTGCTGACATGACAACATCTTTCTTTCCGATCTTCTCTGAGCACCCTTGGGAGAAACTTCGCGCAAATCTTCCGCATCTTCAGTTCTTCGCGAATAATTGTGTGTACAGTTCCCACACTGACATCAAACTGTGCACTTATTGTCTCTATAGACACACGACGGTCCATGAAATTCTTTATTTGGCCAATCAGCTCTGGTGTTCTGACTTCCTTACTCCTCCAACACCTCTCATCATCCCTCACAGACTCCCTGCCTTCCTTGAATCATTTATTCCACTCGAAAACTCATGCTGGATTCATGCAAGATGCTCCAAAAGCATTCTGAAGTATTCCATACGTTTCTTTGGCATTTTTTCCAAGTTTAAAACACAATTTTATTGCCTATCGTTCTTCTAAAGTGTCAGATTGCATTTTTGAAATTCACCAGCTGTGACAATCAGGCTTTAGTAGGGTGTATTCCAATTGCTGCTGTAGCTGTTCATTTAAAGCTGAAATCATAAAAATTGGTCAGTCATCTCATACGATGTGTAGCAATAAAATACTGAATTTTCAAGTGTCTACAACAATTTTAAATGCCCATACGAAAAAAGTCTGGAAACTTATCGTATGCACCTCATATGTTTTAGTTTTAGACTTAAATTTCAGTATATGTACATCAGACTATTGCGAATTCAGTAATTATAGTAATTCGTTAGAATAAAATAATTTGTTTTATCTTTACGGTTTCTCATTGTTTTAATGATTTTTTTATTACTTCACCTTTCTTTCAAACTTCGTTCCTCTCAGTTTTATATATATTAAAGTAACCTCCCTTTGCCACCTTAGTTTTCCTTTCTTATCACTTCTGTAGTCAACAGTAGACTCATTTGTGATCCTAGAGATAAAAAGAAAATGAATAAAGAAATATTAGCCTAGTGAGTAGAGTGTTTGCGAATGATCCGGGAGACCTGGGTTCAATCCCTGGTTGTGTCATACCAAAGACTTTAAAAATGGTATTTCATACCTCCTTGCTTAGCACTCAGCAATATAAGGTACGTATCAAGGGTAAAGTTGAGCAATCCAGGAAAACAATTGGCGCCCTCCCCTACACCTCGGTGTAGTAGCTATTGAAAAGGGAGCTTTCTGGTCGCCAACTTGTTTTTACTTATCATTAGAAGTATTAGTAATAGTAGTTGTTACTATTAGTAGTAGTAGTAGATTTTATTTGTAGTAGTAGTGGTAGTAGTTTTTATTATTATGAGCAGTAGTAGTAGTAGTTTTTTATTTTTAGTGGTTGTAGTAGTGGTAGTAGTTTTTATTATTATTACCATTATTATTATTAGTAGTAGTTGTAGTAGTAGTTTTAATTTTTAGTAGTAGTTATGATAGCAGTTTTTATCATTTTTAGAAGTAGTTATAATTTTTATTATTATTATTAGTTGTAGCATTTTACATCAGCATTGTATTTTTCTTCTTTCTTAATGTATCTGGAAATTGTGAAAAAAAATTCTTGGCGTAAAAAAAAGAAGTGGCAAAATAAAATACAGAACACACACACACACACACACACACACACACACACACACACAAAATAATGAGACACCGAGGCGAAAATATGAAGTAAAATAGCGTCGATGCAGAAAACAAATTCAGACGTTTCTGACCCTTATTTGGCGATAAGCCCTATTTGTCTTTCCAATGCGCATGTCAATACTGCTTTATTTTCTTGCTTTTCTTGGCTCTCTTATTTCTTTTCTTTTTCATTATTTCTTTTTATCTTTTTTTTTTTTTTTTTTTTTTTGATGTCATAATGCGACCGGAAAGAAAATCACCAGAGAGAGAGAGAGAGAAAAAAAAAAACGATGCGCTAAACAGTGTTTGGATAGTGAAAGGGAAAAGGAGGTAATAGAATATTCTAGGAATTCATATTCACTTTTCGACATTCAAAAACATCACTAACGAATGGTTAACGTAAAAGCGGAACCAATTCAAAGAAAAAAGATTATGCCGGCTAAATCAGTATTTTTCTATGATAAATACTTGGGTGAATCAGGGGCTTTGCAATATTTTGATAGCATTTGCAATTTTACGGTACGTATATCACGTGACCGAAGTAGTTCAAGCCGTAGAGATACCCTTTGTTCTTAGTAGTATCGTGGTAGCTGGTACCCTGACACATTGTGCATTTCTTCACTGTGTATGTAATTTGAAAAATGCAAATATGAACATGCAGCATAGCCTAATTCGTGAGATCGGTAACCAAAAAATAATTGTCCTTAGAAACGTAAAGGTGCTTTTTGCTTACTGTTGCCGGAGGCTTCAAATAATTTCGTTCGGACTACAAAAACTTCAGCAATATGGAAAGGTCAGATTGGTCTAAAACTACGGATTTCGTAGCTGTTCTCCAAGCTTTAGGATCAAACCTGGCAAGTAACACTAGGAGAGTATCAGTTGTGTTTGATATCTTTCATTCCGGTGTGGTTCTTCACCTTCATTATCTCGATCAAACTATCTACAATTGCTGAATTGAACCATACAATACCAAAATATTGAAAAACATTTGACCCACCAAAACAAAAACACTCTGCAATGCACGAGGGCTGTTTAAAAAGTTCTAAGCCTTACCCAGGAAGAAAAGTACAGAAGAACATTTTTGTTCGTATAAAACTAGAAAAAAACTAATTGTGATGTTTTTTTGTGGTAATGTGATGCCACAAAAAAACTTTTTCTCATGCTCTTTTTTCTGAGTGAGACTTAAAACTTTTTGATCGAATCTTGTAAATCAGTATTCTTCTATGATCCATATTTACTAACTCCTCCGCTCAGGCAGGATATGACACGAGGTCAATTTTTAAACGAAGTTTAACGGGTTTGAATTCAGAGTTTCCCTTCTCCTAGACTAGATTCCTCACCAAGGCTGAATAAAACAGTCTGTCCGACTATTTACCCATAGCTGGAGGGAAAGTAATTGGATTCATACCTTTCCCAAGGGTATTACTGCTATGTGAAATGCAATCATTCTCGTTCAGGATTTGAACTCATATCACCGTGTCCATTTCCTACGACGATAACCATTACACTACGGGCAGGTCCAGAACAGGTTTGAATTCAGAGTTTTCCTCCTCCTAGATTAGTTGCCTCACCAAGGCTAAAGAACACAGTTTGCCTAACTATTTACCCATAGCTGGAGGGAGAATAATTGGATTCATACCTTTCCCAAGGGTATTAGTGCTATGTGAAATGCATTTAGCCTGGTCCAGGATTTGAACTCGTGTCACCATGTCCATTTCTGAGGATAACCATTACACTACGGGCACCTCCAAACCAATATATATATATATATATATATATATATATATATATAAGGCTCCCTTTTCAATAGCTACTTCCCAGAGGTGTTGGGGAGGGAGCGTTACTCCTTTCCTTGAATTGTTCCACTTTATCCTTGCTCCATACCTTATAATGCTGAGTGTTAAGCAAAGAGGAATCAAGTACCATTTTTTGAGTCTTTGGTATGACTCGACCACAGATTGAACTCCGGTCTCTCGGGTCATTTGCAAACACTCTAACCATTATGCCAATATAGGGAAAAGTTGTTTTTTTTATCGTGTTCGTCTTCTATAGACGCACAAAAGATTTTATTTACTGCAGCTATATTCAGTGTGTATTTTGTTGCTACCGAATATGAAAGAGAGCACCAATCCGAATGCTATCTCTAACAAAATAATGAAATTCAAGGTAAGCGAAGTCTCTACAAGACATATCAAACCGTAGAAAAATTAAGTTTACAAAATTAAAAAGAAAAGTAACAAATGAAATATGTTTTTTACTAAAGCAATTATTCATATTAATCAAATTGTACAATTAAGTTTATATGCAGTTCTTAAAGCTGCGAATATGAAAAATAATTAGTGTTTTTGTTCAGTCATGACAACCAAACTAAAAACAAAAGAAAGAAAAATGATAGTGTTGATACCTTTCTCAAGATTCAACCAGTTAAATTTAACTGATAATTTTCCAACAAATCTACGTGTATATTTTTGCACATAAGTATTAATGGTTACAAAAGAATTTTGACCATAGCCTGTCAGTCACGTTCTGTGTTGAAACCTTAACCGGAATAGACAGCAACTTCTCAACCTATGTATGGAATATACAGCTTTGATTGTAACCATTAGATTTTTAAAGGCTAGTGTTGGTAATTCCAGGCTACATCGACAGATACACATGCACATGCGCTCACTCACACGCAAACACATATACGTATGTCACGTATACATACACACTCATGTACCTGTGCTCAGATACACGCACGTATGTTTGCTTGAGTGAATTCCAATATACATCACAATTAAAAATATATCTACTTTTTTATAAACACCAATATAGTGTTGCTTATCAATAATCACTCCTTTACAAGGTGATTTTTATCAAAACAAATGAAATTAGAAATTTTTACTATTAGTCGAATATCAGTCAATTAAACAGGAAATTGTTAGTTATTATTTATTTCCAAACTCAACCGTATTTGCATTTTCTTAGTAAGAAAAATAATTTTTGGTTTGAAAATATATTTATTTCATAGAATTTTGAGTAGGGGTGTATATTCTTTTCGTTCGACATTTCAGTACTCTTGGGTTAGGCTGATGATAATACATTTCATTGTATGTTTCACCAGATATAATTTATTATTTTGAAGAAAATTAATTTAGATATTTTAGGGGTATATCATTTGGTGCATATTTATCGTATTGGCGACACTATATATATATATATATATATAGTGTCGCCAATACGATATATATATATATATGTATATATATATAGTGTCGCCAATACGATATAACTATATATATATATATATATTGAAAGAAAGGGAGGGAGCGAGTAAATCCTATTTACCTAACCCCTCCGCTCGGGCAGGATATGACACAAGGTCAGTTTTTAAGCGGAGTTTAACAGGTTTGAATTCAGAGTTTTCCTTCTCCTAGACTAGTTGCCTGACCAAGGCTGAAGAACCTAGTCTGCCCTAATATTTACCCATAGCTGGAGGGAGAATAATTGGATTCATACCTTTCCCAAGGGTATTAGTGCTATGTGAAATGCAATCAGTCAGGTCCAGGATTTGAACTCGTGTCGCCGTGTCCATATCCTGCGACGATAATCATTACTCCACGTTACAAAAACGTCTTGGCTTAAAACAAAATAGAGCTCAAATCTTGGCCTGTAAGTAAGTAAAGTTGGCGACCATAGTCGAGGGTGACCCGAAGGCTCCTTTTTCGATAGCTACTACACCAAGGTGTAGGGGAGGGCGCTACTCCTTTACCTAGATTGCTCCAATTTACCCTTGATCTGTACCTTATAATGCTGAGTGTTAAACAAGGAGACGTCAAGTACCATTTTTAAAGTCTTTGGTATGACTCGATCTGGGATTGAACGCAGGTCTCCCGGGCCATTGGAGAACACTCTAACCGCTAGGCCAATGTCCGGTAGGTAGGGCAAGATAAAAACAAAAATAAGCATTTGTCTTTTTCATGACAGTTTTAAGGGTATGAATGCAAGAATGACGGGAGTAAAGAGATAGGGAAGTGAAGTTAGGACAAAATATTATACACACATACACTCACACACACACACATATATATATATATATATATATATATATATATGATAGGAAAATATAGATTTTTTAAAGATTTTCTTGTGTGAAAGTGGATTTAGAATCTGTGGTTATTCCCAAGAAAAACCATATAAGAAAACGTCCAGGATTTTATCAGACCTTACCATACCTGAAGAACATCATACTACACGAAAACAATATCAAAATAGAAAACGGATAAAAAAAGACATTTCTCCACTCTGTGCTCCCTTACTTTTGAAAATTATTTCCTTATCACTTACTATTTCCCATTTTTACTCCCCTTGGCGCCAAAACATCAAAGTTCTGTGACGTCACATCATAGTCACCATCTTTGGATGAAACAAGATATGCTGAAACCCCTTTTACTTCGTCCTTTCCCTATTTCTTTCCCATCTTCTCACTAAATATTATTCCACTTTCACAACAAAAAAACTTTAATGAAACCTGTTACATTTGACTTTAAACCTCCCCCTTCTTCCTGCTACACCTTTATCCCCTCCATCATCTTACCATTTCCTCATTTGCTTATAAATAGAAAACTCAGAAAATGATTTCAGTTTAGAATAAAAAGAACAAAATATTACGCATTTTGATTTATACAACTTTCCACATATTTCTATCATACTGTGAGATTCCCCACAATCTATCATTTCAACATACACACACACACACACACACACACACACACATATACATATATATATATACATGGTGTCTCAAAATAGATGCGACCCATTAATATGTTAATTCAAATTCCATCAAGTCATCATTTACGTAAGACTTAAAAAGTGATGGTATCAAACCAGATGACAATGGCAAAAATTGATTGACTATCCTACGGTGCATGTGAAAGACAGCGTTCTTAGGAACGTCTTCGGAGGGACCTTTTCGGACTCCTTCTGACAGAATCTCTTACTGCAACCAATTTGTCAGGACATCTTGCAGTCAACTTCCTGCCAGATCAGGGAATTTCTGCATTCTTATTAAGGCTGTCTACTGACCCTGCGATTTGAAATTTATGTACCCAATGATTTAACTTTTGTGAGAATAATTGTTGAAGTTAAACTTCCTACTTAATTTTTCTTGCACAGTTTTGAATGATTTTGTCTCCAAATAAGTAGTGACACAAAATAATTTCCTCTTTTGTCCAAGACATTGTGATCAAAGATTAATAATTGTTATGGTATATTATTTCAAATATGAAACAAAAAGGAACACAAAATTAATAGTAGTAGAGTTATAAGCAGTCACATGGGTCCCATGTATATTGAGACACCATATATATATATATATATATATATATATATATATATGATTTTTTGTAGGTCCACAGATAGAAGAAATATTTTAAGATGAGTAGGTTCACGGAGAGATTTGTATTTTTTTAGAATTCATTTATTTCATTTTCTTCCTAATTCCGGCCCCAAAAATTCAAATCTCTTCATAAACCTAGTCATTTAATATATATATATATATATATATGTGTGTGTGTGTGTGTGTGTGTGTGTGTGGAGAAAGGGAAAGAGAGAGAGAGAGACATATAGATATTGATATATGAATATATAGATATAGATAGAAATATACACACATAGACACACACACACACACACACACACACATATATATATATATATATATATATATATATAGAGAGAGAGAGAGAGAGAGAGAAAGTGAGAGAGAGAGAGCGAGAGCGAAAGAGAGAAATAATTCTACGTGCGTTGTATATAAGTCAAGATATTAAAGTATTTATATGCATCCAGGCAATCTTCAATTCTTGATCTTTTTGATATTGTTTTTATCGAATAAACATACATACATACATATGTAGACGTACATATATATGCATACATCCATACTTAATTGAATACATACATGCACACACACATATATATATATATATATATATATATATATATATATATGCATCTCGGCAATCTTTAATTTTTGATCTCTTCGACATTGACTGTTTTTATTGAATAAACATACATACATACATACATACATACATACATACCTGTATGCATACATACATATATAAATACATAGATACAAGAATGTGTGCATGCGTGAGCGCCCATCTGCACATCTAGGATTGTGCATGCGTATGCATATTGTACTTGCCTAATTATTAGATGTGTTTGTTTATTTGTTGTGCTTTTTTTCTTTTTTTTACTTTTTCTTTTTCTTTTTTTTTTTTTTTTTTCTTTTGGCTGCTCGTTTTTTGGGGTCTTCTTTCTTTTTCTCTTTTCTTTTTTGCACAATATCTAATTGTGCGTCCCTAATGCTTTGCTATTATAGATTGTGCAGAAGACCGAAAGCTCACGCTTACAGCTAAAAGGTCGAAGTAAAATATAAGGTTTCTCTCGAGGTTTCCAACTACGTATTTACACATAGTCTTCCTTTGTTTTTATTTTTATTTTTTTGGAAGGGGTTCTTTGTTTGTTTGTTTGTTTGTTTTTATTCTATTTTCATTTTTTGTTGTTTTTGTTTTGGTTTGGTTTTTCGGTTGTTTTTGGAAGGAAGGGGAGGTCATATTGTTCTTTAAGTTTTCTCTCTTCGAGAGAAATCTGACTTGAAAAACTCCAAGTTGGTATAACAAATGAAACAGCAAATTTCACCTTTGCAAGCCAGTATTTAATTTAATATTCTCATTTGGAAAAGTCCTCGTAAAACCTGTATGTTCGGTGCCGGCAGACAGAGATATGTCTGTATTCTGTAATAACCGTATATGTGCTTATATCTGGGAATAGATCGTGACAAGTATGAACTAGATAAGAACTGTGACATGAACCAGGGCTCCTGAATGTCGGACAAAGAATAATTGGCTGTTTTAGATTAACTGAAACATCGATTTTCCCTGGAGACTTTAAATCAATATTTAGCGTCAGTCTTGCGTTTTTTTTTCTACCCAATAAACTGACAGAAAGACGGACAAGCTAGTTTCATTGCATGAAAAAAGCTTCTTTCAATCTTAGCAAACTAGTATATGATTTAATATTCTCATCCCCAAGTTTTCCGGATATAAACAAATCAAACAGCCCAATCGGAAGAAACACCAAATGTACAGATAGATAGATAGATAGATAGAAACAGACAGAAATAGATAGATAGATAGATAGATAGATAGATAGATAGATAGATAGATAGATATGAACGGATTAAAATAGATAGATAGATAGATAGATAGATAGATAGATAGATAGATAGATAGATAGATAGATAAGAGTATTCTAAGCTTGAAGCCAGAACTGTCATCAGTTTTCAGGTGGCTGAGAAGTGCAAATCATATGGAATTTACAAAATAATGTCTGATGTAAACTGAAAATCATGTTTTAATCAAAACATATTTTCAAATAAGTCAAATATTGGTTGGCCACTTCGAGCTTAAGTTGAACAGAGAGTCGATGGATAGGAAATATTGACTCTCCATTTAAGAAGAGGTTCCAGGCGCAGCAGTCAGTAAAGATGTTCATGGTAACAGTATTCTTAGACACAAACGGACTCATCACTAGTGCTACCATTATATATATATATATATATATATATATATATATATATATATGTGTGTGTGTGTGTGTGTGTGTGTGTGTGTGTGTGTGTGTGTGTGTGTGTGTGGGTGTGTGTGTGTGTGTGTGTGTGTGATACAACGGAAGATTATAAAAATCTAATTGTACATTTTTCATTTTCAAATAAAGAGCAGTACATAGTCCAGGTTTGTACGCCCCAAGGGTAAAATCTTAAAAGGTTAGTAACATTAAGATACGCACATCCTCTAAGCGAAGAAAACCTTTCTGGTAGCCTATAAAGTCAGCGTTTGAAATCCTCATTTTTATTTCTGCAAGAATATGTACCTTGACACTGGTGAAAAATAAATAATAGATACAATGCACACCAATTCCTTACTAGTAATTATTTATCCGTTTTATTTTCTAAGTGGATTTTATGATACAAAAATAAATAAAGTGATCAATATCCTTATACTGACATGTATTAGGTAAATAAATATGAAAAGGAAATTGCTTCTTGGCGAAAATGATATTAAATATTTTAACAGGCTTGTGGTTTGGAAGAGATAGATAGATAGATAGATAGATAGATAGATCTAACGATTAATTTTCTCGGCACATTAATTTTGACTATACAATTATTTTTATCTTTCTTTTATTATTAAAAATTAAATATTTCAGACTGTTGTTTATATATTTACTAAGCTCATATTTATAGATCCCACTGACTCACATGAAAATCTTGTCTACTCAATTATTTCCGTAATTACTTTAAGAAAATAACTGTAGATAGGTACGCGAAATTAATTTAGGAAAAACATGCAATATATATATATATATATATCCAAGCCCTCTGTCACTAGCTGCATGTGACACAAGATCATTTTTAAGAGGCAAAGCTGGTTTGTATATAGAGTTTTCTTTCTACTTGACTTTTTCCCTTATCAAAAATAAAGAAGCCAGTCTACCCTTCTATTTATCCATAGCCGGGTGATGATAGATAGAGTCATGCCTTTCCTAAGTGCATAAGTGTTACGTGAACTAAGGTCACTGATTACATTTCCGATGACGATAACCGTTACGCTTACTAATTCGTCATATATAAATAGATAGATATGTCTCATTCGTCATATATAAATAGATAGATATGTCTCATCAACCGAAAAGACTTCTCCCTATCGTTCATCGCCTCAGGTAGGTCTTCTGGGCTACATCCAGTATCCTCTCAGAGCTGCTGTATGTATGTTCGAACTGGTCGTCCTGCTTTTGCTCGGCCATATGTGGGGGTCCATTGGAGCACATTACTTATGAGCTCGTCTCTGCTTCTCCAACTTGTATAGTTTTCGTGATGAGAGGCAAGTGGCCGTATAGTTGGTGTCTTGTTGGGTGTTGTCGCCAGGACTTGTTCAATATTGCTCTCAACATTCTTGTGTAATTGCCGTTTAGTTTCTTCTCCAGCCGTTTAGTTAGCGTCCATATCGTAGTATCGATACAACCGCTGCCTGGAAGAAACTGCGTTTCATTTTATCGGTCAGGTCTGATTTCCATATGATCGAGAGCCTATCGATAGCAATCCATGCTTTCGTCAGTCGTGTGTCGACGTCTTTTTCGGTTGATGAGACGCTACTTCCTAGGTAGGGGAATTTGTCTACGAGTTTCAGAGAGGCTCCGTCTTGTGTGGTAATGTTGCCCGTTTGGTTGTAACACATATATTCACTTTTGTGTGCATTGACATGGAGGCCAATGCCCGCTACGGCTCGTTCCAAACTATGCAGTAGTGTCTCTGCTTGATTAGGCGTATTCGCCAGTAACGCCAAGTCATCAGCGTAGTCGGCGTCGGTGATGGTTTTTTCGGGGTACCTTTTGCTTCTTTTCTTCGTCAGCTCGAAGCAATTTTCTCTGAGAGGGGTAAGACAACCCAGACACACAAACCAAATTTTCAGGACTGAAGACTCAGTATTAGATAGTTTGGCGTCATATACACCAAATCATCGAATAAGTCTCCAGTCCTGAAGATTTGGAAAATGTCGAGTACTCATTGGAACCATTAACTGAGTGCCAACAAATAAGCTCTAACACATTTAAAAATAAAGCTATCTGCAAACTATTCCCTTGACAATTATATGTATGTATTGTTATGTAGCCATGTGCCCAGCGGGCTTGCAGGGTGCCAAGTCCACCAGTTAACGCAGGGAACAGACGTTGCTTGTGGTCTGCTGAACGCTATTTAATGTTACAGATATCAACAACTACCGTTCGGAACGACATTTTAAAGCCACCAGGCGAGTTATAGGTGAAATTATTAAAATCAACACAGCTTTCTCAAATACAAGGTCTTCGACAAGTACAATTCTTTCACAAGAAAAAAAGGACTCTGAACTGGCGTGTTTGAGTTAACAAGATTAATAACAATATTCTTTTATTGAATAAAAGAAAGAAACAAAGAAAAAAATGATTCAGGTAAAAGTCAGGAGCGAGAGAGTCTTTCTGTATCTCGTAAGGAGCCTCCACTAATATATCCGTATCCCGGACTAAGCCCCTCATGAAATATCTTTATCCTCGGACCAGCCAGGCATAAAATATCTGTTAATGGTGGAAGGTGATAATGTAGATCGACAACGGGAGACACGGTTCACTTTCCTTCAGACTATGGGATTTAATGGCTGAGTTCGTGGTCCAAATCTCAAGTTTATCATTTCAGTATGAATGCAGCAGGATAAAGTTGAATATATTTAAATTGTATGTTACTTGGGATTCTGTGGAGTTTATTCTTTTCTCCTTTTCCCCTCGTTATTGGGTTTCCATAACACGTTGGTAGAAGGATACACGTCTTATTTCAGATAAGACCAAGATTAATAATTGTCTCTTTCCTGTGGACATATCTTTTCCTTGGGTATTCGTTTAACGAGGATTACCATACCTTGGAGTGCGGGTTCATTCGAAGGATAAGCTTTTTCATTTCTCTCTGGGTCTCTGCGTGGCCTGATTTTGGAATCTGTGTTTCTTTCATATCCCAAATTATGTTCTTGGTTTTTCAAAGAACAAAGGCAATTCCTTACGCGTCCTCATCCTTTGACGACTACATGGCAACTCTTTATGCGTCTGAACCCGGTGATGAATGAACGGCAAATAACTTATTTTCCACTCTCTATTAGCCATGTATGTGTCAGCGGAGAAGCAAACCTTCGACCATGACAGGTACCGAGGAAAAGCCCGCCCCAAAAAAATTCAACACGTGGTGAATTTTCAAAATTTTGGGAAAATACAGAACACCTTAAAAAGGGATGAGAAAATGTTTAACATAAAAACTTTTAAACGCAAAGTTTTGTATCACTTGCTTCAGTCAAAAATAATCTTTAACTCCAAACTGTCTGTAAAATACTTTTTGATTTTTGCTCAAGAAGTTTAGGCAATTTATAACTGCATTTTGAAATTTTGTCTGATTAACTAATACATATTATATACATATATATGTAGAACTAACCCTAACCTCACTCTCAAGATCAGCAAAGTTTTATACGTCATAAAACTTTGCTGATCTTGAGAGTGAGGTTCTCCCACGCCCATATCACCTTGTAATGATAGAGGGCGTGGGAGAGAGAGAAACGGCCTCTCTTTCCATTATTCCGGTTACTACTATAGTCGCTGGCGGTCAGAGAGTTGCAACCCCTCACCTATAACTCAGCAAATGTATTAGGGTGTCATATTTCCTCGTCACAGTATGTATGCATGTATGTATAAACAGTATTTGTTCTTAAATAACATGCAATCGTTTATATGCCATAAAACACAACCAAACTAAAACCATGTAACTATTTAAAATTCTATTAAAATTAGGAAAAATGATTTCACAATTTTCTTCTTAACACAAATTATATTGTTTGTATACCTTTTTTTTTTTTAAATATTGGCCTTTTGATTCGACATTCTTCAGCATATATATATATATATATATATATATATATATATATATATATATATATATATATATATATACTGAAGAATATATATATATATATATATAGTAATAAACGTAAAGAGAAAAGAGAGATAGATAGATAGATTAGGATGTTTTCAACAATTCGATAGGATTAATAAATTTGACGGTAATTAAGATAATCGATCATAAACAAGCAGATAAGGAGGTATAATAAATTGTTATGCTCATTAATCAATGCATCAGACTGTATTATAATTGCTTATGTAGTGAATATATATATATATATATATATATAAGGTGTTTTGCATCTGTGAGTCATGCTCAACTTTGGAAATTGCGCCAAAATCTTGATACATATATATCAAACACGTGATGTGATCAAAATGTATCTAAATCTCTTCTTTTTTTTTTTTCATTTCAAATTTAAATATTTGGTTTGATTTGATTGCTTCTTTTGAACGCACGGTATTCCTCTTTGAAAAATTTCTCCTCCAGTCTGTCTTCCTATTTAATAATAATCTATTTGTGTAAACATAAGGTTTCAATCTAATTACCCTTGTCGGCTATGGCGGTTAAATATGCCGACTTTAGCTCTGCATAAGGGTAAGACCGCCCGGTGAGATTCTTAGATATGACACGCCATCATCTGATGAAGAAGCTCCAGTCCTGGAGAGGGTATCTTCGTGGTGTAATGGTTAAGGTGCTTGGCTGCGGAATTATAGTAAGCGAGTTCGAACTCTAGTTGCGCTTTTACGTTCACTTTCGTACAAATATCCTTGAGGAAAGATATGAACACCCTTATCCTCCCAGCTATGGGTTAAATAGTACCACTACTGTTCTTCTAAAAGAGTAGTTTGGGCTTTAAATAACTAACTAACTAAGAAACCAATCCACTCCCTGAGCGTTGGAGAATGTGGAATACCCTTCACTACCATTACTCTCATGTCCACTTTGACCTGCAGTGGTAGTACCTGTTAGAGTCTTATTTATGGGTTATGTAGAACTATTCTATCGTTTGCCGTATTTGAAACCTTTTAACAGTGTATAAACAATTGATTAATGTTGAATATAAATATCTGTATTAGATACCAAAACTTGAAACCATTTAACTCTACAAGTGAGTGAATTTCGGAGAATAGAATTATTAGTGTTAGATAGCAATACTCGAAACCATTTAGTGTTCGGAGTATGACATTGATGGTGAGGCTCTAATCTTAGATTTTGGGGAATGTAGAATGCCTCTTCATTACCATTACTCTCAGGTCCACACTGACCTAGTATGGCAGTACCTGTAAGAGTTCAATATATGGATCAAATAGAACTGTTCGGTCATCATTATCAGTTTTGTGAAACCATACAGCCGTGTTTAAGTTCTTCGTATTTGATAGGATTACTTGATGAATAGAATTACTAATGTTATATAGCAATACTTGAAACCATCTGACTGTGTGCAAACAAAGGATTAACATTAAATTATATAAGAATACTTTATAAGTTAAAATGCAAATATACATATCAACCGTGAAACAATTTAACTGTGTGCAAACAAATTATTTATATTGAATAGTTATTAGCGTTAGCTTGCAATACTTGAAACCACTTAACTCGACACAAACAAATCATCATCATCATCATGTCGTGCTGCTAGCACGGATTTCCCTGATACTTTCTCGCCACTCGTCTCTATCGTCCATCGCTGCCGACAGATCTTCCAGGCTACATCCTGTATCGGTACAGAGTTGCTGTTGATAGGTTCTGGGTGGTCTTCCAACCTTTGCTTGTCTATGTAAAGGGGTCCACAGGAGTACATCGCTTATGAGTTCGCCCTTATTTCTCCAGCAGTGTCCTGCATGTCTGATTCGTCTAATTTGGATAGTTTTCGTGATGGGTGTGTAAACAAATAAGATCTGGCACGTTTAAAAAAAATGTTGTCTATAAACTATTTGCTAACAAATCACACACACACACACACACACACACACACACACATATATATATATATATATATGTGTGTGTGTGTGTGTGTTATTTGCTACTAAATAGTTTAAAGGCAATATTATTTTAATGGAGTGTAATCCGACGATATATAAAGAAAAATTAATAACAAATTAATCCAAGAAGAAGGAGAGATTTATTGAGAAGCAAAGTCGACACTATAGGGTTTCGGTTCAAATGAAACATCATCTGGACTATGAGGAATGATGTTAGTGATGGATGTTTAAAAGTGCAAATTACAAAAACCTTGGGAAATTTTGTAAAACAAGAAAAAGTTGGCCGTTTAATTAGTGAATCAGCGTTTGTTGTTTTAAATTACGTCCTTTGACTTATTAGAAATGTTGTGTAGAATTTATGTTCCGTTTGTTTATCGAGAAAGATTTCGAATTAAAAGGAGGAAGAAAAAGAAAGATAAAAAGGAAAAGAGAAAGCATAAAATTAAGATATATGTGGAATATATTAACAAAATATGGAATATATTGTAGCTATTTAAAATGGATTTGCGCAAGTAAGGAGAAATATTATAAAAGCCAGGATGAGTGATTAGGGAATTACAGAGTGAAATAGCAGCGGCTTCGAAAATTCGTCTTAGTCTTTTACTATGAATGTAAAGGAACATTTTCGCAGAATTGAAATATATATATATATATATATAGAGAGAGAGAGAGAGAGAGTGAATTTGGCATTAGATAGCCCTCAACAGTTGATATGCCATAAAACACAATCAAAACAAATCAACCTCTTATCCAATACTAATTAATTCAAAACAAATCTATTTGAATCATAATTGGAAACATAAAAGGTACTAATCCTTCTGGTCAGAATTGACTTGGGATAAATAGTAATAAAAGGGTAACTCCACACTCTTAAAGACTCCACAGGGTGTATTTTAGTGTCATATCGCTGACTTCCATTTTGGGAATCTTACCCCCAACAGAGAATGCAGATGGAAAATTCTAGACACTTCTGACAGGGCAAAGATTTAAATCAATTTATGTAAATAGCTGTTCCATTTATATAATGGTGATGTCTAGGTGTCGAGATAGCAGTTATGTTGTCTAGACAAGGTCTAAACGAATCAATAGCAATTCTCGATACGTTTCGTTTAGTATTTTCGCTATTTTTTAATAAGCAACTTTTAACAAAACACAAGATAGTGCAACTGCAGCCGCTTTTATACTGACAAGCCCTTGCTATCTAAAACTTTTTTTTTATTTCATGGACTACAAATTCATATTGGCGTGAGATATGGGGATGTAGTTAAGATTAAAAGATACGTTGACGCAAATTCCCATCATACCAAAGGTTTTGTGTCTATGTTTAATGGTATATTAACCTTCATACGTTGGAGTTTGGGGAATATGGAGTACCCTTTTATTACCATTACTCTAAGCTCAACCTTCACAGAGGGTGATAATACCTGTTTAGATCCCATATTTGGGTGAAACTGTACTATCTATTTATCATTATTTGTGTTTTGAAACCATACAACTGTATATATTTATTTGAAAGAAATACTAAAATAATTACTAATGTTATATAGCAATTCTCGAAACCATTTAACTGTGTGCAAACAAAAAACTAATATTATTAACTGTGTGCAAACAAATTTTTCACTTTAAATTAGATAGGAATACTGGATAAAGACATTCTTGTAAAAGAATAGTAGTGGTACTATTTAACTCGTTAGTTGTAGTGGGATCCTTCCCCATCTCACGATAATGGACTCTTCTCATCTTTATTAGTACAGAGAGATTTCGCTGCCACAGAGGGCAGATCAATATCGGTGTTATCCGAACAGTACGAGACTTCTTACCTTTTCTATGTAACTCTATCTTTCTTGTGTAATATAATCTGTTATCTAATATCCATGTTTGCGTTTTCATTAATGACCGTTTCCGGGGCCACAACATTAATACAGATAAAGGTTGATGAGACACTGCTTCCTAGGTGTCTCATCGACACGCGACTAACAAAGGCATGGACTGCTACGATAGGCTATCGGTCATATGGAAGTCAGACCTAACCGATAAAATGAAATGCAGTTTCTTCCAAGCAATAATCGTGTCGATAATGCTATATGGATGCACTACATGAACGCTAAGAAAACGGCTGGAGAAACAGCTTGATAGCAACTACACAAGAATGCTGCGAGCAATATTGAACAGGTCCTGGAGGCAGCACCGCACAAAGCAGCAGCTATACGGTCACCTACCACTCATCACGAAAATTATCAAAGTTAGACGAACCAGACATGCAGGACACTGGTGGAGAAGTAGGGACGAGCTCATAAGTGATGTACTTCTATGGACCCCTTCACATGGCCGAGCAAAAGCAGGGCGACCAGCTCGAACATACATACAGAAGCTCTGTGATGATACAGGGTGTAGCCCTGAGGACCTGACGGAGGCGATGAACGATAGGGAGTGGTGGCGAGAGAGGGTCAGGGATATCCGCACTGATACCACGACAAGATGATGATGACAGATAAAGGAGTTTATACGTTTCTTTAGGGTATTAAGAACCTAAAATAAACATAATAGTGTAACTGGAATTCGAACTTGCATTCTATGAAGACACAGTCAAGCACTTTAGCCACTACGCAACAAGGACTCCGTCATGTCAAAGATGTTTTGACCAATGGACAACTTGCTGGAGTAAGTGTTCTGAATGCCGAGGGGATTATTGAGAAAAAAATTACTTTGTATGAGTGCTCGTTGTTTCTGTGTATGTGTATGTGAGTGCATCTATCTATGTCTGTGTATATGTATGTCTGTGTCTGTATATATGTAAGTGTAAGTGTGTGTGTGTGTACGCAAGCGTGTATGCATGTGTATGTGTGAATATGATGATGATCGCAGTTGTAATGTCCTTTAACTTGACATCACTTTGGACGCAGCTAACGTAACGTCAAAAACACACACACTGAACTGTGGGTCTGACTGGTTATTATCAACTGAAAGAATCAAATATGCATTTGCCTCTGGCACAGTTTAAATCATATACAAAGAATTTTTTTTTAATTCTTAAAAAAGTCAAGATGAACGCACGAAAAGCGATGAGTCAAATGTAAGAAGCATGCAGACAAACAAAGCAGACAATAGAGAAGTGAATACATGATACACGTAGAGAAAAAGATAGCGGGAAAATATGTGGAATGAGTGACCAAGGTTTCATCCTGGATATGACAGGTGTCAAGGATGAATCAATAAGTTTGCATCCTGACATGGACTCATTAGTTGAATTTTGATCTAAAGTTTACAATAGATGATGCTTGATCAATATTTTTCTCTTTTTTTCTTTTTCTTTTTTTACTAGTGAATCAAGTGCATCGGAAAAAAATCCTTCTGTAGAAAATAAATATTTTTAGCGTGAAATTAATTATTTTCGTTATCATGTAGTGTGTTTAGAGACTAACCTACAAAGATAGATAGATAGATAGATAGATAGATAGATAGATAGATAGATAGATTCCCCTTATTTAGTGAATAACCCTCATAGATAGATAGGTAGATAGATGTAAACAAACTGAGATAGATAGATAGATAGATAGATAGATAGATAGATAGATAGATAGAAAATTGACAGAGAGCGAGTGGGGACGGGAGGCAGGGATAAGGAGATAAATAGATTGGTAGAAAGATAGATAGACAAAGAGACGAAAAGATAGATAGATAGATAGATAGAGAGAGAGAGAGAGAGAGAGAGAGAGAGAGAGACGAAAAGACATAGACAAAGATTTATTTACATAGAGAGAGAAAGATAGTGTTGGGAGGAGATAGATAGATATGAATATGAACTAAGATAGATAGATAGATAGATAGATAGATAGATAGATTTGCTGAACTTGTGTCAATCGTGACAAAGAAGGCGGCAGTTAAACTGCGCACTTTATCTTTCAAATTAATCTGGGATCCAATATTTTGCAAATTACTTTTCCAAATCTATGACAAAGCAATGGCGGCATCTTCGCTTGCCTGTGCGCTCTTCTGATAAGATGGAATGTGCTCTGCGCATTTGTCGGAAGAGGGACAGATTGATGCTGGGTGAGTCGGGGACGTGTTGTGTGTAAGAATGAAAGAAATAATGTTGGCTGTGAGGCGGAGTCTTCCACTTTTCGAGACGAATTTGGCATTCTGAGTGTTTGGGATGGATTTAGAGGCAGGAAGGTCAAATAGATTTGGTGAGAAAGAAGAATAGAAAAGAAAGAGGAGGGTAAAGAGAGAAAGTGAATGGGGCGGGAAAAGAAAGAAAAAAGAAAAGGTAGGAGTGAATGAAAGAGTAAAAGAAAGAAAGGGGGTTAAATGAGAAAAGGAGAGAGTAAAAAAATAAAAGGGAATAAAAGAAAGAGAGAAGTCGAAAATAAAATAGAAAATAAGAAGATTGAAAACAAGAGAACGAGTAGAAAAGAAAAATATAAAAGAAAGAAAAAGAAACTTTTAAGAAATAGCAAAAAATATTAAAATGACATAAAATCTAAAGAGAAAAATAAGAAAGAATGATAGGAATAAAGTATATAAAAAAATAAAAGAAAAAAAAGAGAAGAGCTGTGAAGAAAATGAATGAAAAAGGAGGAAATAAATATGATAAAAAAAACTTTTTAAAAAGTAGCAAAAATGAGGGAAAAACTAGAACTGAGGAATAAAGAAAGAAAGAAAGAATAAACAAAAAGAAAGAAAGCATCGAAAAAAATGTAAACAGTAAGGAATGAAAAGAGAAAATAATATCAAATGAAAGAATAAAAAAGAAATATTCACTGAAGAAAGAAAGAAAGAAAGAAAGAAAGAGGGAGAAAAATATAAGCAAAAGAGAAAATGGAGAAAGAATATTAAATAATCTACCAATAAAAATAGAAAATAAAGAAAAAAGGAAAAAAAAGAACATAAGATATCAAGAAATTAATTTTAAATCAACAAAGAAAGAAAGAAAGAAAGAACTATGCAGGTGTAAAAGAAAGAAAGAAAGAAAGAAAGAAAGAAAGAAAGAAAGAAAGAAAGAAAGAAAGAAAGAAAGAACTATGCAGGAATAAAAGAAAGAAAGAAAGAAATATTCACTAAAATTAGAAAGAAAGAAAGAAAGAAAGAAAGAAAGAAAGAAAGAAAGAAAGAAAGAAAAATGCAATTTTGATATAACATTTAAAAAGCATGGTCAACGAAGAGAGTTAAGTCATACAAAAAGAATGAAAGAAAAAACAAACAATCAAACAAACAAACAAACAAACAAATTTTGATAAAAAAAAAGTTGAAAAAACATGGTCAATGATGAGAGTGAAGTCATAAAAAACGAAAGAAAAGTAAGAGATTATAGAAAAGAAAAAAATAATAAATATAAAAAATTGAATAATTAGATGTTTAGTGGGGAAGAGGAAACGAAGTAAATTTTAAAGCGAGTGAACGGTAAAAAAAAACAAGAGAGAAAAAAAGCAATAGAAATAAACATTTATTAAATAAATGAATGAATTTATAAATAATTCAATGAGCAATAATAATATAGACATGAATGAATAAATAATAATAATAATAATAATTTTATATATATATATATATATATATATATATATATATATATATATATATATAATGATTTTAAAAATGAAAAATAAATCTGATGCAATCAAAGATCGTAAAGAAGAAAATTGCAGGGAATCTTTGAGGAAAAAAAGGAATTAAAAAAATGTAGGAATGAGACAGTTAATAAGAAAAAAAAGTGAAAGGTTAAAAAAATAGAATAATACAAAGACGAAGACCTAGGAAAGAAATTGAAGAGAAATAATAATAATAATAATAAAAAAATACGCGCGAAAGTTTCCCGCCAACTGTATATGAACTTGTGTGGTGGGGCAGGATAGTGAGATGGAATAGGGTGGGGCGCTGAACATGTGATAGGCCGCAAGCCGATCAATACACTGTGAGATGTGATTCACCGGGGAAATAGCAATGGATTTAGGAGCCAGAACTGGCTTTCTATCCAATATTGATTCTAGAAGATGGTAGTTGAATATGCACCGTTCGGCTGCGTTCTGCCATCCACAAATCTCTCTCTCTCTCTCTCTCTCTCTCTCTCTCTCTCTCTCTCTCTCTCTCTCTCTCTCTCTCTCTCCTTGTGAGTGTGCGTGTGTATACGTGCATCTGTACGTATGTAGGCATAAATTTTGGCACAGCCAACAGACTGTGTATTCACTCTGATTAACATTTTACACTACTGTGTGCGTGAATTTACACGTGCAGCCATAACTGTAAACACGCAAAAAGAAGCGGAAATCGTTCAACACACATACACACACACTCACAAACACACATGCACACACATACGACAAACACACAGTCATAAATACACACACACACATATATATATATATATACATATATACATACATATATATGTATATATATATGTTTTCATGTATAAGTAAATCAAATCTTTTCAAGATTTTTTGGTATTGCTCCAGGCAAGATAGACGGTTCCAATCTTCTCTCCAAGTACCATGCGACATATTGTACTAGGGCACTTGTTACCAGTATCAGAAAGTAATCTCTAAGATAGATAGATAGATAGATTGATAGATATTTCTATGAGTGAAGCCGTCTAAATATTAGGATTATGCAAAAATATCATGAAAGAAAAAATTATCTGTGTATTTAGTCACTAATTTGAAAAAAAAAACGCGCGAAAGTTTATGAACACTTAATATGCTAATTAATTAATAGGCCCATTACCTAACACTTAGATATTAGGTAAATTTTGATATCAATTATAGCTGTATAAAGTTAGATATCAAATATTATTGCATATTGTTCATTAATAATCACTACGGAATTAAATTAATTTGACAGAATGCCGTTTTTATCGAAAATTAGGTTATTGTGTGCATCTATACAAACACGATATATATATATATATATATATAGTCATCTACAGACAAACTGTTTCGTTGTATCACAACTCTTCAGTGTGGCTAGACACGTAGGACGCTCGAATCCGGGATCAAAACCCGCCCAACTTTACGCCAGACTTAGTATCAGACCGCTCGGCCAACAAGCGTACCACGTCAGCTTGGGAATTATAAGGTATTAAGTTGTAGCGTTCGTTTGTTTACATTTTATACCTTACCGGATACCAAATTGCTCAATTCATTCGAAGAGCTAGAGATAAAATCTAACAGACAAACAGACAGAGACGGGGAGAGAGTATTTGAGAGAGAGAGATTGTTAATATCTTATAATTGAAGTGTTTGTATGTGATTTCGATTTTGTATTAGTTTTTTGTTTTTAGTTTGTTTGTTTTGTTTTGTTTTGTTTTTTTTTTTTGGTTTTGGGGGTTTTTTTGTTAGATTTGGGGGGGTTGGGGGGTTGTAATTTAGTATATTTGTAATTCTACTACACGCATTTCGTTCTTTTTAACGCGATAGAGTTGCAAGGTATGTGTTGAATATTACTATTGGCTTATTATTTCGTTCTTTCAAGAATAGATGGGGCTTATAGTTTATTCTGGACGATTCAAGTTAATTCCACGTCAAAATACTTTGGAGTAAATTGTCTACGACGATTTTCAGCTTTTTCTTGTAAAGAATCTTCTTTTCCTTTTTTCTTCAACCCCCACCCTTTCTTCTACTCTCATCATACCTTGTATGAATATGCATGTATGTGTTTTTTATCAATGTGTCTGCGTGTATATATGCGTATATACTGTGTGTGAGAAGGAATCCAATGGATGGATGTATATTTACTTGTTTAGTGTGTTCTTGGTACCAGGTGTAGGGTGTGTATAGGCATACGTGGTGAATTCAATAAGTTTCCAGACTTTTTTGTACAGGCTTTTAAAATTATCGTAGACTCTTGAATATTCAGTATGTTATTGCTATACATCTTATGAGATGACTGGCCAATTTTTATGATTTCAGGTTCAAATCAACAGCTACAACAGCAATTGGAATACACCCAGCTAAACCCTGATTGTCACAGCTGATGAATTTCAAAAATGCAATCTGGACATGAGGACAGAAGAACGATATGCAATAAGATTGTGTTTTAAAGTTGGAAAAATGCCACAGAAACGTATGGAATACTTCAGACTGCTTTTGGAGCATCTTGCATGAATCGAGCATCATTTTTTGAGTGGCTTAAGAGACTCAAGGAAGTAAGGGAGTCTATGAGGGATGATGAGCGGTGTCACAAACTATCTGACCAAGATGAGCATCAAGACAGTTCCTCACCTTCCCTATAGGCCAGACCTTGCTCCATGTGACTTTTGGTTATTCCCTAAGCTCAGAGGCTGTCGTTATGAGACAATTGAGGAGATAAAAGGGGCTGTGACGAAGGTCGTTGACACGCTCACTCAAGAGGACTTCTATGGAGCCTTCCAGAAGTTGATGGAACGTTACAACAAGTGCATTGCAGCCAGAGGAGATTACTTCGAAGGGTACTAGAGATTCATGTGTGAACTATCAATAAAAGTGCCAATATGAAAAAGTCTGGAAACTTATTTTATGATCCTCGTATATATATACATATATGTATGCTTCTGTGTGCACACACCCGTACACACATATTTTCTAAGGCATTAACTTGGCCTAATCTGTGGGCGAATGCATTTATAAGCATACATATATGTTTTAATCTTTTAGGTATACACACACACACACACACACACACACACACATATATATATATATATATATATATATATATATATATATATATATATATATATATACAGGAGTTGAAGAAAATAATGGAAACACCTGGAACTTTCAAACAAATTTATTCTAATAAGGTTTTCTGCTTGCAGTCCTCCTGTGAAATCCAGCTTTGTGCAGCTCCCTTCTCACAGTTCTCGAGATGGTCATTAAGCTCTGCTGAAATTTTCGGAACTGTATTCTTGTGATCCTTCCTAACAATCAGCGTAAGGGTCCAATGGTTCAGACATATTTTGCTTTCTTCCAGAGTTTTGCTTCAATGAGGAGGTTTTTCCTTCTTTTTCAAATGCTGTCATTACTTTCGAGATAATACTCCTTGCTACATCAAATAATTCAGCAGTTTTTGTTTCTCTAGCGCCTGCCATACGAGCTCCAACAATTTGACCTCTTTTAATGTCTGACTGATCTGCCAATTCAATGAATTTTGATTAATTTCTCCTGATATCTGTAAAAAAACAACTTTAATAGTAAATTAAAAAATATAAACATAACAAACATTTGATGGTTTTATAGGAGTTTCAAAATTATAATAAGATTCTTGATGTTTCCATTATTTTGTCCAAGCGCTGTATATATATATATATATTTTTATGTAGATTGGTTGGGTTTGGTTTTATGGCATATCAACCATTTTAGGTTATTTAATGCCAAATCAATTTTATACATATAAACAACAGTACAGTTTAATATAAACACAGTTTTTGTTTACACTCAGTAAAAAATAAACGCAGTTCTATTTCAAACAATCCAGTTTAACATAAGTATTCAGTTCAAGGGTCAAAAACCGTTCTTCGTCAGATGGTTTGTTTTTATGTCATATCAAACCTTGCAATTTTTTCAATGACAAACTTTGTTTAGATTTATATATTAAATACACATGGTTTGTGATCATTTTTCTAATAACATTTTAAACAAACCTGAGCTCATTTTCCTTCTCAGACAAATGATTTCAAGTATTTCTATCCAATACGAATCATTCTATTTACTTTTCTTCATTTGCTTGCCCACAGTTAAATTATTACGAAAGTTGCTATGTAACAGTAACAATTTTACATCAGGCATTTGCATATATTTAAATAGATACATATTACATGTAAGAGATTAACATTTTAAAAGGTGAGTGAGCTTATAAGTTTGCCCACAGTTAAATTGTTTCAAGTATTGTAGTTATTGATTATTTCTTCAAAATTAAGGTTGGCAACAATGCGGCCTACGTCACTATCCATACTTTCTATACTATAGTTTCTTTGTAGGGTTTTTGTCGATCCCAGAGCATTGCACTGTTTGATTCTTATTGGCGACTTTGTTCTTGAGGGCTTTTTGAATGTACTTCCTGGTCTTTCCTTGTTCCCTTTGGTGTTCATGTGTATTTTTTGCAGCTTGGCTAATGGGAGCTTGTGATAGAAGTTTTTCAGGTCTTAGGGGGAGACAAGTTTTTCAGTCTCTCTTTAATGCTTTTTGTTGGACAGATTGGTGACTTATGAAACGGTTGTTTTGCCGGAGATTTTGCACTTTTAGAATTAGTCGTGTTGGAGTGGTAGATCCTACGTGTATTTTTGTTTGGACTTCAACATAAGATCTCTCTCCATTCCCAATTTGTTGCTGAGCTGGTGTTTGGTAAAATTTGGCTTCCAACGGGATCAATTTCTCCACGAGTGTTCTATATTTGTTGTCTTCATTGGTTGTATTCGCTCTCCGTGCAACCGAAGCGCAGCTTCTTTCTCCCACGTAGTTCCCTACAATTTTCCTTGCTTCCAGGAAGGACATATTTCTTTTGCGTTTCGTCTCAAGTATTTTCTTTTCTTTTTAGTAAACATCGCAAGATCTGTCGAAAACCATACGATCTTGTCGGCAGTTTTTACATCTAATTTCTTTCAAGCAATCTTCCTCCACGTGGTCCGGGTCTATTTTGCCGCATTTTGCACATGTCTGTCGTCCTCTACAGGCTTCCCTGTGGTGTCCATATTTTTGGCATTTGAATCCCCTTGGGGGAGGTTGGACATACTGCTCAACTCTCACAAGACAATAGCCGATCTTCACCTCCTTGGGAGTATGGGGCTGGTTAAATATCAAGATGTAAGTGTTGGTCTGTATTCGTTCTTCGCCTTTTCTAATAGAGATTCTTCATATATTTGTAATTCCCTGTTTCCCCATGGCCAATGTTATCTCTTCTTCTGTATCCAATGCAAACTCCCAACTCCTAATAACTCTCTTGGAAGTGTTGAGTTTCTCCAGCTGGTAGGCTCTGCATTTCGTCATATGAAAGGTTTTTATTTTTAATGTTTTCTGCCTGCCTCCGGCTGTCCACCTCAACAATCAAATTGCCATTCCTTGTTTTCTTTAACGTTTTTGGGTGTAGTCCCTGTAGAAATAACTATTTTTATGAGAAAAGGCGAGGATTAGATGAGGCAGACCTCCTCCAAAGATTCAATAACAATTAATCTGAGGAAGTCTACTGCCTCTTTCTCTGACAAATTTCGTTTATTCTTTTATATTTGAAGACGCCATATAAGCTGTATATTTTTCTCTGGCCCTGCGCTCCACCACCCACCAGGGAGTCTAACTTGTGTTAGGAATAAACCAAGGGGGAAACCCATTCGCCTTAGTTGAGACGGGGATACACGACCAGTTTACTCAAGTTGAAAGCAGGTTTTCGAGTCGTCGCTAATTTCAGGTTCTCAGCACTGGTCATATTCCTATCCTCTCAACGCAATTGACTCTCAGCCACTGCCTTCTAGCGCCTAAAAGAGAAAGATTGGGAACTTGCTGCAAGTGCAGATTTAGAAATACATAATAAAATACATAGGTGCTAGAGCTTGATATCACCAGCCAATAGATTGGATTAGGCGTGTCTGACCGCCGGTCAGACCAAGTAAGGGCCAAAGTTGTGTGTTGCAAACCACTCACCAGTCTGTCGCTGGATCAATGACTGCTCAACCACGAGGATCCCATCCTAGTGTCTTACGGGTCACCACCCACGGACAACAGGTGGCCCCATTGAGGGGATCTTACCTCTCTGCAGAGGTGCAGTCAGCGTATTCTACAGCTCCAGCCGACAGGGCAGCTTTAATGTAAAGCGATTCTGTTTAGAACTTGGGTGCAACGTGTATAAATTTATTTGCATTTTGTCGACTTGATTATGTAAAATACATTTTTAGAATTACAGCAATTCAATGTGTACACATATATATATATATATATATATATATATATATATATATATATATATATATATATATATATTGGGCAAACCATGAAGCCGAGATATTAATGATGAAAATGAAAAAATGATGAAAAGAGCGAAGAGTTCTTAGTATTTTATGTTATGTCTTTTATCTTGATAAGGAAAAATAACCTTTGAAGCGAATGTATACCACATAAAATTATCATCAATATGCAAATTAGCTTAAACATTGTTTGAAGCATTTAAAATCTATTGGTTTAATGGAGAAAAAAATCTGTCCATGACAAACTATTTTTCCCAGGCTACAAATAGAATGGGAATATCAGTATATATACATATATATATATATACATATATATATATATAACCCCGACACACAAATATATATAACCTATATTTAGTAGAGTATATGTATATATATTGGCCTATGGGTAGCCTAATGACCCGGAAGACCGGGTTTCAATCCCAGGTTGAATCATACCAAAGACTAGAAAAATCGTACCTGGTTGCGTCTTGTTTTACTCTCAGTATTATAAGGTGCGGTTCAAGGGTAAAGTGGAGCAATCTAGTGAAAGGAATAGCGCCCTTCCCAATACCTTAGTGTAGTATCTATTGAAAACGGGAGCCTTCGAGTCACCCAAGATTGCAATCGCCAACTTTACTTTATATATATATATATATATATATATATATCGAATTACCGTCATACGTACTAACAAACAAGGCCAGATAGAAACAAACATTGAGGGAGAAGGGTGGGGAGATCTGTATGATGGAATGCTTCAGTGACTAAGCTATTCGGTAATAATAAAGCTTGGTGGAAACTTTTTGCCCGATATTTATTGTCGTGACAAAAATTAAGCTTAGAAAATAGTCCATGTATATATCTATATGTATATATATATATATATATATATATAATCTACTTTTCTATATTTATAAATAAAGATATATCGGTGACAGATCAATTGTTGATCTAAGTAAGAGTAGGGTAGCTACAGTCAACGTCGCTTGTTGACTCTCACTTTTTACCTACGCTATCATCCGACTAATATATATATATATATATATATATATATATATATATATATATAAGTGTGCGTGTGAAGTAAGAGGTAGACGAAGGTAGAAAAAAAGAAAGAGAGAGAGATAAAGATAGACAAGGAAAGATAGTTTATATGAGGATTGAGAGTAGTTATTTATTTAACTTTACTGAGTTGGTGAACAAGACTAGATGTAAAGTGGAGACACTGAGATTCGAACTTACTAGGAATGATTTGCTAATCTAGCTAGCTCATCATTAGACCACGTGAGACACTCATGACGAGGGAGAGTAGCACACTTGATAATTACAAGTTTGGTGTACGAAAATGTGAATAGATATGAAGGGTAATATATCCTCTTACAATGTCAATGTTCTAGGTTCGTAAGGATCTAGTTTAGAATTCTGTTTTCAGTGAATAATGATTCTAGTTCAAACCTAATATAACCTCTCTCTTTTTCTATAACTTTCAGAATTCAGTGTCGTCTTGGGTCAGAGTTGACTTTACCTCGGCATATTTTAAGAAAAGCTTCAAAAGAAATCCCGTTTGTGGTTTCGTTTGAGATGATCATCAGAAATACATTTGGGAAGATAATTTATGCGAATTATCCACCATTTTGATTTCAGTAACAATATCAGGATAGTTTTGGATTAGTAAATATTACTTTCCAGACAGACTGATTGATAATATAGTTCAGTCTAGAAAGATTCTGGGTGTTCATATGATATAAGCAAGAACTGAATGTATGACATATATATATATATATATATATATATATATATATATATATATATATATATATATATATATATATACATATATATATATATATATATCAATAATATAAAGGGTTTTGTTCTTTATATGTGTTCATGAAACAATTTTTGAACTAAAGAGCTGTAAAAAACACATCTATTTACAGAACTCTAGTATATATATATATATATATATATATATATATATATATATATATATATATATATATATATATATATATATATGTGTGTGTGTGTGTGTGTGTGTGTGTGTGTGTGTGTGTGTGTGTTTACTCAACTTTTCTGCAGAAGCAGAATAAAAAAAAGGGTCAATTTTTAAGAGAGCTTTAACAGGTTTGAATTATAAGATTATTTTCTCCTACCCAGCTGGCTCAATCAAGGTTAAAGAGCTCAGTCTGCCGTACAATTTACCCATAGCTGGAAAGAAAATATACTTTTCCTAAGGATATTAGCGCTAAATGAAATTCAAAAAGCCTCCTCCAGAAATGGAATTATATTAAATCACTTTAAATACATATTATTTTATATATATATATATATATATATATATATATATATATATATAAAGTGATTTAATATATATATATATATATATATATATATATATATATGTGTGTGTGTGTGTGTGTGTGTGTGTGTATGTTGTGTTTTGGTAGATAGATAGATAGATAGTTAGATAGATAGATAGATCTTTTTAGAGACATACATACACACACACACACATATATATATATATATATATATATATGTGTGTGTGTGTGTGTGTGTGTGTTCGGTTGAAGACCGCACTGTTCACTTGTTAAGATTAAAGACGTTCGAATATTATTATTTTTCTTATATATATATATTTGAAGTATTTTTTTATGTGGACAACCAGTGAAATAATCAAAAACGCTTGTGTTGGTATGGCGCACTTTCTCCACCACCTTGACACAGACATAAGAAAAATAAGAAGACTTGAGAATCTTCATTAAAGATCTTAAATACAAAACACTCTGTGGTCTTCAACCGAACATGATTAGATAACGATTTCCTGCCTAAATACACAACACACACACACACATATATATATATATATATATATATATATATATTAGATATATATATTTAATTCATGGTATTTATGGAATTTATGATAGCTCTATTTTAGATAATTAACACTCTCCATATCATATTGCACATGGTTCGACACAAACACACAAAATTATTCCTATTGCTTTAGTATACCCACTTAAATGGGACAGAACAATAAACTGACAGGATGTCTGCAGAGGGGTAGGATCCTCCTAATAAGTGTCCTGCATATGACACCAAACCATCTGATGATTAGGCTCCAATCCTAGAGATTTGGGGAATATGGAGTATCCCTTCGTGACTGTTATTCCCATATGGAATGGATCCATAAATCTAATGTTGGTTTATTGATATCCTCACTTAAAAATGCTGATTACTAACTAAAAAAAGTTCCTTCTTCACTCATTATTGCTAAGGATTATGTTTTCTAATTCTCAAGAAAACCGCACGAAAATGATTGTTGTAATACGGCATCCAAAGAAAGGGTTAAGTGGACCTCGTTTGATTTAGTTTTTTCTCCAGCTCATCCATCAGACGTTGGTGCTCAATGCCGGTCAGTGGAGCTCGGTTTGTTTTTAATCGTCTTTATTTCACTAGCAAGTTATATATATATATATATATATATATATATATATATATTGTCATCCACTCAAAACCTGAGTGGTGTTACCTGATAGGGTCCTATCTATGGAACAAATAGAACTATTGGACTGTGTGCAAACTGATGACTGATGTTAAATTGAAGTGTTATTGTGTTATAACAATACTTGGAACCATTTGAGAGTCTACGAATGAATGTGAAGCGTTGAGTCGAATGATTTGAGACGAATAGCAATGATTGTAACCACTTCACTGTGTGCAAAAATTATTATTTTGAATAGTATTATTAGTATTAGATATAAACCATTTCACTATGTGCCAACAAATGAACTCTGTTTCATTTTAAAACGTTATTTACAAAATATGCTTTTACAATCCGTATATCTAATATATATGTAGTAAGAGGATTTGGCATTAAATAACCTACGAGGGTTGATATGCCATAAAACCCAACCAACCAGCCATAGATAGATTGATGATATATTCTGACACGATCTAAGAACATATGTAACAAAGGAATAATCAAATAACATTATTACAGAAAACCAAAATCTTATTAACAGGCAAAACTATTTTGTTAATATTTCAATGTTTTTATTATTGGTTTAGTGTGTAGAGTGTTCGCCAATGGTCCGGAAGGCCTGGTTTCAATCCCAGGTCGCGTCATACCAAAGACTTTAAAAATGGGACTTGATACCTCCTTGCTAAACTCTCGTATCGAGGGAAAAGTGGAGCAATCCAGGGAAAGGAGTAGCGCCCACCCCTACACCTCCGTGTAGTAGCTATTGAAAAGGGAGCCTTCTGGTCGCCCTCGACCTACTTTAAACACTAAAATATCATACAGGGAATAAAAATACATATGGTTATTTTATTTTCATCATTTACTTTTTTTTTTATTTCATTCAATTTTTTAAAGTTTCCAAGGAATGGAATTATACTACATCTGATGGCAAGACTCCAGTTATGGAGCTCTAAGAAGTGTGAAGTTCACTGCCATCACTTCAAAGTTCATACCGACCCGGAGCAGTAGTACCTAGTTAGGATTGCCATCTATGGGTCAAATAGATCTGCTTAAAAGATATTCATATTTGATGGGAACGTGTGCAAAATCAAACGTCTCATGAAACAATTACACAATAAATGTATATATGAACATACAATCATCTTACCACTAGGCATAAAATAACCCACAACAGGTTGGCATGCCGTTAAAATCAATCAATCAATAAATAAACCAAAATATTTAGCCTTTACTTAAATGATAAGACTCTTTTACCTCAAGGTAATCTTTTCAAGCAGCTCTTATACAGAATATATCTACGATTGTATTCTTGATTATCAGAAAATTGTTTATGAGTTCGAGCCTTGCTGGGAGCTCCATACTTTTGGCCTTGTGCTACAATTAAGCTAAGCTTAGTTAATACAAAGGCGCTGATTGTCGTGTAATGTTTCGCCAGCTAAAATAATTAAACATTGTTAGTTAATTTGAGTCCCGCTGAGTGCCATATCTAAGCAAAACTTAGCTAATAATTACACCAATATGTGTATTCTTATATCCTTCTGTTTTATTATATTGTCCATTCTCTCTCTCTCTCTCTCTCTCTCTCTCTCTCTCTGGTAACTCGAATCTCCAAAACGTTTTCTAAAAAAACCGCTTATCTCTACCTTTTTTTGTTTATGAATGTTACTCAATAATATTTCAGAAAACAGATACACTACTAAGAACTTCCTCTCTGATAAGAAAACCTGTCATATGCATCAACATAATAGCGATTTTTTATGAATTATTGATTTCATACACATATTTGTGTGAGTATTTTTCACTTTGGCCGCAAACTTCTCCGATCTTCATTCGATAAAAGTCATACTATGGTAATCCCTTTTGTTCACGAGTGTAGGACAAGTTTTTTTATAGTACAGATCTGTAAAAATAATCCCAAAGGTGTTATTCATAACAAAAGTAATCCAGAAACAATAGTGAAAATAATGGGGAATTTTTGAAGACAACACGATACGACAGGCGCCTTTTGAGAACTAGAGAGTGCACTGAAGATACCAATTTGAATAATTTATAGAATGAGGAAAATGCTTTACTCCTGATCAGCAGCCAAAGCAATTCCATTATTATTAATATTAATTACCTCATATGAATTGTATCACATAAGTTATTCAATAGGTAATTTGAACTGAATATTATTTTAAAGCAGACCATTAAACTATACTAGTAATTACTATATTCTTATAACGAGTTGTGTGTTACAGAAGAAAACTTCTATATATATATTTAGCGGATTTGTGAATGTCTGAATAAAAAGTCGATATATAGATTAAATAAATTTTAATTTTTTAAATTAAATAAAAACTTTGTTAAAAATATAAGTTACAAAGTCTTTTCTAGAAGAAAGATTGTTTTAGAGCATGAATATTCTCCAAATATTTACATTATAAGAAATAAAATTTCCTACATTTAATGTACTTCTTTACATTGGCTAAATCTGGTGGATGTATTTTGTGTGCGTAAAAGATCTTTATGTGAGTATGTCACTATGTTGGAGAGAAAGATGTAAGTGGAGGTAGCTAGAATTTTCATCTGCAGGAGAAAGATTGTAATTGCAGTACGAATATTTATGTAAAAATTAAGCGATGTTAAAATTGAGAGGAAACTTAAAAGAAATAAAGTGGAAAGTTCCGAGTAGATTTACAGAATTGATCCGTAAATCTAATGTTGGTTTATTGATATCCTCACTTAAAAATGCTGATCACTGACTAAAAAAGCCTCCTTCTTCAGTCATTATTGCTAAAGATTGTAGTTTTCTATTTCTCAATAAAACTGCACGAAAATGATTGTTCTAATACGGCACACAAAGAAAAGGTTAAGTGGACCTCGTTTGATTTAGTTTTTTCTCCCGCTCATCCATCAGACGTTGGTGCTCAATGCCAGTCAGTAGAGCACGGTTTTGAGTTTTTTTACTCATCTTTATTTCACTCGCAAGTTTTATATATATATATATATATATATATATTGTCATCCACAGACAGACTGTTTCGTTCTATCAGAACTCTTCAGTGTGGTTAGACAGGCTAGATTCCCGAAACTGGGATCGAATACATATATATATATATATGTATATATATATAATGTAGTTTGCTATATTGATAAATACGGTGTACTTAGTATCCGTGATAGAACCTATATATTTCTAATTTATGATAGTTTAGAGTCAACGGCGATTGATGACATTCTTTTTCTCGCCTATACGATCATCATTAGAATAATGACAAAGAAAGACAGTGACAGTCACCAAACCCGATTGACTCTGCGTCAACACTTTCCTAACTTATATATACACGCAGGTATTTGTTTATTTGTTTTGTTGTTTAATGGCATATCAACATTCTTCGGTTATTTAATGCCAAATTCATCCTTCTAGAAGAACTGTAGTAGTACTATTTAAACCATAGTTGGGAGGTTAAGGGGCTTCATACCTTTCCCCAAGGTATTTCTGAACGTACTAGTGGGACTGGAGTTTGATTTCCTTTACTACAATTCCTCAGTTCATCACTTTAACAATTACACCGCAAAGACGCAACCCACACACAGATGTGTGTGTTATTTATTTTTTCATTGTTACTTCTGCTGACAATGCAGATGATAAAGCTCTTGCAAATACACATCCTCAAGCTAAATATCTACAGCATAACCTGGAGCGAGTAGAAGAAGGCATTGGTCTGTATGTGAACTCAGATCAAACAGCATTTGTATGTTTTAAATAAGATGGTGTCGTCTCTTCATTACATAGTAAGCTTCTGAAATTAAATGACCAGTTCATATACATCGGTAACAGCACCTCATGTACAGAAAGCGATCTCAACATATCAAAAGGGTGGACTGCGATGTACATGCTAACGACTATATATATATATATATATATATCCAGCATGTCATTTTCTGACAAATCTTCTCGTTGCTCATGATGATTAACCTTTTGGCTTTCATCTCTTGAACCACTCTTCCATAAATAAAATGAAAGAAAACTCTTAATTCAAACTGACTTTATTTCGATTTAACAAATTAGGCTCGTATCACATCTTGGGGTTTTGTTAGTACATTCAAAAGGGTATAATTTGAGTGCCATAGAAGGAATACAAAGTATTTTGGGTGGGCGTTCGCATAAAAAAAAGATGTTGGGAAACACTGATCTAGCGTGCACAAACTCACTACTAACCAATATGGCGTCGTAGGTTTTTAGAAAAAAGATCAAGGTCACAATATATCAGTGGTAAGCACGCTAAAACGTTATGGTCTTTTAAGTTTGATTTATTTTTGAAAACGATCGGTAGATTCTTTTATTGTTGGATAAGGTCAACTTGATATAACTCAAGAAATCAGCCTTATTCTCAATGGATTGTGATCAATACGCAAAATACTATAATACAGTGCGTAATCCGGATTTTCGTATGGGCTGAATATTCCGAATCGGGCCTTTGCGTAGGCATCTCGAGTTGAGGGACATCATTCTTCACTCATGCCTTTAACTACCAGTCATTTGGGGCATTAGATCGCCAGTATAAAATACTCAATGTAAACAGACCACCCTACATTCACATATACAGATATACAATATACACGCAATTACATGCTATCTACTACGGAGATGTACACGCAGCTTTTCGAAAGTTAGTTTGATGATACTTTGATTTTGCGAAAAAAGAGTCCTTTTTTTTATTTGCTTTCTGAAATGGCATAAAACAAAGCAATTATTGTTAATGAATATCAGGAAAAATTTGAGCATTTCCAGACCCAAATATTTACGTACTATTTCTTTATTCTCAATTTTACTGACTACCGCAGTAACATTTATCTTTTACGTTTTAGTTTATATTTCATTGTTTTTAGGTTTGCTGAAACGGGATATGAACTTATTGATCCTTTCGTAGATTGATAATAAACAGACAATTAGATATGAACCGACTGAGATAGCTGGAAACAAAAGATCGTTTATTAGAATAGGCTTATTCAAACATATATACACTCAAAATTATTGGGCGTCTTGGGTAGTTTAATGGTCAGCAGGGTAGACTAGCAAGCCATCAAGACTGAGTTTGAATTTCATTGATACCGCATTTATATGGCCTTGTGCCACGTTTGAGCAAAATCTCAGTACATTACTACACTGAAAATGATTAATAACGTAAATTACAGACATACAGAAAAAAAAGATATGTAATGAAGGAAATAGTTTTCACAGACATATACGCTTGTTGGCTGAGCGGTCTGATACTAAGTCTAACGTAAAGTTGGGCGGGTTTCAATCCCAGCTTCAAGCGTCCTACGTATCTAGCCACACTGAAGTGTTGTGATACCACGAAACAGTCTGTCTGTGGATGACTATATATGTATATTATAACAGTGTTGGTTGTCACTAAATCACTTTGTCACCTACATATGCAGAAATAAAATAATGTAACAAAAATTAGATACACCGACGACTTTATATCCGGTTAAAACAACGCGCTGCGTTTGTATCTTCACATACACATAGACTATATGCCACGTACCCCACAAGACACCAACTGTACGGCCACCTGCCCCCTATCACGAAAACTATTCAAGTTAGACGAACCAGACATGCAGGACACTGCTGGAGAAGCAGGGACGAAATCATAAGAGATGTACTCTTATGGACCCCCACACATGGCTGTGCAAAAGCAGGACGACCAGCACGAACATACATTCAGCTGCTATGTGAGGATACGGAATGTTGTCCTGAAGACCTACCTAGGGCAATGAACGATAGGGAGGAGTGGCGAGAGAGGGTCAGGGATATCCGTGCTACCAGTGCGACATGATGATGATGATGATGATGATAATCCACGCACACACACTCACACACTTACAATCACACGTAAAGATTCCTACAAAATCGCAACGGTTTTTTAACTGTATTTTTTTGTTTTCGAATCATTTCATTTTATTAACTGCCTGTTAATTGTTGTTTTGTAAAATAACTCCAAGAAACCCAGGGGTCGCAGTCTAAATACCATGGAATTAAATATATAAATCTAATATATATTTATTTATTATATATATATATATATATATATATATATATATATATATATATGTGCGTGTGTGTGGAGAGAGAGAGAGAGAGAGATTTAATAACATCGTATCCCCACCATTAAACACCCGAGGAAAAGTTTTAAGATAAGACAAACAATTGCAGTTAGAGTTCTATTGAATCAGCTGATTGGAAAGTTGGCGTTTTGATTTTTAAGAGATATTTCAACAGTACGATAGACCAGATGCATGTTTATAGGCTCAACATTTTAGAAGCCCCCTATTTAGTTGATTGTACATTTTCTTTTGAATCTGCAGAAAGTTGCCGTCACCTCCTCTACCCTGTGAAAAATGGTTTTGGAAACAATTCAGTTTAGGATGGGTTCCATTTTAATTTTTTTTTTCTTTTTTTACACAGTCATTTGTTTAAATACTGTTTTCATTTGTTTAAATACTGTTTTTATTTTGTTTATACACAGTTGAATTTAAAAACATTTCTATTTCAAACAATTTTGCATAAGTATAGTTTAAATGTCAACAGTTCAATTTCATACAATTCAGTTTAGCATGTCAACAAAGTTAAATGGTTCCAAATATTGCTATATATCACTAACAATTCAGTTAAATATGGGTCATTTGTTTACACACAGTTAAATGTAAAAACAGTTCTATTTCCAACAATTCAGTTAACCATAAGTAAAAAAAGAAAGTAAAATTGGCGACCGTAGTCGAGGGTGACTAGAAGGGTCCTTTTTCAATAGCTACTACACCAAGGTGTTGAGGAGGGCTCCACTTCTTTCCCTAGATTGCTTCACTTTACCCTTGATACGTACTTTATATTGCTGAGTGTTAAGCAAGGAGGTATCAAGTACCATTTTTTAAGTCTTTAGTATGACGAGACCTGGGATTGAAGCTAGGTCTTCCGGGCCATTGGTGAACATTCTAGCCACAAGCCAGAAGTAAGCATAAGTACACAGTTTAAATATCAAACAGTTCTATTTTACCCATAGATAGGACCATATCAGGTGCTATCACTCCGGACCAAAGTGGACCTGGGAGTGATAGCAATGAAGAGGTACTTCACGTTCCTCAAAACTCCTGCATTACTGAAGCCTCATCATCAGATTGTTTAGTGTCATGTCCAAGAAAGTCGTTTGGGGAGTCTTACCCCTCGGCAAAGATGTTATCGTTTTATTCTACAGCTCCAGTTGACTGGGCCAAGTACCCGAATAGTAGTTGGCAGCCATGAATACTAATAGCGGCCATTTAGTTGATTTGCTGGGGCAGGGAAATAATCCCGGGGATTTATATGATACATGAGCTGCGCCAAGTCAAGACTTTTTCCCTCATCTTCAGATCTTTTCAGAAAATGTTTAACTGTTTAACCATTCTTAATAAACTCATTTCTTTGGGGTTAGGTTTGAGAGTTTGTGTAATGAGTTCCTCTCCATTGATAACTGTTAAGTTGCCTGAGGTCAGCAGCATTAGTTGAGGTCGGACTATAGCGTTGGTTGGGCATACGCCGTGATGTCTACTTGGCAACTGAACTCTGAACAATAAGTACGAGTACAACGGAAACTGACGTACGTCTATACTCATGCCACTTATATATCTTTCTATATGTATGTTGTATGGCTGTATTTGCATAGCACGTGTGTGTACGTGCAAATACGCATAATCATAACCCGGCGGTATTACTTCATCAAAGCGTCCCCAGATGATATTATTCCACCATCATACAATTACAAAACATGGAAAACTCAAGACTGCTATTTTAGGGTTCATTATCCATTATTAGAATTTCTGGGATGCCACTTTCAGTGAAAATAGATTTGTTACTTATAAAAAGATCTGTTAGTTTTCTTATAGTTGGAAAATTTTTGTAGTAGTCTGCTACGACTACATACTGATTACCTAAATAGATAAAGATATATGATCCCAATTTTTGCAAAGGGTAGCATGGAATATTCTGTGGATTTAAAGGTTAGCTTTGTTGTTCTAACATCTTTTGGTACGTGAGACAGGTATCCACAAATTCTTTGATATGTCTGCACACTCTAGTACAAAAGACACATTTTCTGGCTTTAAGAAGGCATTTCATGATACCCAAGTGACCCTTGTGTATTCAATTCAAGATCTGAGGGTGTATTACTTTTGGGATAAAAAGACTGCGATCTTTTGGTACTGGCTCTTTCTCGACACTAAGACACTATCTAAAGTCCCCCAAACCGTTTAGCTCTTGGTTATACTGATGTACGACTTTGGGTCATCCAAGAAAAATTAGGTTTTTTAAATGAGATAGAGTGGTTGTACGTTCCCGAATTTCAGCCAATTTCGACCAATTTTGTGATTGCTGCTGAAAATTGACAATTTCCGTCAAGATCAAGCGTTCTCTTTTCCGCTTCATAAAACGCGTTGGCAGAATAACCTATTCTTTTACAGTTGTGGGACTAAGAATATTTTGCATAACAGTCAAGAAATGGCTGCTGTCCTCTGCGACATCCTTTATATATTGGATTTTTTTTTCTTTGATTTTTCTGATCGGATTATATCCGTGAACCTGACTGTTTAAGTCTTAAAAATTTTACCATATGAATTGATACTGGTTTCATCGACAACTCTCATTCTATGGAATTGGTTATTTGGGGATTCTTCTGCTTCAGCGATTTCTTTTGATCGATCAAATGTTGGGGAGTTCCCTTCTTTAAGGCATTTTTGGCTTCTCAAAACTCGACTCCAAACGCACGAAAATCTCGTACGAACCTACTGAGTTCGGTAAAAGGGTAGCCAACATCTCGCACTAAATCCCTAAGTTATTTAATGAACCCTTCAAGGTTTAAAGCACCGTGTTTAATTTGAAGAAGCCTCCATGCAAACGTCAATTCATTGTCTTTCGCTTAGCAAATGCTTCAAACCAATCCTGATGAGATTTTAGTATATTTCGCTCCCTTTCCTTTAAACAGCATCAGATAATAGTTCCAGATTTTGCTCGTTCGACTCATAAAATTGGTATCTTCATTTTTTATCTTCTGATAGTAATTCTAGAGGCCCGGTAAAAAGTAGTTTATAATTTTACTTCCATATTATAAGTCTATGAAACTGAGATTCATTGCTACTTGAACAGATGATGTGTCTTGTTTATAAAAGAAGCGTAGATTGTCTGTGACATGAGTTGCTATGTATCGGTCATTATGTATTTATTTTTTAAACGTGTGATGGAGGGTTCGTTTCTGACAGTATATATAATTGAGGAGGAATACTTTTATGCTTTTAGATTGCACTTTTATTTGTAAAAAGAACAGGCTTATAAAGAAAATAATTGTGCAAATAATGCTATTACTGGAACAGTCGGTTCTAAATTGTTATGGATTTATCCAACTCCCGCCCCAGTCGAATTGGCATTCAGTGTAGGTATGCTTATAATAGATAGATAGATAAATAGATAGATAGGAGCACACTCTGGTTGATAGAAGCAAATAGACATTGGGGACTATATACAAACAGATAGATAGATAGATAGATAGATAGATTTTATGTGTTTAACAAATAAAACTTAGTTAAATAAGTATACCCAAAATTTCTGTTCTTTCTCGGAGTTTTGAAATAATGATCAAATCAACCATTCCCATTTGTGGCGTATCATTTTACTTTAAATGGCTACTTTTGGTTACATCTAATTTTTTCAAATTCCATTCCAATAGTTTAGACTTTCAAAACATACGCACACACACACACACACACACACACACACACACACACACACACACACACACACACACACACACACTTACACGCACGCACACACCCACAAACATACACACATGCGCGCAGCTGTACGTAACCTCCTTTCCATATCCCATAATTGTATTTTTATTTGAGTCGAAGTAGATTTACGTCACAAACTCCACCCATATTTTATCACTTTATATGGTATCTCACACTTTCTCCTCGTCTGTTCAGCCTCCTACTTTGTACGTTATTAACCAATCGAATTTGCTTTTCTAACATAACTCCACCTCCAAACTAATTCTATTCATTCTGCTATTTTCAACGCTCCACCCATTTTCTCATCTATGTACGTTTCCGCTTTCATCAATAAAGTTAGACCCTTTTTTCCAAGCTATTGATTTGATATTTTTTAGGATCCCATTTGATCATTAAGCCAGTCTCATGACAGACAGGACTTTTTCTTTCCACCAGGAATTTGAACTTTTAAAAATTTACTTGAAATATTTACATGGGGTTTGGAAGTGTGTTCGAGAAATAAGCAGCATATAAAGGTTGAAGATATTAGAAGCTTAACACAAAAAGATGGCTGAGCTTTGTCATCACAATTTTACCGCCAATAAAAAAAAACCTGATTTTTTAAGGGTCATTCGGTCACTCAAATTATGAGAAAAAATTCCTGATTCAATTGATTAAGAAACCACGCAACAAACGCTTTAAATGAATTATTAAGTTTATAATTATACATAGAATAATTCTATTCGATTAATAATATTAGTTCATCCTTATTTCCTGGTTATGACACTAAGCTACATCTGATGGTGAGGCTCCACTTCTGGAAATCTGTAGACTGTCGAATATTACTTTAATGTCATTACTCCCAGGTTGACTCTGATCCGGAGTGGCAGCAACATCTGTAGGTCAAATAATTCTACCCCCAATAATTATTCAAATGTAATGGGACCGTGTAAAAAAAAAAAAATTAAAAACAACTGCACAAAAATAAAAATAAAAATATGAACATAAAATGGATGTGATTCCCTACCCTCTTGGCATAAAAAAGCCCAAGAAGGATTAAGATGCCCTTAAAATCAATCAATTAAAACCAACTGAATTGTCAAGACTTTAAATCACTGAATAATTCCATATATATATAATGAAGCATTTCTGTTACATCATTGAATTGACGAGATGACAAAACAACCTTTACCTTTCCATTCTGCGTTTGCTTTTGTTTGATATATATATCATCATCCTCATCATGTCGTGCCGCTAGCACGGATATCCATGACCCTCTCTCTCCACTTCTCCCTATCGTTCATCGCCTCTTGTAGGTCTTTAGGGCTACATCCCGTATCCTCACATAGCTGCTGTATGTATGTTCGAGCTGGTCATCCTGATTTTGCTCGGCCATATGCGGGGGTCCATAGGAGTACATCACTTTTGAGCTCGTCACTGCTTCTCCAGCAGTGTCCTGCGTGTCTGGTTCGTCAAACTTGGATAGTTTTCGTGATGGGAGGCAGGTGGCCGTATAGTTGGTGCTTTGTGGAATGTTGCCGCCAGGACTGGTTTAATATTGCTGGCAGTGTGTGTGTGTGTGTGTGTGTAACGCAAAGGAAGAAAACTACTTCCTTTTCGTTGCAAATATATTCACTCTGTATGCGAGTCTTTATTATATATATATATATATATATATATATATATATATATATATATATATATCCTAATACTATTAGCCATACTTCGAGCACTCCTGCAGAATCATATACAGTTTATCATATGTTCTATATTTGAATATTCTAAACTTATAGTCTCTGGACTCTAACTGGATATATGTAGTGCCATCAATAAGTTTACAGACTTTTTTGTACAGGAATTTAGAATTGTCGTTGACTCTTGATTATTCAGTATGTTATTGCTATACATCTTATAAGATGACAGACCAATTTTTATGATTTCAGGTTAAATGAACAGCTACCTACTAAAGCCTGATTGTCACAGCTGGTGAATTTCAAAAATACAATCTGGACTTTAGAAGAACGATATGCAATAAAATATTATTTTAAATTTGGAAAAAATGCAATGGGAAGAAATCTGGATCTACTGCTATGACCCAGAGACCAAGAGATAGAGTTCCCAGTGGAAGCATGCTGGCTCTCCTAGACCCAAGAAGGCCAGACAGAGCAACTCCACCCACAAACTTTTGATGATCCCTTTTTTTGACAGCACTGGCATGATCTACATGCACTGGGTTCCCACTGAACAAACAATCAAATAGTCCCTATAGTCCAGACCTTGCTCCCTGTGACTTTTGGTTATTCCCTAAGCTCAGAGACTGTCATTATAAGACAATTGAGGAGATGAAAGAGGCTGTGACGAAGGTCATTGACACGCTCACACAAGAGGACTTCTATGGAGCCTTCCAGAAGTTGATGGAACGGTACAATAATTGCATTGCAGCCGGAGGAGATTACTTCGAAGGAGACTAGAGTTTCATGTGTGTACTATCAATAAAAGTGCCCATACAAAAAAGTCTGGAAACTTATTTAATGATCCTCATTTATACATATAATTTTTTACGTAGTATCACCGATCATAAGGTCACCTCAGTAAACTATTTACCAAACCTGCATATAAATTTTATATAAGAAGAAAAAATAAAATTCCATCGTCTACAGAATAGTTTTAAAAATATTACTTTTCACCCATCTGAGACATTGTCTAATCGTCAGGGAATCATAAGTGGCAATGGGTCAATAGATGATTTTGAGGAACTATATTTGTTTTCGCTAATGGTACAATCAAGTAAACAAGCAGAGAAATATTTTGGGGTTTTTTTTCTAAAGAAACCACTTTATACAAGATCTTGCGCTCTCTCAACGGAGCTTAGAATGCACTGACACTAGAAATGAAAACAGGGTATCGATGGCAAAAAAGACACATTTGACAAAAAAAGACTTATCTGAAGAAAAAAAAACATAATTAAAAAACAACCTGACATAAAATTTATTAAGAACTTCATGAAATATTAAAGTCTGTTTCACCAATTTTTTATTGAGTGGAATTTTTACACCAAAAAGAAGACCACAGAAGCTGGCCTTACGACAAGAGTAACTAACCAATCTAAACTCCAAATAAATTACATTATATGACATTTTTTATTCGATTTTGAATTGGTGATTTTTTGTGATTTACTTATTGATTTTAATGGCAAGTCAACCAATCTAGGGTTATTTTATGCCTAACGTTTACGGATTTGAGTATATTGTACATGTATAATTATGTTCTTTGTGTAGTTTCTTAACAGTATTTTTGCACACAGTTATATGATATCAAGTATTCCTATCTAATACAAATAATTTGTACACAGTTGTAAAAACTATCAAAATTAGACGAACCAGACATAGACGAGCCTACATACTGCAGCTCTGTGCTGATACGGGATGTATTCCTGAAGACCTGCCGGAAGCAATGGACAAGGTTGGCGAGAGAGGGTATCCGTGCTGACGGCGACTGTGTGGTTTCAAGTATTCCTATCTTATACAAATAATTTGTACACAGTTGTAGGGTTTCAAAGAATTCTATCTAATACTAATAATTATTGGTATATAAGTAATTATTTATATCTAATAATTATCAGTTGTTTGCATATGGTTTCATATAACTAATAATAATCCGTAATAAGGTTTGGTTTGGCTGTTTGGGTTTTGTGGCATATCAACCTTTGTAGGTTATTTAACGCCAAATCCATTTTTATGAAAATAGTTCTATTTCAAACAATTTAATTTAGCATGAGTATATAGTTTAATTGTCAATATGTACAGTTCATGAAAATACTTCTATTTCAAACAATTCTCTTAAAGATAAGTACGCAGTTTAAATGTAAGTATAGTTTAATTGTGAAAAATATTTCTATTTCAAGCTATTCAGTTTATTCCAGCAGTTCTACTTCAGCTAATTCAGTTTAGTATAAGTACAGATTTTTTTTTACACAGTTAAATGTCAAAACAGTTCTATATTAAACAAATCCGTTTAGTGTAAGTAGAGTTTCAATGTCAAAAAACAGTTCCATTTCAAATAATTCAGTTTAGCATAAGCACGAAGTTAAAATCCGTAATAAACAATTATAACTTTATGTAACTACTCTTGATATAAATAATTTACAATTACATGGCATCAAGTAAACCGAATAAATACGAATAACTTTTAAACAGATCTGATTGTATCATAGATGGGACCCTAACACGTATTACCAAGTGGACCTGAGAGTAATGGTATATTACTCTAGACTCTCCGGATCTCCAGATCTAAAATCTCACCATCAGATGCAGTTTACTGCCATACCTGCATAAGATACAGTCAGGATCGAAATATTTTTTATTTTTAAATATTTTATTTGAACTGATTAAATATTGGAATTTCATATCTGTTATAGTGCCTTTTATTTTTCTGAAGACATAACCAAAATTCCAGCTATAAGATATCTTTCCAATAATAATCCATAAAAATATATCAAAGAGACATTCTTCCTATGTCTTAAAAATTTCATCGGAGCACTAAAAATCTTTTGACGGTGAATTAGTAAAAAAAAAAAAAAAAAAATAGATGACTTTAATCTTCAAAATTAAAAAGATATTTAATAGAAATCGCTTGAAGACAAAACCTCAAAGAAGAGAAATCTAAAAGCTACTCAGTTTGGTATATTGTCTTTAGTCATGAAACAAACGACCTATACATGCGACTTCATTTAAGAAAACTTGTCTGGTTTCATTAAAAAGTGGTTTGGTTTGGTTGTTTTAATGGCATATCAACCCTTGTAGGTTATTTAATGCCAAAGCCAGCTGTCTAGAAGAGCAGTAGTGATACTATTTAACCCATAGCTGGGAGGATAAGGGGTTCATATCTTTCCCAAGGGTATTTGCCCGAAAGTGAACGTAATACCGCGACTGGATTTTGAACTCGCATACTACGATTCCGAAGTCCATCGCTTTAATCATTAAACCACAAGGACCCCCCCCCCATTAACAAGTGGTGAGGGGCTCGTTCTTTAATGGTAATCGTTGTAATAAGAGGACACGACTACCCGAATTCAAATCCAACACGACACTGTTTGCATTCCACATAGCGATGGTACCCTTGGTAAAGGTATGAATCAAATGATTTTGCTTCCAGGTACTGGCAAATAGTAGGGTAGACTAATCTCTTTAACCTTGGTATAGCAACCAGTTTAGGAGAGGGAAAACTGAATTCAGACTAGTTGTAGACCGAGGGATGAATGGGCTGCTGTATGCTATTTTTGCCCGCGACACGCTCCCCCACCATCAAACCTGGTTACGGAACCTGTGATAGACAATAAAAGTAGAGAAGTTGTAATATTTCTGGTAGGGACGGTCAAAATCATACCGGGGTGAAACATAAACGTATGTGCTTGTCAGTACTTTTTGAAGAAAAAGCAAGATTTAAAGAAAGAACACCGAAAAACATCGATAACAAGAACGGGTTGTAAAATACAGATATTTTTTTTTAAAGTTACCAATTTTTAAAAGCTGATTTTTATTTTTATTTTGTCTTTGAATGAACCTCAATGTCAAGATTATGTAGCATACCCAACAAGAGAAAATCTTGTAAGCCTTCGTAATCTTTATAAAATATGTACTTTCATTTTTGTTCGATGATAAAAATAAAATTTATAACAATCTAGATATTGATTGGTTGTTTGGGTTTTATGGCATATCAACCTTTGTAGGTTATTTAATGCCAAATCCATTTTTATACAAATAATCAGTTCTATTTCAAACAATTCAGTTTAGCATGATTACACAGTTTGATTGTCAAAAACATTTCTATTTCAAGCTATTCCGTATAGTCAAACAGTTCTGATTCAACTAATTCAGTTTTATATAAGTATAGATTTTGTTTACATACAGTTAAATGTCAAAACAGTTCTAGATTAAACAATTATGTTTATCGTAAGTACAGTTTCAATGTCAAAAACAGTTTCATTTCAAACAATTCAGTTTAGCATAAGTACGCTGTTTAAACGTAAGTACACA